>CM065589.1:350236522-350556522 GCA_033119425.1 Bufotes viridis
CCTGATCTGATCCATTAATTCAGACATTTCCCTCTCTCTGTCCCTTTTCTCCTTAGCTCCCATGGTCATTAGCAGACCTCGGACAACAGCCTTGTGGGTTTCCCAAATAGTAGAGTCTTTCATTTCGTCTGACATATTCTCCTTAAAAAAGAGTTCTATGTCTGAGGAAAGTTTCAAAAAATTGCTTGAGCTGTTTAAAAGATTATCATTCAGAACCCAGCTGTTACTCTTAATCTTGCTCCGACCATCGAGGAAAGAGAGAAGGACCGGTGCATGGTCAGACCAAAGTCGGACATCGTATTCCACTTTCGGAACCGAGCCTATATTGTCCTGATTAACTAAGAAATAGTCAATTCTGGAGTGGGAATTGAATGTGTGTGAATAGAAGTAATATTCTCTTGCCGAGGGATTCAAAATTCTCCAGATGTCCAAATATTCTCTCAGCAGATCGTCAAATTTCTCAAGAATTTTAGATGAGTATCTCGACTTACCTCTAGAGGTGTCCAAACTGGGATCTGGAGCTAAATTGAAGTCTCCTCCAACAATTAAACACCCCTCACTGAAGGAATTCAATATTTTAAACACATTTTTGAAGAAAGTCAGCTGCCTCTTATTGAGTGCATATAAATTTGCAAAGGTGTACAGGTTTTCTCCTATGTACCCTTTGACAAAAATATATCGGCCCTCTGGGTCCACAAGAATATCCGTTTTTTGAAAATCAACCCGTTTGTGCAATGCAATGGATACACCTCTAGTTTTTTTAAGTGGCGTACATGCATTAAACCACAATCGGTAGTATTTGTTTTTCATCACCGGAGTTGAATTTCTTCAAAAATGCGTTTCTTGGAGAAAAAGGACGTCGGTCTGTTTTTTCCGAAAGTAATGTAATACTTGCCCTCTCTTAGAGGGAACGTTTAAGCCATTAGCATTAAACGATGCAAAGTGCAGCAGTGACATGGTTACAAATTTGTGTAGTGTTTATGCACTAGTCTGAGAACAAGAGCGTGGTCCACAATAGGTAAATGAGGGTAGGGTATATATAGGGAGGGTATTGGGGTAGTGGTACTCCTCCACAACGTAGAGGAACCGTACCTAGACTATTAACGAGACAAATCAGACCAGCTGAGTGGCTGGACTGATAAAGTACACACCTAGGTGTGTATATGTCCCCGTGGGGGGGAAACTAGGAGCACAAGACAAATTATGAATGTAGCAGTAACAGCATTCCTTCACAAGAAGGCAGGTACAAACTTGTGTAGATATAACAATTGGGGAAATCAACCCCAGACCAACTGAAAAAACATAAGTCGTAAACTATTACGGGAAAAGCCCAACATTGAACTTTGACTAATAACTATCAATGGCAAACAATATTCCAGTACTTCATGGAATCTGGTTCAGACGCCTGGAATATGCGGATTATAAGCAGATGAACAGATAAATTAACATCGCTATATGGTATCAGAAGAAAACACGTTTTGAGAAGGTCAGATCCTGAAAATAGAAACATAAAAGGAGAACCAACACGACTCAATTAAGTATATGATAAAGAAAAAGGATACGCTCAAGAGGACGTCTCATCCAGGTGTATGTTGTCTCGATCCCGGATTAGGACCTCTAGGAAGTTTCCTTGGTGCTCTTGGTCTGTGTGAGCCATCGTCTTCCCTTCTTCTTGATAATGGGGTGGAAACTTGCTCCCACGTGTTGGAAGATGGTAAAGATGGGGGAGATGACGATGCATCGTCAAGAGACCACTCTGGTATTGAAATGACTCCATATTAAGCTTGGCCAGCGCAAATGCTAAGTCCTCAGGGGATCTGATGGTCAGTTGCTTCCCATTATGGCTCAAAAGAAGGCCAAATGGGTATAACCAGCGGTACTTAATGCTCTTACTGCGTAACTCCCTGGTGAAAGGAATTAGCTGCCAGCGCATCTCCAAGGTGGGCCGGGATAGGTCTTGGTAATTCGAGATATTTTCTCCCTCGAATTCAATGCTTTTCTCAAATCTGGCTCTTTTTAAGATATCCTCTTTGATTGTAAAACTAAGTAGATAGCACAGGATATCTTGTGGGGCATCTGTCGGAGCATTTCACACGGTGGACTCTCTCCAGTCCCAAATCAAAAGATGAATCTTTACCCAATAATTTAAGGAAGATCGTGGATATAACCTTGGGGACATCCTTGTCCTCCACAGACTCTGGAACACCTTTGATTCGCAAATTGTTACGTCGTGACCTATTCTCAAGGTCATCTAAGTGTAGATAAAGATCCCTTATTTCTGATTGTTGTGTTTTGACTTTTTCTTCCAAGTACATGGCGTGTCTCACAACTTTATCTGTCTACTCTTCCACATTATCAATTCTTTCATTTAATTGTCGGATCTCTGAATTGATTTCCGAAAGGTCATTTTTAATAGATGCAGACATTTCTTTAAAGAATCCCCGTATATGATCCATGGTTGGTATACTTTTAATATGTTGTCGCAAGTCGTCCTGCTCTTGCAAGTCTTCTTCATCAGAGTCTGAGGCAGATTGGGGTTTCTCCTGCATTTTAGGAGTTTTCTCCGGCTTAAATTCCGGAGCATCTGGGCATAGCTTTTGATCTCTGGAGGTACTTTGCGGGCGCCTCGGTGTTTTGGGAAGCTTACTCCCGTCTAGGAGATTTTTTGTTTTCCCCATAATGGCAATAGAAGCAGATCAATGGGCAAATGCTAACAACAGTCCCAGGATATGGATCCAGGCTCAGTAAATAAATGCAGTTGGAGAGGTCCAATACACACGACAGCTATGAGAATTTTGGGTGCTGATATCTATCAGTAGGACAATTCACGTTGTGATTCCTTTCAGGTCTGGGGTTGAGGCCCTTTATAAAGGAGTTAGCACATAATGCTTTTTATGCATTTTGTAAGAGGGCGCAAGGTGCCGTCATGGACGGACGATACGTGTCACCGAGGTTCCTGGCCTCGGTGAGGTGAGAGCCGGGTTTTTATGTGTCAGCAGCAGCTAGTGCTGCTTGACATTGTTAGTTAGTTTGGCTGCAAAGCCAATCCGGGCCGGCTCTTACTGGGAGTAGGCAAAGAGTTGGGTGGGTGCCTACTCCCCACGGTCCAGGCCGGACTTTATCCGGGCCTTTAAAAGGCAGCCTCCTCAGCAGCTGAGGGTGTGATTGTCCTGGAGCTGCAGATGGTGCTGTGGAGCTCTCTGGGCTGGAAGCAGGAGCCCAGCAAGGAGGAGTGCAGACGGCCTGGAAGCCTGAGGTGGATTATCTTGCGGCTGGGCCGACAGCCAGGTGCGAACCTGCACCTAAAACCTCCCAGGTGATTAGAACCTGTGTTTGGACATTTTGTTTTACCTCACGTTTTCTGATGTGTGTGATTTAACACCAAGTGACTGTTCGCTGTTTATTTTTGATGCAAGTGTGAATAAAACACTGTTTGCTGCACCTTCTGGACTCCCTTTTGCCTCTATACTGCACCCGCACCGCTGTCTACCAGAGCGACTCCCACATTTGGTGTCGGATGCGGGCATGCGCAGTGAGGCTGGCGTGAACGCCAAAGTTTTTTTGCTAAGCACGAGTGCATGGAATATATTAAGCCAGCAAAGTTGCAAGCAGGAATTTCTGGCAACATGGAGGCTGCTGTGAAGGCTCTCATAGAGGCTAACGTGCAGCAGCGGGAGACCAACCTGCTACTGTTACAGCACGTGATGGCTTTACAAGCTGCAGGAGCGTCCCACCACGTCCATGATGCCCGGAAGCGGTCCGTGCGGCGATCCCAAAGATGACCCTCTCGGACGACGTTGAGACGTATCTGGCGGTCTTTGAGAAGGTGGCCGTGAGGGAGAAGCTGCCCCGTGACCAGTGGGCTGAGGTGGTCGCTCCGTTCCTGGCTTCCGGACCCCAGCAGGTGTTTTTCGACTTGGCGGACGACCAAGCGGCCGATTATGACACCGTGAAAGGAGAGATCCTGGCCAGACTGGGGGTGAACGTGCTGGTCCGCGCTCAAAGAGTCCACCAGTGGGACTTTAAAGCGACTGAACCCGCTAGGCCGCAGTACTACGATCTGCTGCACAGGCTGCAAAAGTGGCTGCAGCCTGATGTTCTAAGTCCGGCTGCTATGCTGGACCGTCTGCTGGCCGACATCTTTTGGAGGGCCCTGCCTTATCCCCTCCAGCACTGGGTCGGCCAGGCGTCTCCGGTATGTGCCCTGGAGATGGTCGACCTGGTGGAGCATTACGAGGCCACCAGAAACCTGCAGGGAGTCTTGCTGGGAAGGGGTCAGTCAAACCCGGAGGCCTCCACCCCAGTTCCGACGTCCGGCGACAGAGAGGCCTGCACGGAATGTACCCCCTGCGGATCCGCCTCCCGTGGTATGCTGGAGGTGTCAGGAGCCAGGCCACGTCAGGGCCGACTGTCTGCATCGGGGTGAGCCGATGGTTGTGAACTACGGGGTCGCCACTCCCTGTATGCACGGAAGCTGTGCGCAACTGGCACCCGTGAGGTGCAGGATAAAAACCACCTGTGTCAAGTAGAGGTGGGAGATTCCCTGGCGGTGGCCCTGCTGGACTCCGGGAGTCTAGTCTCCCTGGTAAGAGCTGCCCTAGTACGGCCTGCGGAGTATACCGGCCGTAAAATTGGGGTCCTGTGCATCCACGGAGACTTAAAAGACTACCCCACTGCACTAGTGACTTTGTCCACAGCGGCTGGTAAGTGGACCCACGAGGTGGCTGTTGCTACCAAACTCCCACATGAACTGATACTTGGGAGGGACTTCCCAGGTTTCCCGGCGCTGTGGCCGGCAATAAAAGTGCCTGATGGACCCGAGACAGGGGTAACCCTAGTAGAGTGGCCTGATACCACTGGAAGGCCAGAACCCTGGGAGCCCGAGTCTGAAGGCCCAGCGGTAGGGGTGACCACTGCTCCAGCGGTAGAGGGGAGACAACCCCACTGAGGGTAATGGTGGGAGACACGGAGGACTTGCCACCGGGACCTGAGTTGGCAGACCTCAATGTCTCCGGGGAAAATTTTGGGACCGCACAACACCGGGACCAAACCCTAACCAGGGCCTGGGAAAGTGTTGTAATGATTGATGGTAAACCCCAGAAACCTGGGGCTGAATTAATGTTTCCGCGATTTATTGTTCTTCAGGATATGTTGTATCGGGTGAACCAACTCCGAGGTGAGCCAGTTGAACAGTTGGTGGTGCCCACCGCATATCGCAAGCTTGTTATGGAGCTTGCCCACCAACATGTTCTTGGGGGACACTTGGGGTGGCAGAAAACCCAGGACCGCATACTGCAGCGGTTTTATTGGCCTGGTGTGTTTAAGGAGGTAGAAGAATATTGTAAATCCTGTCCGACCTGTCAGGTAAATAGCCCCCAGCCGCATTACAGAAGTCCCCTGGTCCCTCTCCCAATAATTGAGGTCCCATTCGAGCGTATTGCCATGGATCTGGTCGGACCCGTACCGAAGTCTGCTAGGGGTCACCAACATATCCTGGTGATTCTGGACTATGCCACTCGGTATCCGGAGGCGGTGCCTCTGCGACATACCTCAGCTAAGCTCATCGCCAAAGAGTTAATGGAAATGTTTTCCCGTGTGGGCCTGCCAAAAGAGGTTCTGACAGATCAAGGGACCCCGTTTATGTCCAAAGTTATGAGGGAACTGTGTAAATTGTTGCGTATAAAGCAGTTACGGACGTCCGTTTACCAACCGCAAACAGACGGTCTTGTCGAGAGGTTTAACCAAACTTAAAAAAATATGTTAAAAAGGGTGGTGTCTAGAGATGGGAAGGACTGGGATCTGCTTCTGCCCTATCTCATGTTCGCAGTGCGAGAGGTGCCCCAGGCCTCTACTGGGTTCTCGCCCTTCGAACTGCTTTATGGCAGACACCCTCGGGGCCTGTTGGATATCGCCAAGGAAGCGTGGGAACAACAGCCTGTCCCCCACAAAAGTGTCATTGAGTATGTCACCCAGATGCAGGAACGGATGGAAAGGGTGTTGCCGCTGGTCCGGGAGCATATGGAGGCAGCGCAACAAGCCCAGAGTAGGGTGTACAATCGTCAGGCTCGGGTACGGGGCTTCAATCCGGGAGATCGGGTTTTGGTTCTGGTACCCACCCTGGACAGTAAGTTCCTAGCTAGGTGGCAGGGCCCCTATGAGGTGATCGAGAAGGTAGGGGAAGTAAATTACAAGGTACACCAGCCAGGGTGGCGCAAGCCGGAGCAGGTGTACCACGTGAATTTACTAAAGCCGTGGAAAGATAGGGACACGGCCGACGACCACAGCCCCCGGCCAGGGCTTCTAGGTGAAAAGGGTCCAGCCCCACAGTTCGAGGCCTGTGAAGCAGTAACCACGGTAAAAATTGCAGACAGCCTGTCTTCCAAACAAGTTCAGGAAGTCAGGGAGTTCATCAGTCGGAACACGGATGTGTTCTCGGACCTCCCTGGCCGCACGTCTCTCATCCAACATGACATAGTCACTGAGCCTCAGGCCAAGATCTGGTTAAAACCATACCGGGTACCCGAGGCTCGGCGACGGGCCATCGCGGAGGAAGTGCAGTTAATGTTGAAGCTCGATGTCATTGAGGAGTCGAAAAGTGAGTGGGCCAGTCCCATAGTCCTAATACCCAAGCCAGATGGGACGTTGCGGTTCTGAAACGATTTTCGCAAATTAAATGAAGTGTCCAAGTTTGATGCGTATCCCATGCCCCGGGTAGACGAGCTTGTTGAGAATTTAGGGCAAGCCCATTATTTTTCTGTGCTAGACCTCACCAAAGGGTACTGGCAGGTACCCTTAGCGAGTCGGCCAAGGAAAAACTGCTTTTGTTACCCCGCAGGGCCTGTATCATTACAAGGTGTTACCCTTTGGCCTGCATGGCGCCCGCCACCTTCCAAAGGTTAATGGACATTGTGCTGCGACCTCATCGTCGGTACGCCTCAGCCTACTTAGATGATGTAGTCATCCACAGCACCGACTGGGAAAGCCATTTACCCAAGGTGCAGGCCGTAGTGGATGCCCTGAGGAATGCTGGACTAACCGACAATCCAAAAAAGTGTGCGATTGGGTTGGAAGAGACCAAATATCTGGGGTATGTAATTGGGCGGGGAGTCATCAAACCTCAGGTAACTAAGGTAGAGGCCATACGTAACTGGCCCCGACCGGTCACCACCAGGCAGGTAAAGTCCTTCCTGGGAATAGTAGGATACTACATGAGGTTTGTGCCCCACTTTGCCACAATAGCAGCGCCGTTGACAGACCTCTTAAAGGGACGAAAGTCTGGAAAGATGCACTGGAGTGAGAAGGCGGAGGAGGCTTTCTCTGTGTTGAAGTCGGCCCTGTGTGGGTCCCCGGTTTTGGTGACACCCGACTTCAACAGGGAGTTCGTCGTACAGACCGATGCCTCGGAGGTAGGTCTCGGTGCTGTACTGTCTCAGGAGGTCAATGGGGAATAACATCCCGTTGTCTTCCTGAGCCGTAAGCTCAACCCCGCCGAGACTAGGTACAGTATAGTGGAGAGGGAGTGCCTGGCTATCAAGTGGGCACTCGAATCTCTCCGCTATTACTTGTTAGGAAGGAGGTTCCGTCTGGTGACCGACCATTCCCCTCTCAAGTGGATGAGCCAGGCCAAGGAGAGGAATGCTCGGGTCACCAGGTGGTTCCTATCCCTGCAGAACTTCAAGTTCTCTGTAGACCACAGGGCAGGCCGCTTGCAGGGTAACGCAGATGCCCTGTCCCGCGTCCACTGCCTCACGTGTGTTCACCCCCTCAGTGTTGAACAAAAGGGGGGGGGGTGTAAGAGGGCGCAAGGTGCCGTCATGGACGGACGATACGTGTCACCGAGGTTCCTGGCCTCGGTGAGGTGAGAGCCGGGTTTTTATGTGTCAGCAGCAGCTAGTGCTGCTTGACATTGTTAGTTAGTTTGGCTGCAAAGCCAATCCGGGCCGGCTCTTACTGGGAGTAGGCAAAGAGTTGGGTGGGTGCCTACTCCCCACGGTCCAGGCCGGACTTTATCCGGGCCTTTAAAAGGCAGCCTCCTCAGCAGCTGAGGGTGTGATTGTCCTGGAGCTGCAGATGGTGCTGTGGAGCTCTCTGGGCTGGAAGCAGGAGCCCAGCAAGGAGGAGTGCAGACGGCCTGGAAGCCTGAGGTGGATTATCTTGCGGCTGGGCCGACAGCCAGGTGCGAACCCGCACCTAAAACCTCCCAGGTGATTAGAACCTGTGTTTGGACATTTTGTTTTACCTCACGTTTTCTGATGTGTGTGATTTAACACCAAGTGACTGTTCGCTGTTTATTTTTGATGCAAGTGTGAATAAAACACTGTTTGCTGCACCTTCTGGACTCCCTTTTGCCTATATACTGCACCCGCACCGCTGTCTACCAGAGCGACTCCCCACAGTTTGTAATTAGTGAGGTATCACCACTGATCAGGAAGGATAATCTTGAGCTGTAATTATCCTAAGATCAATGAATATAACGGTGGCAATTCGGGTAAAACCCTCTGCAGAATTGTTTCGTTACAACACTGAGGGATACACCTTTCAAAGAGAGTATAGGGCTAAAATTATCTCCAAATATCCCTCATGAAACTGTATTAGAAATTCATGCACACCGTTAAAGGGAGGCTGGCTGAGTATATGACAATGTAAAAGTTTAAACTGGAACCAAATCCCTCTCTTATTCACCCCAGCAGTTCCAGAAGCTTCCTATATAGCTGATCTAGAAGGGGCACAGCGTTTAAGAACTGACTGGATTATTCTACAGTCTGACTCAGTATTTAAAAGGTTAATCTAAGCCGTTGAGACACTCAGTAAATATTCTCTCACAGGTTTAACAAATCAGTGATGGAGGTTATGGGTTAATGTTCACTTATTTATGTCCCCTCGTGTGGATCAGCGACTCGGGCTGTACGCTGTGCGGCCGGTCTCTTGTGAGGATCGTGAAGGCAGCCGAAGCGCGATTTCCCGCTGCACACAGGGAGCGCAGGATATTTCGTCTCTGGTCGGCTATTTTCGGCGGTCGATGCTGGGAGCCGAGTGTCTCACCCTTCTACCAGGCCAGGGCTGCCTGCAGTGAATCGCAGCTCCCGCTGTACGCTGTGCGGCCAGTCTCTTGTGAGGATCGTGAAGGCAGCCGAAGCGCGATTTCCCGCTGCAGACAGGGAACGCAGGGTACTTCGTCTCTGGTCGGCTATTTCCGGCGGTCGATGCTGGGAGCCGAGTGTCTCACCCTTCTACCGGGCCGGGGCTGCCTGCAGTGAATCGCAGCTCCCGCCAACGGTCACAGAGCTCTCAGGGGGTATGATGTTAAGCACTCACCACTTCTTGTAGATTAGAGTCCGGCCTGAATGGCTCCTCAGCCCGAACCGGCCATGTAGCAGTGCTTTCCACCCGCGCCGTCCGGCTTGTGTAGGCCGCACTTTGCAGGACTATTTCAGACGAATAAAAGGTCTTCTTCTGTCCAAATAAATGTAGTAGAGTTGTTCTCTGTAACCTCAGATGATAATGAGGAGCGTTTAAAAATGCTTTTGGGGTGAGTAAACTCCAAAAACGTGATTTTTATCAAGTTTCACAGCAGGAGCTCTAGCACACAGCCTCCTCTCACTCTGGTGGCTAGCTCCGCCCCCTACACTTGCTGTTTTCTCGGCCTGGGAAAGAGCTGCATATTCCAACTCTGGGGAGAAGGTAGACCTAGTGGGCCTACATGTACAACAAACTTTTAACGTTTCTATCTCTGGAGGAAGCCAGAATTTTTTCGGTGGCCACCGGTCCAAGTGGAGGATTCCTAGAGTTGCCGTTTTCTCGGCCCAGGAAAGAGCTGCACACTCCAACTCCTGGCTGTAAGTAGACCTAGTGTGCCTGCATGTACAACAAAGTTTTCACATTTCTATCTCTAGAGGAACCCATCATTTTTTCGGTGTTTACCGGTGCAAGTCGAAAAGCGCCGGCAAATCATCCCAAACAGACGATTCCTACACTTGCTGTTTTCTCGGCCTGGGAAAGAGCTGCATACTCCAATTCTGGGGAGAAGGTAGACCTAGTGGGCCTACATGTACAACAAACTTTTAACGTTTCTATCTCTGGAGGAACCCAGAATTTTTTCGGTGGCAACCGGTCCAAGTAGAGGATTCCTATACTTGCTATTTTCTCGGCCTAGGAAAGATCTGCACACTCCAATTCCTGGGTGTAGATAGACCTACTGTGCCTGCATGTAAAACAAACTTTTAACGTTTCTATCTCTGGAGGAAGCTAGAATTTTTTCGGTGGCAAATGGTCCAAGTAGAGGATTCCTATAGTTGCTGTTTTCTCGGCCTAGGAAAGAACTGCACACTCCAACTCCTGGGTGTAGGTAGACCTAGTGTGCCTGCATGTACAACAAAGTTTTCACGTTTCTATCTCTAGAGGAACCCATAATTGTTTCGGTGTTCACCGGTGCAAGTCGAACAGCGCTTGCAAATCATCCCAAACAGACGATTCCTACACTTGCTGTTTTCTCGGTCTAGGAAAGAGCTGCATACTCCAACTCTGGGGAGAAGGTAGACCTAGTGGGCCTACATGTACAACAAACTTTTAACATTTCTATCTCTGGAGGAAGCCAGAATTTTTTCGGTGGCAACCGGTCCAAGTAGAGGATTTCTATAGTTGCTGTTTTCTCGGCCTAGGAAAGAGCTGCACATTCCAACTCCTGGGTGTAGGTAGACCTAGTGTGCCTGCATGTACAACAAAGTTTTCACGTTTCTATCTCAAGAGGAACCCATAATTTTTACGGTGTTTACCGGTGCTTGTCGAAAATCGCTTGCAAATCATCCCAAACAGACGATTCCTACACTTGCTGTTTTCTCGGTCTAGGAGAGAGCTGCATACTCCAACTCTGGGGAGAAGGTAGACCTAGTGGGCCTACATGTACAACAAACTTTTAACGTTTCTAACTCTGGAGGAAGCTAGAATTTTTTCGGTGGCAACCGGTCCAAGTAGAGGATTCCCATAGTTGCTGTTTTCTCGGCCTAGGAAAGAGCTGCACACTCCAACTCTTGTGTGTAGGTAGACCTAGTGTGCCTGCATGTACAACAAAGTTTTCACGTTTCTATCTCTAGAGGAACCCACAATTTTTTCGGTGTTTACCGGTGCATGTCGAAAAGCGCTTGCAAATCATCTCAAACAGACGATTCCTACACTTGCTGTTTTCTCGGCCTAGGAAAGAGCTGCATACTCGAACTCTGGGGAGAAGGTAGACCTAGTGGTCCTACATGTACAACAAACTTTTAACGTTTCTATCTCTGTTGGAACCCAGAACTTTTTTCGGTGGCAACCGGTCCAAGTAGAGGATTCCTATAGTTGCTGTTTTCTCGGCCTAGAAAAGAGCTGCACACTCCAACTCCTGGGTGTAGGTAGACCTAGTGTGCCTGCATGTACAACAAAGTTTTCACGTTTCTATCTCTAGAGGAACCATAATTTTTTCGGTGTTTACAGGTGCAAGTCGAAAAGCGCTTGCAAATCATCCCAAACAGACGATTCCTACACTTGCTGTTTTCTCGGCCTGGGAAAGAGCTGCATACTCCAACTCTGGGGAGAAGGTAGACCTAGTGGGCCTACATGTACAACAAGCTTTTAACGTTTCTATCTCTGGAAGAAGGCAGAATTTTTTTGGTGGCCACCGGTCCGAGTAGAGGATTCCTAGAGTTGCTGTTTTCTCGGCCCAGGAAAGAGCTGCACACTCCAACTCCTGGCTGTTGATAGACCTAGTGTGCCTGCATGTACAACAAAGTTTTCACGTTTCTATCTCTAGAGGAACCCATAATTTTTTCGGTGTTTACCGGTGCAAGTCCAAAAGCGCTTGCAAATCATCCCAAACAGACGATTTCTACAGTTGCTGTTTTCTCGGACTGGGAAAGAGCTGCATACTCCAACTCTGGGGAGAAGGTAGACCTAGTGGGCCTGCATGTACAACAAACTTTTAACGTTTCTATCTCTGGAAGAAGGCAGAATTTTTTCGGTGGCCACCGGTCCAAGTAGAGGATTCCTAGAGTTGCTGTTTTCTCGTCCCAGGAAAGAGCTGCACACTCCAACTACTGGCTGTTGATAGACCTAGTGTGCCTGCATGTACAACAAAGTTTTCACGTTTCTATCTCTAGAGGAACCCATAATTTTTTCGGTGTTTACCGGTGCAAGTCGAAAAGCGCTTGCAAATCATCCCAAACAGACGATTTCTACAGTTGCTGTTTTCTCGGACTGGGAAAGAGCTGGATACTCCAACTCTGGGGAGAAGGTAGACCTAGTGGGCCTGCATGTACAACAAACTTTTAACGTTTCTATCTCTGGAAGAAGGCAGAATTTTTTCGGTGGCCACCGGTCCAAGTAGAGGATTCCTAGAGTTGCTGTTTTCTCGGCCCAGGAAAGAGCTGCACACTCCAACTCCTGGCTGTAGATAGACCTAGTGTGCCTGCATGTACAACAAAGTTTTCACGTTTCTATCTCTAGAGGAACCCATAATTGTTTCGGTGTTTACCGGTGCAAGTCGAACAGCGCTTGCAAATCATCCCAAACAGACGATTCCTACACTTGCTGTTTTCTCGGTCTAGGAAAGAGCTGCATACTCCAACTCTGGGGAGAAGGTAGACCTAGTGGGCCTACATGTACAACAAACTTTTAACATTTCTATCTCTGGAGGAAGCCAGAATTTTTTCGGTGGCAACCGGTCCAAGTAGAGGATTTCTATAGTTGCTGTTTTCTCGGCCTAGGAAAGAGCTGCACATTCCAACTCCTGGGTGTAGGTAGACCTAGTGTGCCTGCATGTACAACAAAGTTTTCACGTTTCTATCTCAAGAGGAACCCATAATTTTTACGGTGTTTACCGGTGCTTGTCGAAAATCGCTTGCAAATCATCCCAAACAGACGATTCCTACACTTGCTGTTTTCTCGGTCTAGGAGAGGCTGCATACTCCAACTCTGGGGAGAAGGTAGACCTAGTGGGCCTACATGTACAACAAACTTTTAACGTTTCTAACTCTGGAGGAAGCTAGAATTTTTCGGTGGCAACCGGTCCAAGTAGAGGATTCCCATAGTTGCTGTTTTCTCGGCCTAGGAAAGAGCTGCACACTCCAACTCTTGTGTGTAGGTAGACCTAGTGTGCCTGCATGTACAACAAAGTTTTCACGTTTCTATCTCTAGAGGAACCCACAATTTTTCGGTGTTTACCGGTGCATGTCGAAAAGCGCTTGCAAATCATCTCAAACAGACGATTCCTACACTTGCTGTTTTCTCGGCCTAGGAAAGAGCTGCATACTCGAACTCTGGGGAGAAGGTAGACCTAGTGGTCCTACATGTACAACAAACTTTTAACGTTTCTATCTCTGTTGGAACCCAGAACTTTTTTCGGTGGCAACCGGTCAAGTAGAGGATTCCTATAGTTGCTGTTTTCTCGGCCTAGAAAAGAGCTGCACACTCCAACTCCTGGGTGTAGGTAGACCTAGTGTGCCTGCATGTACAACAAAGTTTTCATGTTTCTATCTCTAGAGGAACCCATAATTTTTTCGGTGTTTACAGGTGCAAGTCGAAAACCGCTTGCAAATCATCCCAAACAGATGATTCCTACACTTGCTGTTTTCTCGGCCTAGGAAAGAGCTGCATACTCCAACTCTGGGGAGAAGGTAGACCTAGTGGGCCTACATGTACAACAAGCTTTTAATGTTTCTATCTCTGGAGGAAGCCAGAATTTTTTCGGTGGCAACCGGTCCAAGTAGAGGATTCCTATAGTTGCTGTTTTCTCAGCCCAGGAAAGAGCTGCACACTCCAACTCCTGGGTGTAGGTAGACCTAGTGTGACTGCACGTACAACAAAGTTTTCACGTTTCTATCTCTAGAGGAACCCATCATTTTTTCGGTGTTTACAGGTGCAAGTCGAAAACCGCTTGCAAATCATCCCAAACAGATGATTCCTACACTTGCTGTTTTCTCGGCCTAGGAAAGAGCTGCATACTCCAACTCTGGGGAGAAGGTAGACCTAGTGGGCCTACATATACAACAATCTTTTAACGTTTCTATCTCTGGAGGAAGCCAGAATTTTTTCGGTGGCAACCTGTCCAAGTAGAGGATTCCTATAGTTGCTGTTTTCTCGGCCTAGGAAAGAGCTGCACACTCCAACTCCTGGGTGTAGGTAGACCTAGTGTGACTGCACGTACAACAAAGTTTTCACGTTTCTATCTCTAGAGGAACCCATCATTTTTTCGGTGTTTACCGGTGCAAGTCGAAAACCGCTTGCAAATCATCCCAAACAGATGATTTCTACACTTGCTGTTTTTTCGGACTAGGAAAGAGCTGCATACTCCAACTCACGGGAGAAGGTAGACCTAGTGGGCCTACATGTACAACAAACTTTTAACATTTCTATCTCTGGAGGAAGCCAGAATTTTTTCGGTGGCAACCGGTCCAAGTAGAGGATTCCTATAGTTGCTGCTTTCTCGGCCTAGGAAAGAGCTGCACACTCCAACTCCCTGGTGTAGGTAGACCTAGTGTGCCTGCATGTACAACAAAGTTTTTACGTTTCAATCTCTAAAGGAACCCCCTTCTTCACATCTCCCTCTAGATACACTACGTACCCTCCTCCAGTAGTGCCTCTATATGCACTATATACCCTCTTCCTTTCCCTTCTCTATATACTGGGGAGGGTATATAGAGGGAGTATTGGGAGGCTATATAGTGTTTATAGAGGGAGGAGTGGAGAAGAGTATATAGTGTATATAGCGGGTGTACTGGGAGTGTATAGAGTATATATACTGGAGGAGTAGAGTATATAAAGGGAGGAGTGGAAGAATATTTGTAATGTATATAGAGGAGTTCTGGGGAGGGTATATAGTGTATATAGAGGGAGGAGTGTATGTAGTGTATATAGAGGGAGGAGTGGAGGAAGGTATGTAATGTATATAGAGGAGTACTGGAGAGGGTATATACAGGGAATATTGGGGAGGGTATATAGTGTGTATAGAGGGAGGAGTAAAGGAGCGTATATAGAGGGCGGACTGGAGAAGGGTATATAGTGTATAAAGAGGGAGGACTGGAGAATGGTTTATAGTGTATATAGAGGGAGGACTGGAGGAGGGTATATAGTGTATATAGAAGGAGGAGTGGAGAAGAGTATATAGTGTATTTAGAGGGAGATATGTATATATTGTATAGAGAAGAAGGACTGGAGGATGGTATATAGAGGGAGTACTGGGGAGGGTATATACTGTATATAGAGGGGGGAGTGTATATAGCGTATAAAGAGGGAGGACTGCAGGATGGTTTATAGTGTATATAGAGGGAGGACTGTATAAAGTGTATATAGAGGGAGTACTGGGGAGGGTATATAGTGTATATATAGGGTGGAGTGGAGAAGAGTATATAGTGTATATAGAGAGAGTACTGGGGAAGGTACATAGTGTATATAGGAGTATTGGGGAGGGTATATAGTGTTTATAGATTGAGGACTGGAGGATGGTTTATAGTGTATATAATGGGAGATCTTGAGAAGGGTATATAGTATATATAGAGGGAGTACTGGGGAGGGTATATAGTGTATATAGAAGGAGTAGTGGAGGAAGGTATGTATTGTATATGGAGGAGTACTAGGGTGTGGAGGAGGGTTTATAATTTATACCCTACTCCAGTCCCCCTTCTATATAAATTATAAACCCTCCTCCACACCCTAGTACTCCTCTATATACAATGCATACCTTCCTAGACTACTCCTTCTATATACACTATATTACCCTCCCCAGTACTCCCTCTATATACACTATATCGCTTTCTCCAGACCTCCCTTTGTATACACTATAAACCATCCTCCAATCTTCCCTCTATAAACATTATATACCCCCCCATACTCCTTCTATATACACTATGTACCCTCCCCAATACTCTTCTATATACATTACATACAGACCTCCACTCCTCCCTCTATATACACACTATATACCTTCCCCAGTACTCTCTCTATATACACTATGTATCCTCCCCAATACTCTTCTATATACACTACATACAGTCCTCCACTCCTCCCTCTATATACACACTATATACCTTCCCCAGTACTCTCTCTATATATACTATATACCGTCTTCCCTCTATATACACTATAAACCATCCTCCACTCCTCCCTCTATATACACTATATACCCTCCTCTAGTCCTTCCTCTATATACCTTCCTCCACTCCTCCTTCTATTTACACTATATACTCTGAGCCACTTCTCACTCTTTATACATTATGTATCCTCCTCCACTCCTCCCTCTATATGCAGTATATACCCTCCCCCAGTCCTCCCTCTATATTCACTATATACCCGAATCAGACCTTCTTCTATATGCCATCCTCCACTCCTCCTATATGCACTATATACCCTTCTCCACTCTTCCCTCTATATAGGGAAAATTTGTACGTGGAATTTTACTTTCCTTGAGTCCGAAGGCAGCACATAATGGGTTAAGCTTTGTCTCATTCATTTCCTAGGACCGCCCACCTAGATTAAATTAATTAATTAGTAAAATGAGATAGGTACTATATAAACACGCCTCCTAAAATCCAACATTGTATTTTGAAAAATAGATTCAGACAATAGAGGCATACAAAAAAAAGGGAGGGTAGCACATAATGGGATTTGGATAGATCACAAGGGGAGGGTATATTAATATAGTACCATACTTAGTACCCCCGTGCCAAAAAATTGATCTCTCAGTATCGGTAACTTTTACAAAGGTTAATGATGTAGATCAGGAAGCTGCATTACAGATATCTTCAATGGATATTTGTGCTCGCTCTGCCCATGAAGCTGCTGTAGATGTTCTGGAATGGGCTTTTATCGGAACAGGAGAGGTTTCACCTTAAAAACCATAAAACACTATAAAATAAAATTCTTTTAATAGGATTCCATAATCGTGGCCTTAATCCATCTATCGATTGTGTCTTTAGATGGTTCCTGTCCTTTTCTTGGCCCAGCAAACAAAACAAAAAAAACTTTCTGAATTCTTTTGTTCTGAGAAGATAGATTTCAACAGCTCTTTTCAACAGCTCTAAGGTATGTAAGAGAGTGTTCTCATTAGAAGGTTCTGGAAAATATACCGGAAGGAAAAATTTCCTGTTTACAGTGGAAGACTATGGAACTTTAGGTAAAAGGGATAGCATGGTTCGTAGTATTACCCAGGGGCGTAACTACCGGGGAAGCAGGGGAAGCAGCTGCTTCGGGGCCCGGGCTTACAGGGGGCCCGGCAAGCACGTGTTGTCCTCACTCCTCTCCTCCCCTGGGTAATCATCAGCACGTGTCTCGCAGTGTACTCTCACCCTTGCCTACTTAAAACTTATTTTTTCTTTCTTTCAGAAAAGCTTGCACTGGGGATCAAACCTGCGACCATTAGGTTCAAAGGCAAGACACTTAACCACAAAGCCATATGAGCTGATAAGCCAGATAGCTAAAAAAAAAAAAAATAAGACCTCTAGATGTGGAGAACTTTGATAGTGTATCCATACACATTACAGCAGCACCAGCACATTGTATATGGATGTAGCAGAGCTTGGTGTGTTGGGGCAGCTGTAATGTGTATAGATACACTATCAAAGTTCTCCTTATCTAGAGGTCTTATTTTTTTTTTTTTAGCTACCTGGTTATGCAGCTCATATGGTCTTGTGGATAAGTGTCTTGCCTTTCATCCTAATGGTCACAGGTTCGATTCCCTTCACAAACTTTTCTGAAAGACAGGATTTTTTTTTGTTTTTTTTAAATACTGGACTTTTACTTTACTGCCACAGGGGAGGAGGGGCTATTGGCACTATAATATTGGCAAATGGGGGGGAGAGATAGGCACTTCATATTGTCACACACATTAGGGGGCAGGGGAGAGGATGGCACTATGATATTGGGATGGGGGAAGGCACTTGATATTGGCACATTATAGGGGGCACTATGGGGAGAGGAGCACTATGGGGGCATCTGGTGCTATATGGCTGGCTACTGGCACATTATAGGGTGGGTTTATATGGCTGACTACTGGCACATTATAGGGGGGGTTATATGGCTGATTACTGGCACATTATAGGAGGGGTTATATGGCTGACTACTGGCACATTATAGGGGGGTTATATGGCTGGCTACTGGCACATTATAGGGGGGCTGGGGGGGCTATATGGCTGACTACTGGCACATTATAGGGGGGCTATATGGCTGGCACATTATAGAGGGGGAGCGAAACGCGCGGGTAGGGGGGGCCCAATACAAAAATTTGCGGTGGGGCCCAGTCATTTCTAGCTACGCCCCTGGTAGTACCCCATGTGGAAGGAATCTCAGAAATGGATATTTTGAAGACAGAGCCTGTAATTCCCCAGATGTAATGGAGACCAGGAAAAGTACTTTACAAGAGAGCCATTTTACTTTGTTAGTTAAAAAACAGGAAAACCTGTCACTTTTTTAGTATCAGAGATAAGTCCCAGACATGCATAGGGTCTCTATATGTCGGTTTTAGTCTTCACTGTTTTTAAGAACCTGAATATTACAGGGCTCCAGACTAAAAAAAATAACCAGGAGCCATTGGCTCCTAAACTGAAAAATTTAGGAGCCAAATTTAAAATGCATAAATTATAATTTAAAAAAGGACTTGACAGAGAAGATGAGACGCAGATCATAGTAGTGAGCCAGCTCTACATATAGGAGAATACAGAACCACATACCTCTCACATCCAGTCACATCTTCTGGGGAACAAGGTGACTAAAAATGGCGAATTGCGCGGTTTTGATTTTTTTTTTCTGTTACGTCGTTCACTGCAGCGGAAATATTTCTTTATATTTTAATAGCTCACACTTTTTCGGACGGGGCGATATGTAGTATGTTTATTTTTTATTGTTTGTAAATTTTATATGTAAAATTGGGAATGAGGGTGACTTTTAGTATTTTTTTTTTTTTACTTTTTTACCTTTTATTTATTAACTATTAGCCCCCTTAGGGGTAGAACCTGGGATCTATTAATCCCTTGTTCTAGTCACCCTAATAGGGATCTATTAGGGTGAATAGGACTTCACACTGTCCCTGCTGCCCTGTGCATAGTACACACAGCAGCAGGGAGCTGACCATGGCAGCCAGGGCTTCAGTAGCATCCTGGCTGCCATGGTAACCGATGGAAGCCCCAGCATTACACTGCTGGGGCTCCGATCAGAAGAGAGGAGGTGAGGGGACGCTGTGGCCACTGCCACCAATTATACCAATACAAGGGAGGGAGGGGGGGACTTGGGAGGGAGCACTGCGCCACCAATGATACTAACACTATGGGGTGGGGGGCACCACCTCCAATGGTTTATATAATTTATAACACTGGGGGCGGCGGCGCCCTGCGCCACCAATGAATATAAGTAACTCATGAATTCAAGTGTAGGCAGCGGTATCACAGACCCAGCAGCCGGCCTCAATAACAGGGCATGCGATCCGCGGAAATTAACCCCTCAGATGTTGCACCTGAGGGGTTAATTTCCATGGATCGCATGCCCTGTTATTGAGGCCGGGTGCCGGGTCTGTGATACCGCTGCCGGCACCCGCTGCCTACACTTGAATTAATGAGTTAATTACATTCATTGGTAGCGCAGCGGCCACAGCTCCTCCCCTCCTCCTCCCTGCTATCTCCCTATTGGTGGCAGCAGCAGCCGCGTCACAGTGGGGAGGGAGGGACAAGCACACTGTGCTAGTGAAGACAACATAGCATACTAGGCTGCACAGCGATACACAGTGCAACCCTACAGCTACAGCACGGCCGTCCAGTCGCAAATGATGACAAGACTAAAAAGTAAACCAGTCATGCAGAACACAGTACCTTGAATCGGCTTGTCTTTTCTATTATGTCATTCGTGCAGTAGTTTTGCTAAAAAACGCTTTTTATCTTTATGCAAATGAAGCCTGAAGGTGCCCAGAGGGGCGTTTTCTTCCCTCTTTGGAGCCCAGTAACGCCCCCCTACAATGCCCAAAACCGCCTCCAACAAGCAGACCTAACCGCCCACAGCGTCTCCTCCCCCTCCCTGACAGCCGAGCGAACTCTTGCGCAGGCGCAGTACCCACTGAGGGCTGCGCCAGCACGATGTACTGGAGATTGAGGGCAGGAGCTTCATCACTGTCACTGGGCATGTGCCGAGTCAGTGACGTCAGATGCTCGCTCTCCCCTCAGTCATCCTGGGAGGAAGCGCATGACCAAAAAAAATCCACTTCCGCTAACTTGTGACAAAAAATAAAAACTTCCATGAACTCACTGTGCTCCTCAGTGAATACCTTAGGGTGTCTACTTTCCGAAATGGGGTCATTTATGGGGTGTTTCTACTGTCTGGGCATTGTAGTACGTCAGGAAACAGGACAGGTGCTCAGAAAGTCAAAGTGCGGAAATTCACTTTTTTTGTGCACCATAGTTTGTAAACGCTATAACTTTTACCAAAACCAATAAATATACATTTATTGCATTTTTTTTTATCAAAGACATGTAGAACAATAAATTTAGAGAAAAATGTATACAGAAATGTAGTTTTATTTGACAAATTTTCCAACAGAAAGTGTAAAATTTCATTTCATGCAAAAATTTCATTAAAAAAGCAAAATATCAAAAAAAGTAAAAATGGCAGCAAGAATGAAATAGCACCAAATGAAAGCTCTATTAGTGTGAAGAAAAGGAGGTAAAATTCATTTGGGTGGTAAGTTGTATGGCCGAGCAATAAACGGTGAAAGTAGTGTAGTGCAGAAAGTAGTGTAGTGTAGTTTGGCCTTTTTTATTTGTTTTTTACATGTTCAATTTGTTCCTTATAGTTTTTCAGTGCTTCCTTGCTACCCTCCTGTTTTAGTGATTTATATGCTTTCTTTTTGTCATTTATTGCTATCTTTACATTTCTATTTATGCACATTGGTTTCTTTTTGTTCCTTAACCTTTTATTCCATACGGTATGTACCTCTCACAATGAGAATTTTGGATGCTTTTAAAGATATCCCATTTTGTGGCTGTATTTTTGTTTTTGAGGACATTGTTCCAGTTAGTTAGGCCTATGGCCTCGCTTAGTTGGCTAAATTTAGCTTTTTTGAAGTTTGGTATTTTTGTTCCTCCCTGTACAAATGCTCTTTTGAATGATAATTGGAAGGTTATTACTTTATGGTCACTATTTCCCAGGTGTCCCCCAATTTGCACATCTGTTGTTCTGTCAGGTCTATTGGTTAATACTAAGTCCAGTATGGCTGTCCATCTAGTCGGGTCCTGAACCAGTTGGGAAGGGTAATTGTCTTTGGTTATTGCCAAGAACCTGTTTCCTTTATGCGATGTACAGCTTTCATTTTCCCAGTCTATATCTGGGTAGTTGAAGTCCCCCATAATAACCACCTCATTATGATTTGCGGCCTTGTCTATCTCATTTAGTAATAGATTTTCTGTGGACTCTGGTATATTAGGTGGTTTATAGTAAACCCCTATTAGTAATTTATTATTGTTTTTGGCTCCATGTATCTCTACCCACAGTGACTCCACATGTTCATGTCCCTCACTTATATCTTCTCGGACTGTGGGCTTTAGATAGAACTTTACATAAAGGCAGACCCGTCCCCCTCTCCATTTTTGCGATCCTTTCTAAACAGACTGTAACCCTGTACATTAACTGTCCAGTCATAGCTATCATCCAGCCATGTCTCAGTTATTCCCACTATATCATAGTCCTCCTCACACATCACTAATTCCAGTTCCCCAGTTTTATTAGTCAGGCTTTTGGCATTAGAGTACATACAATTAAGAGGTTTTGTATATTTTTAGGCCTACACCATTCCTTCTGAACGGTTTTAGTCCCTGAACGGTTTTAGTCTTTTTTCGGTCTTATATACTATGTTACTATGTAGTCCCCCGATACGGATCATGACCGCTGGATCTTCTCCTGCCCCTCCCAGTAATCTGTCAACCCGATCTGCGATGTGCCGAACTCTAGAAGACAGCACACTGTTCGGCTATCATGGTCTTTGTAACAGATTGCCCGATCTGTTCCCCTAAGAATGGAGTCTCCCACTACCAGCACCTGTCTGGACTGCCCTGCTCTCCTGTTCCCCTGCTTACTGGAGCCGACATTCCCCTGACTGGCAGAGGAAGTGTCCTGTGCAGCAGTGCTGTCCCTGAACTGACATCCCCCTCATCTGCCAAATGTGCAGAAGAATTAAAATCAACCAGGATAAAAACAATTTTTTCATATTTTTGCATATTCAATATTTGTAGAATCTTTAAAAGAACAGAGTAAAGAATTAACCACTGATTCGGAGAGACTTTATTATTATTATTTTTTTTTTGCAATCTTTCAGTCTCGAGGCTGTAAGATAAATTCTGTCCAGGATCTGGTGGTATAACCCGTCCTGTAATAACAGCTAGGGTCTAGCAGAAGCTTCCAATCTGCTCCTTTGGAAAAAGGGAGTTGACGAGAGAACCAGGACCTTCGGGGCCAAAAAGGAGCTATTAGTATAGCCTGCAGCTTCTCCACTAGAATCTTCTGTAGAACCTTCAGGAAATATGTAAACAGACCGGTGCTTCCAACGGACTGAGAATGCGTCCACTATCGTAGGCTTGTGGAAGTTGTTCCAGTAACCAAATTTTAGTAACTTCCTGTTCTGACTCACATGGCTGTAATTTGTTGGACGTAACGTGGATTTTATTTCCCAATCTGACTGTTTGATTTTCTTCAGACTCAGATGATCCGCTTGAATATTGCAACTACCTCTGAGATTCATAGCTCTCAGGTCTAGAAGGTACAAATTCTGCCCAGGCGAGGATCTCCTTGCACAACTTCAGAAAGAAATGGCGTCTTGTTCCTTCTTGTTTGTTTAGGTAAAATACAGAAGGATGGTTGTCTGAATCATCACAGACCTCCCCCTAAGATGTATTTGGAAATGACGTAGCACCAACTGGACTGCTCTTAGTTCCATGAAGTTAGATGATTGTTGTATCTCCATGGTGGACCACCAGCATTAAATCCATCTGTATTGAATATATGCTCCCCACCCTAAGGCAGAAGCATCTGTGGTAACTACTACAGGGGAAGAAAAACTGGAATGTTTCCCCTTGGATGACTTGTATTCTGTAACCACCATTTCAGATTCTGAATTGTGGATGCTCTCCACAAGTTGTTCCCAAGTTGTGTTGACTAACGTCAGACTTGTAACATATATTGTTGGAGATTTCTCATATGAATTATTATCCATAGGACAGCATCTATCACTGCTTTAAGTGTCTTCATTATCCTGGGGGTAAGAAGAATGAGATTAGAGTTTTCGCATTCTTCCTTCAGAGCCTTAATCTTTGGTACAGGTAAGTAAGGGTCATGGTACACTTATCTATTCTGGAAACCCAGAAGCAGATTAGAAGTTGTAGGGTAGATGTCTGAATTCTCCCAATTGATCAAGAATCCCAATGACTGGAGAGGTTGGATGACCTTCTGAAGATGTGACTTTAGCAGGTCCTTGGATGGAACTTCTATGATCCAGTCATCTAGGTATGGAAAGCACCTGTAAGACTTGGAGACGAAATAATTGCTTTTGTTACCCTAATGAATACTCTAGGTAGGGAAGAAACCGAAAAGTAATAATTTGAACTGGACATGTCCTATTCTGCCATTCTTGAGAATGGCCCTTCTCAGGAATTTTCTTGAGGACTGTCTTATTGGTATATGAAGGTCAGCATCTTTCAAATCTAACACTTGTAGTGCCCCATTTTATGATTTCCATTTAAGAATGAATTTTTCTGCTTTAGAAATGAAAACTGTTTCTTGTACAGTAATGGAACTTTAGAACCTCATCTTCTTATGATTTTTAGAATCCATATGTCTGAAGTAATTTTTTGGCAAGAGTACTGTTGAGTAAGGGAACCGTACTCCTCTGACCTCTGGTGTCAGACTCTGATTTGGATGGCTTATCTTCATCCTTTGGTTTGTTCTCCCTTCTGTTGGGAAGTCCACTGACGCCAGATCTATGGTATCCTTTTTTTGGACTGTGGGATTTCTAGACCCTTATCAACTTCTAGCAGTTTGAAAAAAAAAAACATAGAGGAATATGCTACCAGCTTCATGGTTGTCAATTTCTGTAGTTCTCTATCTTCTACAGACATAATCAGACTGTATGCACATTGGACTAATAATGCTGCCTCCATGGTAGCTTTAATGAGTGACAAAACCATAGTTGGTAGTCTTTTTAATAGATTTTTAGCAAAGTAGAAACATGTGGAAAGCAAAAAATGATCTTCTGGCCAACCTAATGACAGCAGAATCAACCCAAGATGGAGACTCCCAGATTACTGACTTAGAAGAAATCATTCTGTCGGAGGAGGGCGAGGAGGTGATTGTATCCCTTGGTCCAGTGCAATGACAACCACTCTTGATGAGGGGGGTTGTAACGCCGGGCTTCCCCCTCCCTGCAGGGGTTGCCTGTACAAAGAACCTGATTTTTGTTTTTTGTTTTATTTCTATTCCTTATAAATGACAACGCCAAGATAAACTTGGGGACAAATTATTATATTGTAGGAAAAAACATTAGCAATGGTACATTTATCTTCTGATTTTTTCAGAATAAATTTATAATATCAGAACTTGTTTGGTATAAAAAACAATGTTTTAAACCAGAAGGTTGCACTGCAGAAGATGCCAGAGCAGGTTTTCTCTATTGCTTTCATAGGCTGAATACAATCTGTACAATCGAGCTGTAATGGTGCAGCTTATTTACTGCCGAACATAAAAAAGTGACAAGTAGCAGAATTTAATTTTTTTTAACCAGCAGCTTCTACACAAGTGTTAACGAGTAGTGATAAGCCGCAGGTTTGGACTGCAGGGGTTGCCCAGCTTTCATTAGGCTAGAAGACCCAGAAACACAATATTAGAGGTGCAAAAACAGCATCCTGCACTAATCACAAAGGTGTTATCAAGAAGGGGCTTTATTCACATAACAGACGCAACCTGTGCCTATGTTTGTAGAGATCTTACCACCCTTTGCTGGAAATCTGTTTCAAGTAGAAACAAGGACCAAGTTATAAACATCAGATTCAAAAAGTACTCTGACTCAAGACAGAAAAACCACTTTGTAACTGCAGTTCAACGGCTCCCAGGTAACAGGCATCATGGCTCTGCACTGCACCACGTAAATACTTAACGCAGGGGTTCATCAGGAAGGTGCTTATTCACATAACAGACACAATCTGCCTGTGTCTATAGATTTTAAGGTAAAACCGACCCAGGACAAACTGCACTGCAAGAGCTCGGATGCAAGGAACACAGACAACCTGGCTCTGTACTACACCGCATAATACTTAACTTTTGTGCCGGAGACGGGAGGAAGGAGGCGCGCCTATGACGTCAGATGCTGCTTTATCGATGTGCATTCCACTAGTGTGTTCCACCTCTGCACAGGATGAAGACTTCTTATGTAGACGCGCGTGATCACTGCCGTACGATGCTCTCCCGCCATCCACTTAGATCATGCCCGCTAACACAGGGCAAATGGAGCGGTGATAACAGAGCAGACCCGGGACAAACCCCTGGTTATGCTGGAGCCATGTAACTTGGGAAACTTCACTGTATAGGCGGCTGACACACAACAGGTGGGCTTCTTCCATCAGGAATGAAGACAAATAAAAAATACAATGTTGGATTGTAGGAGGCGTGTTTATATAGTACCTATGTCATTTTACTAATTAATTAATTAAATCTAGGTGGGCGGTCCTAGGAAACGAATGAGACAAAGCTTAACCCATTATGTGCTGCCGAGGACAAAAAGGGAAACACTATATACCCTACTCCACTACTATATACACTAAATACCCTACTTCACTCCTCCTTCTATATGCACTATATATTTTTTCTCACTCTTCCCTCTATATACCCTACTCTACTCTTCCCTCTATATCAGGGGTGCACAACCTTTTCTGTTTGGGGGCCACATTGTCAGCCTGAACCAATTCCAAGGGCCGAAAATAAAACTTAAAGTGGTATTACCTACTGAAATACTGTATTTTTGGCAAATTGAACATACAGTATATACTGTAAATGTCTAGTTACAGTTCTAGGACTCCCATCTAATAGGAGAATACATGAAAAAACATGTAAGAAGTCATAAAACATAGACCTACATGTCTTTTACCAGATGCTTGGGGGCCGCAAAGAATGGTTTAGAGGGCCGCATGTGGCCCCCGGGCCGCAGGTTGTGCACTCCTGCTTTATATACACTATATACCCTACTCCACTACTCTTATATGTACTATATACCCTACCCAACTCCTCCCTCTATATACCTTTTTCTAGTGCTCCCTCTATGTATACTATATACTTCCTGTAGTCCTCCCTCTTTATACACCATATACACTTCTTCACATCTCCCTCTAGATACACTATGTACCCGATTTCGGTAGTCCCTCTATATGCACTATATACCCTATTCCTGTCCTCCCTCTACATACCCTCCTCCAGTCTTCCCTCTATATAAATGATAAACCCTCTTCCACTCCTTTGTCTATATACCCCCCCAGTACTCCTCTATATACACTACATGCCTTCCTCCACTCCTCCCTCTATATACACTATATACCCTCCCCGGTACTCCCTCTATATACAATATATACAATATATATACACTATACCCACACATCACACATCTCTAACACCATCCTCCAGTCCTCCCTCTTTATACACTATATACTGTCCTCCAGTCCTCCATCTATATGTACTATATACTCTCCTCTACTCCTCCCTCTATAAACACTATATACTCTCCCCAATACTCCTAATATATACCCTCCCCAGTACTTCTCTATATACACTACATACCTTCCTCCACTCCTCCCTCTATATACACTATATACTCTTCCCAGTACCCCCTCTATATACACTATATGCTCTTCTCCACTCATCGCTGTATTTATACACTATATACCCTCCCTATTTCTCCCTCTATATACACTATATACCATCCTCCAGTCCTTCCTCTTTATACACTATATACTGTCCTCCAGTCCTCCCTCTATATATACTATAAACTCTCCTCTACTCCTCCCTCTATAAACACTATATACCCTCCCCAGTACTTCTCTATATACACTACATATCTTCCTCCACTCCTCCCTCTATATACACTAGATACCCTTCCCAGTACTCCCTCTATATGCACTATATACTCTTCTGCACTCATCGCTGTATCTATACACTATATACTCTCCTCTACTCCTCCCTCTATAAACACTATATACCCTCCCCAGTACTCCTCTATATACACAACATACCTTCTTCCACTCCTCCCTCTATATACACTATATACCCTCCACAGTACTCCTCTATATACACTATATACCTTCCTCCACTGCTTCTCTATACACTATATACCCTCCCCAGTACTCCCTCTAAATACGCTATATACTGTTCTCTAGTCCTCCCTTTATATACGCTATATACCCTACATCACTCCTCCCTCTATATTCATTGTATACTGTACCCTACTCTCCTACTCCTATATGCACTACATACCCTACTCAACTCCTCCCTCTATATACCTTTTTCCAGTGCTTCCTCTATATATACTATATACCTCCTGCAGTCCTCTCTATATACACCATATACCGTCCTCCCTCTTTATACACTATATACTCTTCTTCACATCTCCATCTAGGTACACTATGTACCCTACTTCGGTAGTCCCTCTATATGCACTACATACCCTCTTCCTGTCCTCCCTCTATATACACTATATAACCTCCTCCAGTAGTCCCTCTATATGCACTACATACCGTCTTCCTGTCCTCCCTCTATATCAGTGCTTCTCAATTATTTTCTGTCATGCCCCCCCTAGGAAGAAGACTGTAAATAGTATCATTTGTCTATAAAATTGTTATAAGTACACCAATCTCCCAACAGGCGAGGGCCATTAACACCCCCCCCCCCCCATATCATGTGCAGGCTCCATTAACCCCCCCTCCCCAATCATGTGCAGGGTCCAGGCTTCCCCCCTCCCCCCAAATCATGTGCAGGCTCTCTCCCCCCCCCAAAATCATGTGCAGGCTCCATTAACCCCCCTCCCCAAATCATGTGCAGGCTACATTAACCCCCTCCCCCCAAATCATGTGCAGGCTCCATTAACCCCCCTCCCCAAATCATGTGCAGGCTCCATTAACCCCCCTCCCAAAATCATGTGCAGGCTCCATTAACCCCCTCCCAAATCATGTGCAGGCTCCATTAACCCCCTCTCCCCAATCATGTGCAGGCTACATTAACCCCCTCCCCCAAATCATGTGCAGGCTCCATTAACCCCCTCCCCCAATCATGTGCAGGCTCCATTAACCCCCTCCCCCAATCATGTGCAGGCTCCATTAACCCCCTCCCCAATCATGTGCAGGCTACATTAACCCCTCCCCCAATCATGTGCAGGCTACATTAAGCCCCCAATACTTACCTCCCTGGAAGCAGGCCTCTTCCGGCCTGTGTCCCGCTCTGCACTCTGCTCAGGCGGCGCGATGGCGTCATCGCGCCGCCTGGACCACTCTGATAGGCTGCCGGCACAAGGCACGCAGCCTATCAGAGGAGCAGGGGAGGGAGACGCCTCTCCCTCCACTGCCGCACAGCACAGCTATCTGTATCGCTGTCCAGAGGACGGCGATACAGATCACTATGGAGATAAACGCTTCCACAGTGGAAGTGTTCATCTCCTGTGATCTGGAGCCCCCCATTTACGGAGCCTCACTATTTGAGAAACACTGCTCTATATAAACTATATACCCTCCTCCTGTCCTCCCTCTATATAAATTATAAACCCTCTTCCACTCCTCCCTCTATACACACTATATACCCTCCCCAGTAGTACTCCTCTATATACACTACATACCTTCCTCCACTCCTCCTTCTATATACACTATATAGCCTCCCAAGTACTCCCTCTATATACACTATATACCCTCCTCCACTCCTCTTTGTCTATACACTATATACCCTCCCCGATACACCCTCTATATACACTATATACCCTCCTCCAGTCCTTCCTCTATATAGACTATATATCCTCCTCCAGTCCTCCCTCTATATAGACTATATACTCTCCTATACTCCTCCCTCTGTAAAAACTATAAACCCTCCCTAATATTCCCTCTATTTACCCTCCCCCGTACTCCACTATATACACTACATACCTTCCTCCACTCCTCCCTCTATATACACGATATAACCTCCCCAGTATTCCCTCTATATACACTATATACTCTTCTCCACTCCTCCCTCTATATACACTATATAACCTACTCCACTCCTCCTTCTATATACACTTAATACCATACTTCACTCCTCACTCTATATGCACTCTATATTCTTTCCCACTCTTCCCTCTATATATCCTACTGCACTCTTCCCTCTATATACACTATATACCCTACTCGACTACTCCTATATACACTACATACCCTACTCAACTCCTCCGGTCCTCACTTTATATATACCATATACTGTATTCTCTCTATATACACTTCTTCACATCTCCCTCTAGATACACTATATACCCGACTTCGGTAGTCCCTCTATATGCACTATATACCGTCTTCCTGTCCTCCCTTTATATACACTATTTACCCTCCTCCAGTCCTCCCTCTATATAAATCATAAATCCTCTTCCACTCCTCCCTCTATATAAACTATATACCCTCCCCAGTACTCCTCTATATACACTACATACTTTCCTCCAGTCCTCCTTCTATGTACACTATATACCCTCCCCAGTACTCCCTCTATATACACTATATACCCTCCTACCTCTATATACACTATATATTCTCCCCGATACTCCCTCTATATACCCTCCTCCAGTCCTCCATCTATATACACTTTATACTCCATTATTCCTCCCTCTATAACAACTATACACCCTCACCAATACTCCCTCTATATATACTATATACCATCCTCCAGTCCTCCCTTTTTATACACTATATACCCTCCTCCAGTCCTCAGTCTATATACACTATATACTCTCCTGTACTCCTCCCTCTATAAAATATATATACTCTCCCCAATACTCCCACTATATACCCTCCCCACTACTCCTCTATATACACTACATACCTTCCTCCACTACTCCATCTATATATACACTATATAGCCTTCCCGGTACTCCCTCTATATACGCTATATACTTTCCTCCACTCCTCCTTCTCTATACACTGTATACCCTCCCCTGTCTTCCATCTATATACACTATATACTCTTCTCCACTCATCCCTCTATATACACTATATACCCTCTCCAGTACTCCCTCTATATACACTATATACCCTCCTCCAGTCTGCCCTCTATATACACTATATACTCTCCTCTACTCCTCCCTCTGTAAACACTATATACCCTCCCCAGTATTCCTCTATATACACTACATAATTTCCTCCTCTCCTCCCTCTATATACCTTCCTCCACTCCTCCCCCTATATACCAACCCTATTACTCCCTCTATATACACTATATACCGTCCTCTCTCTATATATACACTATAAACCATCCTCCAGTCCTCCCTCTTTATACACTATATAACCTCCTCCAGTCCTCCCTCTATATACTCTCCTCCACTCATCCCTCTATATATACCCTCCTCTAGTCCTTCCTCTATATACGCTATATACCCTCCTCCACTACTCCCTCTATCTACACTTTATACTCTCATCCACTCCTCCCTCTTTATCTCTTATTTTATAAAAATAATTTTCTGTCTTTCTGTCTGTCTGTTCTTTATGCGCGACCAAATGACTGGAGAGATCATCACCAAACTTGGCAAACAGTCACACGTGTCCGGGAAGGTTTTAGACCAGGTCTCAGCTCTCTAGGACGTACTGTTCCTGAGATATTACCAAAATTTTACCTGCATTAGCCAATACAAGCCTGCAAATCTTTCTCTTCATATCCCAACCGCCATACACACGGTCACATGTCCCTTATCAGCCAGTAGAAGCTCGAATGGCGCTTAGTTTCCACATACACACAGTTTTACTCCAGGTTTCCATAGCAACTTAGCCATTTTTCTTTAGTGCTGTAGGTCAGCTTTAGACTAGGGCTACAGGATGACAATGAGTCGCATGACACAAAGGTCACAACTTCGCTGCTACATGCATTCATCTTAAATGGATTTTGGAGGTCACAGTTAAAGGGGCGGGTGCTGTGGAGGTCACTGATAAGGAGACGGGCACTGTTGAGGTCACTGTTAAAGAGTCGGGCACTGTGGAGGTTACTGTTAAAGGGGCAAGCACTGTGGAGGTCACTTTTAAAGGGATGGGCACTGTGGACGTCACTGTTAAAGGGGTGGGCACTGTGGAGGTCACTGTTAAAGGGGTGGGCACTGTGGAGGTCACTATTAAGGGGGCAGGGGCCACTATTAAAGGGACAACTGCTATGAAGGTCACTGTTAAGGGGGCGGGCTCCTGAGAAGGTCACTGTCAAGGGAGTAGGGTGCTGCAAAACTTGTAAAACTCACTGTTAAAGGGGGTGGGCTGCTTTAAAGGTCAAAGTTAAGGGGATGGGCTGCTGTGGAAGTCCCATTTTAAAGTGGCGGGGCACTGTGGAGTTCACTGTTAAAAGAGCGGGGTGCTGTAGAGGTCACTGTTATGGGGGATACTGTCGATATCTTTTAATGACACACAGAAAAATTTAATGAAATATACCTGTGCGAAGCCGTGTCCTTCTGCTAGTCTCATATATATAAAAATGATTTTCTGTCTGTCTGTAAAGATGTTCTTTATGCGCGACCATACAACTGGACCGATCTTCACCAAATTTGGCACACGGGTACATTAGGTGTCCGGGAAGGTTTTAGACTGGGTCTCAGCTCTCTATGACGTACTGTTACTGGGATATTCCCCAAAAATGGCCTGCAGTAGCCAATAAAAGCCTGTACCTTTCACTAAGTTAAATCCTAACTGTCATACACACTGTCACATGCACACTGATTTATTCCAGGTAGGTTTCCATAACAACCCAGCAATTTTTCTTTACTGCTGTAGGTTTGTTTTGCCCAGAGGCTGAACGGAAAAAAAAATATCTCATTACCCGTATGCTCAATAGAAGGAGAATAGCAGACACTCCTCATGCTGGCCATACATGTAATGATTGCGGAGACCCTCAAATGCCAGGGCAGTATAAATACCCCACATGTGACCCCATAGCATGGGTATATGTAAAAATACACCCCAAAACACATTGCCCTACTTCTACTGAGTACGGCGATACCCCATGTGTGACACTTTTTTGCAGCCAAGATGCGCAAAGGGGCTCAAATTCCAATGAGTACCTTTTAGGAGGGCATTTTTACGCATTTGGATTCCAGACTTCTTCTCGCGCTTTAGGGCCCCTAAAATGCCAGGGCAGTATAAATACCCCACAAGTGACCCCATTTTGGAAATAAGACAAGGTATTCCGTGAGGGGCATGGCGAGTTCATAAAAGATTTTTTTTTTTGGCACAGGTTAGCGGAAATTGGCTTTTTTTTTTTCTTACAAAGACTCATATTCCACTAACTTGTGAAAAAAAAAAAAAAAAAAACATGAACTCACCATACCCCTCACGGAATACCTTGGGGTGTCTTCTTTCTAAAATGGGGTCACATGTGGGGTATTTATACTTCCCTGGCATTTTAGGGGCCCCTAATACGTGAGAAGAAGTCTGGAATCCAAATGCGTAAAAATGCCCTGTGAATTCCTAAAGGTACAAATTGGAATTAGGGCCCCTTTGCGCATCTTGGCTGCATAAAAATTCCTAAAGGTACAAATTGGAATTAGGGCCCCTTTGCGCATCTTGGCTGCATAAAAGTGTCACACATGTGGTATCGCCGTACTCAGGAGAAGTAGGACAATGTGTTTTGGGGTGTATTTTTACATATACCCATACTGTGTATGAAAAATATCTCTGTAAATGACAACTTTTTCAAGTTGTCAATTTACAGAGATATTTCTCTCATTCAGCATGGGTATATGTAAAAATACATCCCAAAACACATTGCCCTACTTCTCCTGAGTACGGCGATACCACATGTGTGACAGTTTTTTGCAGCCAAGGTGCGCAAAGGGGCCCTAATTCCAATGAGTACCTTTCAGGAGGGCATTTTTATTCTCACGCTTTAGGGCCCCTAAAATGCCAGGGCAGTATAAATACCCCACATGTGACCCCATTTTAGAAAGAAGACACCCCAAGGTATTCCTTGAGGGGCATTGCGAGTTCATAGAAGATTTTTTTTTTTTGGCACAAGTTAGTGGAATTAGATTTTTTTTGTTTTTTCTCACAAAGTCTCCCTTTCCACTAACTTGTGACAAAAAGTTCAATCTTTCATGGACTCAATATGCCCCTCAAGTGGGGTCACATGTGAGGTTTTTGTACTGCTCTGGCATTTGAGGGTCTCCGCAATCATTACATGTATGGCCAGCATTAGGAGTTTCTGCTATTCTCCTTATATGGAGCATACGGGTAATGATATTTTTTTTTCCGTTCAGCCTCTGGGCTGAAAGAAAAAATGAGCGGCACAGATTTCTTCATTCGCATCGATCGAAAAAATATGCAAAAAAAAAAAAAGAGGGGCTGGTGATTGCCAGGACATAGGGGCTCTGCCCAAACATCCATACCCACTTCAGCTCCTATGCCCTGGCACACATGATTTCTCCATTCACATCGATCAATCGATCGTTGTGGAGGAAGACATCTTTGCCAGATTTTTGATACAAAGTGTTTGCCAAAGCATATGAACTCCAACACCTCTCCTCAGCTCATATGCCTATGCAAACGTACCTGTACTGCGCAGAAGAAATCTCGTCCTGCAGCGCCGCATACACCGACTTCACGTGTCTTCTGACAGCAGCGCAATGCTTCTCTCAGAATGCACATCAGTGCTGCAGCGTTTTCGTCGGTTGGTTCAGCTGGAAAATAAAGGGTGGTTAGTAAAAAAGAAAAAAAAAAAAAGAAAAAACAAGCAGCAGGCTCATAAATTTGAATGTTACGAACTTTATAAACCTGAACATCATAAAACTTAACTTCACCTAAACTAACTCAAGATTTCTTTTTCTTGCTACCTGTTTAATTTTTTTTTATTTTTCTTTTCACTCTTTATTTTCCTTGCAGAAACCTCTCCTCTCCCATGGGACAATGTGTAAAGTGTAAATCGCACAGAGATGGTGCGAAGTACATTATGCACTTTATCCCAAGTGAAAGGAGACGTTTCTACCGTTTCACATAGCTGCAATAGAACACTAATACCCCTGTGTGTTAGGGTCTCTCAAAACCTAGTATCCTAAAAGACCCTAGATCTTGAGTGTAAAAACTACCTGTGTCCTGCAGTCCCTACGTCCCTAAGTGTACCTGAGTGTGGTACTTCGGGAAACACTCCACTAGGCATAGGGCAGGGTGGTCAGGGCAGTCAGGACAGAAATACAGACACTGCTACAGACACGACATCTTTTTCGGGGTGGCGGTTGGTTTGAGGTACCAGCAACGACATTGAGGAAATGTCGCTCGTGTAGACGCCTCACTACACTGGTGGTTGGGGCCACAGAACCTCCTGGATACAGGAGGTTCTCGATGATCTCTTCCAGAAATTTGAGGAAGGATCCTGTTCTCCCAGCCTTACTGTAGAGAACAAAACTATTATATATAGCCAATTGAATTAAATATACAGACACCTTCTTATACCAGCGTCTGGTCCTGCGGGAAAGCAAATATGGGGCCAACATCTGGTCATTGAAGTCCACCCCTCCCATGAGCAAATTATAGTCGTGGATCGAGAGGGGCTTTTCAATGACACTGGTTGACCGTTCAATTTGGACTGTCGTGTCTGCGTGAATGGAGGTGAGCATGTAAACGTCACGCTTGTCTCTCCATTTCACCGCGAGCAGTTCTTCGTTACACAAGGCAGCCCTCTCCCCCCTTGCAAGACGGGTGGTAACGAGCTGTTGGGGGAAGCCCCGGCGACTAGGTCACGCGGTGCCACAGCAGCCAATCTGTTCTAGGAACAAATGCCTGAAGAGGGGCACACTTGTGTAGAAATTGTCCACATAAAGATGGTACCCCTTGCCGAATAAGGGTGACACCAAGTCCCAGACTGTCTTCCCATTGCTCCCCAGGTAGTCAGGGCAACCAACCGGTTCCAGGGTCTGATCTTTACCCTCATAGACACGAAATTTGTGGGTATAGCCTGTGGCCCTTTCATAGAGCTTATACAATTTGACCCCAATACCGGGCGCGCTTGCTTGGGATGTATTGTTTGAAGCCAAGGCGCCCGGTAAAATGTATTAGCGACTCGTCTACGCAGATGTTTTTATCGCTAAAGTGCAGGAAACGCAGGATGGTCTCAAATCGTGTCCTGGACATGGCAGCAGAGAACATAGGCATGTGATGAATTGGGTTCGTGGACCAATATGACCGTAATTCATGCTTTTTTGTTAGGCCCATGTTGAGGAGAAGGCCCAGAAATATTTTAAATTCGGAAACTTGGACTGGTTTCCACCGGAAAGACTGGGCAAAAGAGCTTCCCGGGTTGGCGGTTATAAATTGAGTGGCATACCGATTTGTTTCTGCCACAACTAGGTCAAAGAGCTCCCCAGTGAAGAACAGCTCAAAAAACCCCAGTGCCGATCCGATCTGAGCTGTCTCCACCCGAACTCCTGACTGGGCGGTGAAAGGGGGAACAAATGGTGCGGCTGAAGATGGGGGCTGCCAATCAGGGTTTGCCAGCACCTCAGGGATTCTAGGGGCTCTACGGGCCTGTCTGTGCGGTGGCTGCGACAGGGGAACTATTGCACGTGCCACCGTACCAACTTCAACTGCCCTTCTGGTGCTCGCCACTTCACCATGTTCTACGGCAGTGCTGGTACTAGGTCCAGGAAGGGCTGCGCTGCTGGTGTATGCCTCACCACGTAATCCGACAGCGCCAGCCCCACTCTGCTGCCCTTGAAGAGGATCCTGCGCAACCTGTGGTCTAGCGACATGGGGCCGGGTACGCCTGGTGGTATCAAGGACCTCAACCTATTCGTCCGAACTTTGGGTCAGACTGCCACTGCTTTCTACAGGTTCATATTCTGACCCGCTAGATTCGTCAGATGAGGGTTCCCATTCCTCATCCGACTGGGTCAGAATCCTGTAGGCCTCTTCAGACGAATACCCCTTATATGACATTTGGACAACTAAATTTAGGGGGTATTCCCTGTGACTACCCAAGAAAAAGAGCAAGCCTGTCTTACAAATGAGAGGCTAGTGAAGTACAGGAAGCCGCTACAATTGATAAAAAAGATCAAAACAGATTTTTTTTTTATCGCCGCAGCGCTTGTGAAGTTATTGTGCAGTGATAAAAAAAAGAATAATAATTTTGTCACTGCGGCGGGGTGGGCGTGGGTGAACGCACGTGTGGGCGACCGATCAGGCCTGATCGGACAAACACTGCGTTTTGGGTGGGGGGCGAACTAAGGTGACACTAATACTATTATAGATCTGACTGTGATCAGTTTTGATCACTTACAGATACTATAAAAGTACAAACGCTAATCAGCGAATCAGTGACTGCGGTGCAGTGGGCTGGGCACTGACGAAAGCTAACTACCTACCAAGGGGGCCTAAACTAAACTAAAGTTAACAGTCAATTAGGGTTGTTTCGGGTATCGAAGTTTCGATACCCAATCGATACTTTTCTCTGGTATCGAGCTCAATACCAGGATTAGTATTTTATCGATACTGTGCTGCGCTACTGCACAGCCCAGTATCAGAGAACGTGGCTGCGCCGCTCTCAGTGTGGCCATGTTCTCCTCTGCAGCACAGGGAGAAGGAGGCAGTCTCTCCCGCCCCCTGTGCTGCTTCCACCAATAGAGCGAGAGGAGGGCAGGGCGGGGTCACTGGCCACCAATGATGAGTGACTTTTACTATACAGATGCAGGCAGAAGAAGCTCATTGCCGGCACCTGCCTGTGACCGGGCGCTGCGATCCGGGGCAGTTAACCCCTCATGTGCGGCACATGAGGGGTTAACTGCCGCGGATCGCAGCGCCCGTCACAGGCTACCGGCAATGGCGTCTTCTGCCTGCATCTGTATAGTAAAGTCACTCATCATTGGTGGCCAGTGCGCCCTCCCAGTATTAAAGACATTGGCCAGTGCGCCCCCTTTCCCCATTATTAAATACATTGGTGGCCAGTGCACCCCCCCCATTCCCCATTCCTCCCTCTGTCCCCAGTATTAAAAGCATTGGTGGCAGTGGCCACAGGGTCCCCTCACCTCCTCCTCATTGGTGGCAGTGGCAGTGATCAGAGCCCCAGCAGTGTAATGCTGGGGCTCCGATCAGTTACCATGGCAACCAGGACGCTACAGAAGTCCTGGCTGCTATAGTCTGCTCCCTGCTGCTGTGTGCACAGAGCACAGGGAGAGGGTGAGATCCTATTCACCCTAATAGAGCTCTATTAGGGTGAATAGGATGAAAAGATCCCAGGTTCTAGCCCCTAAGGGGGAAATAGTTAATAAATAAACTGTAAAAAAAAAAAAAGTTAAAAAAGTACACCAAAATATTAAGTATAAATCACCCCCTTTCCCAATTTTACATATAAAATATATAATCAATAAATAAAATAACATACATATCGCTACTAGAGATGAGCGAACTTCAAAAGTTAGTTCGGCGTTCGGGTTGGGGTAATCGCCGTTATGGATTCCACTACCGCGGACTATCCCGGCATATGGAATCCATAAGGGGCGGCCTCCACGAACCCGAACTTTGGAAAAGCCGAAGGACCTGGGGTGACGTCACCGTCATGTGATCCATGCAGGGGGCGTGGCTCAGCACTGGATTTGCTCTGGATGTGGTGATTACCCCAACCCGAACACCGAACTAATTTTTGAAGTTCGCTCATCTCTAATCGCAACGTTTCAGGTCCAAACTATTAAAAAAATCCTCTTTAAAGCGGTGAACGCCCATAAAAGAAAAAAAAAAGAAAAGAAAAACAGCACAATTCGCCATTTTATTTTAGTCGCCTTGTCCCCCCAAAAAATAGGATGGGACTGTTGTATTATTGGTCGGACGTTCCATAAAATGAGGAATGCACCCGGCATTTTTTGGCATTTTTTATTTTTTTTGCGTGGTATCGAATGGTATCGAGTATCGCAATACTTTTTTATAGTATCGATACCGAATCAAAATTTTGGTACCGAAACAACTCTACAGTCAATACTAGTGAAAAAAAAGTAGCAGTTTACACTGATCACTTTTTTCCCTTTCACTAGTGATTGACAGGTGATTGAAAGGGGTGATCAAGGGGTTAATTGGGGTGATGGGGGGTGATCTAGGGCTAAGTATGTAGTGCTTGGTGTACTTACAGTCACATGTGCACTCTGCAGGGTCCAACCGACGAAAAGGACCCAGCAGAGAGCACAGAAGCCATTCAACAAATAATATTTAGAAATATAATGTGTTAGATGGCTTTTGATTCGTTTTTTTTAAAAGTCATCAGCCTGCCAGCGCTGATCATTGATGACCAATTCCTTCTGAAACTTTTTACCGCCGCGCACTGCACATGCGTCTCGCGAGATGACGCGCCGATGCGTCGAGCCAGAGAAGGGAGACCTCCCACCGAACGCATCCGGCGGTCCAGAGAAGGTTAAGGGTGTTTAAGCTAGGGGGGCTGAAGTGGTTAATAGTGGCCACTGCCCCCTTAACACTGACCTCTACAGTGAATGCCCCTTTAACAGTGACCTCTACAGTGCTCGCCCTTTTAACCACTTCAGCCCCCCTAGCTTAAACACCCTTAATGACCAGGCCACTTTTTACAATTCTGCACTACACTACTTTCACCGTTTATTGCTCCGTCATTCAACTTACCACCCAAATGAATTTTACCTCCTTTTCTTCTCACTAATAGAGCTTTTATTTGGTGGTATTTCATTGCTGCTGACATTTTTACTTTTTTTGCTATTAATCAAAAATGACCGAAATTTTTGCAAAAAAATGACATTTTTCACTTTCTGTTGTAATTTTTTTTTTTAAACTACATTTCTATACAAATTTTTTGCAAAATTTATTGTTCTACATGTCTTTGATAAAAAAAATCCAATAAGTATATATTTATGGGTTTGGGTAAAAGTTATAGCGTTTACAAACTATGGTGCAAAAAAGTGAATTTCGGCATTTTGAAGCAGCTCTGACTTTCTGAGCACCTGTCATGTTTCTTCAGGTGCTAGAATGCCAGGAAAGTATAAATACCCCCCAAATGACACCATTTTAGAAAGAAGCCACCCCAAAGTATTCGCGGAGGGGCATGGTGAGTTCATGTATCATTTCATTTTTTTTCACAAGTTAGCGGAAAATGACACTTTCTGAGGAAAAAAATAAAAATAATAAAGTTTCCATTTCTGCTAACTTCTGGCAAAAAAAAATAAAATCTCCCACGGACTCACTATGCCCCTCAGTGAATACCTTGGGGTGTCTACTTTCCGAAATGGGGTCATTTGTGGGGTGTGTTTACTGTTCTAGCATTTTGGGTGGGGCTAAATTGTGAGCAGCCATGTAAAAGCTAAAGGTACTCGTTGGAATTTGGGCCCCTTTGCGCACCCAGGCTGCAAAAAAGTGTCACTCATGTGGTATCGCCGTACTCAGGAGAAGTAGGGCAATGTGTTTTGGGGTGTATTTTTACATATACCCATGTTGGGTGAGAGAAAAATCTCTGTAAACTGACAACTTTGTATAAATTTTTTTTAAAAAGTTGTCGTTTATATTTGATATGATATTTTTTTTTAATATGATATTTCTCACACCCAGCATGGTTATATGTAAAAATACACCCCAAAACTCATTGCCCTACTTCTCCTGAGTACGGCGATACCACATGTGTGACACTTTTTTGCAGCCAAGAAGTGCAAAGGGGCCCTAAAACCAATGAGTACCTTTTAGGAGGGCATTTTTACGCATTTTTCTTCTCACGCTTTAAGGCCCCTAAAATGCCAGGGCAGTATAAATACTCCACATGTGACCCCATTTTGGAAAGAAGACACCCCAAGGTATTCCGTGAGGGGCATGGCGAGTTCATAGAAGATTTTGTTTTGGCACAAGTTAGCGGAAATTGATTTTGTATTGTTTTATCTCACAAAGTCTCCCTTTCTGCTAACTTTTGACAAAAAGATAAATTTTTCATGGACTCACTATGCCCCTCAGCGAATACCTTGGGGTGTCTTCTTTCCAAAATGGGGTCATTTGTGGGGTGTTTGTACTGTTCTGGCATTTTGGGCGGGGCTAAATTGTGAGCAAACCTGTAAAACCTAAAGGTATTGGTTGGAATTTGGGCCCCTTTGCGCACCTAGGCTGCAAAAAAGTGTCACACATGTGGTATTGCCGTACTTAGTAGAAGTAGGGCAATGTGTTTTGGGGTGTATTTCTCACACAAAGTATGGGTATATATAAAAATACACAAAACTCTTGCTCTACTTCTCCTGAGTTCGGCAATACCACATGTGTGCCACTTTTTTGCAGCCAAAATGCACAAAGGGGCCCAAATTCCAATGAGTACCTTTAGGATTTCACAGGGCATTTTTACGCATTTGGATTCTCACGCTTTAGGGCCCCTAAAATGCCAGGGCAGTATAAATACCCCACATGTGACCCCATTGTGGAAAGAAGACACCCCAAGGTATTCCGTGAGGGGCATGGCAAGTTCACAGAAATTATTTTTTATTTTTTTTTGGCACAAGTTAGCGGAAATTGATATATATATATATTTTTTTTTACAAAGTCTCAAATTTCCACTAACTAGTGACAAAAAATAAAATTTTACATGAACTCACCATACCCAGCACGGAATACCTTGGGGTGTCTTCTTTCTAAAATGGGGTCACATGTGGGGTGTTTGTACTGCCCTGGCATTTGAGGGTCTCCGCAATTATTACACGTATGGCCAGCATTAGGAGTTTCTGCAATTCTCCTTATATTGAGCATACGGGTAATGAGATTTTTTTTTTCCGTTCAGCCTCTGGGCTGAAAAAAAAAAAAAATGAACGGCACAGATTTCCTTATTCGCATCGATCAATGTGGATGAAAAAATCTCTGCCAAAAAATGTGCAAAAAAAAAAAAAAGTAGTAAGGCCCCATTCACACGTCCGCAAAAATGTCCGCATCTATTCCGCAATTCTGCGGAATAGATGCGGACCCATTCAGTGTGAATGGGGCCGGCGGTAATGCGGAGAGCACACTATGTGCTCGCCGCATCAGCATTTGCAGAGCTGCGGCCGTAAACTTCCGGGTTTCGGCCCCCAAACGTCCGGCCGCAGGTCCGCAAAAGATAGAGCATGTCCTATTCTTGTCCGCAATTGCGGACAAGAAAAGACATTTTCTATATAGTTCTGGCGATGTGCGGATCCGCAAAATGCGGAAAGCACATTGCCGGTGTCCGTGTTTTGCGGATCCGCAAAACACATACGGACGTCTAAATGAGCCTTACAGGGGGTGATTAGTGACAGGGGTGACAGGGGTGATCAGGGGTTAAACGGGGGTTAATCAGTGACCGGGGGGATGGATGGGGGGTCTGTGTGGTGATTGGTGCACTTACAAAAGTTTCCTTTGGTGGTCCCAAGCAAAAGGGACCACCAAAGGAACGAACAGCAAGCATATCAGACGCTGTTAACAAAACAGCGTCTGATATGCCATTTTTTTTAACTTCTACAGCCTGCCAGCACATGATCAGCGCTGGCAGGCTGTAGTTAAAGTTCTCCCCGACGTGATCCTGCGCGTCAAGGAGGAACAAACCGACCGCCGCCAGGACGCAATCCTGCGTTCGGTGGTCGGAAAGCGGTTAACAGTGACCTCCACAGTGCCCGCCCCTTTAACAGTGACCACCACAGTGAACGTCCCTTTAACAGTGACCTCCACAGTGCCCGCCCCTTTAACAGTGACCTCCACAGTGTCTGCCCCTTTAACAGTGACCTTCACAGTGCCCGCCCCTTTAACAGAGACCTCCACATTGCCCGCCCCTTTAACTGTGACCTCCACAGTGACCGCCCCTTTAACAGGGACCTCCACAGTGCTCACCCCTTTAACAGTGACCTCCACAGTGCCTGCCCCTTTAAAAGTGACCTCCACAGTGAACGCCCCTTGAATAGTGAACTACACAGTGCCCGCCCCTTTAAAAGTGACCCCCATAATGCCCGAGCCTTTAAAAGTGACCTCCACAGTGCTCGCCCCCTTAACAGAGACCTCCACAGTGAATGCCACTTTAACAGTGACCTCCAGAGTGCCCGCCCCTTTAACAGTGATCTCCATAGTGCCGGCCTATTTAACAGTGACCTCTACAGTGGCCTTCCCCTTTAACAGTGACCTCCACAGTGAACCCCCTTTAACAGTGACCTCCACAGTGCCTGCCCCTTTAACAGTGACCTCCAAAGTGGCAGCCCCTTTAACAGTGACATCCACAGCGGCCTGTCCCTTTAATAGTGGTCCCTGCCCCATTAACAGTGACCTCCACAGCAGCTGCCCCTTTAATAGTGGCCACTGCCAACTTAATTGTCCGCCACAGCGCCCGACCAGGATGCGTCCTGCGGACGGCCGGGTTAAACCTCATTGACGCGCCGGTGCGTCATCTCGCGAGAGGCGAGATTTCTTGTGAACGCGTGCACGCGTTCACAGGATCGCGTCCGGAGGAACTTTTACTACAGCCTGCCAGCGCTCATCATGCGCTGGCAGGCTGTAGATGTCAGAAAAAAATCGCTGTTTTGTAAACAGCGTCTGATATGACTGCTGCCTGCTCTTCTGGTGGTCCCTTTTGCTTGGGACCACCAGAGGACACAGGCAGCTAAAGTAATTGCACCACCCCCCACTCCCCATCACTGATTAACCCCTGATCACCCCCCCGTCACTAATCACCCCCCCTGTAAGGCTCATTCAGACGTCCGTATGACGTCCGCAAAGCATGGACACCGGCAATGTGCTTTCCGCATTTTGCGGATCCGCAAATTGCCAGAACTATATAGAAAATGCCTTTTCTTGTCCGCAATTGCAGACAAGAATAGGATATGCTCTATCTTTTGCGGAAGTTTGCGGCCGCAGCTCCGCAAATGCTGATGCGGAGAGCACATAGTGTGCTCGCCGCATCACAGCCAGCCCCATTCACACTGACATTTTTACGGACGTGTGAATGGGGCCTTCGCAAGCAGTCCTATGTCCTTTCCGCTCTTTTTTTTTTTTTGCACATTTTTTGGCATTGATTGATGCGAATGAAGAAATCTGTGCCGTTCATTTTTTTTTTTTAGCCCAGAGGCTGAACGGAAAAAAAAAATCTCATTACCCGTATGCTCAATATTAGGAGAATAGCAGAAACTCCTAATGCTGGCCATACATGTAATGATTGCGGAGAACCTCAAATGCCAGGGCAGTACAAACACCTCACATGTGACCCCATTTTAGAAAGAAGACACCCCAAGGGGTATGGTGAGTTCATGTAAAATTTTATTTTTTGTCACAAGTTAGTGGAATATGAGACTTTGTAAGAAAAAAAAAAGTCAATTTCCACTAACTTGTGCCAAAAAAAAAAATCTTCTATGAACTCGCCATGCCCCTCACGGAATACCTTGGGGTGTCTTCTTTCCAAAATGGGGTCACATGTGGGGTATTTATACTGCCCTGGCATTTTAGGGGTCCTAAAGTATGAGAAGAAGTCTGGAATCCAAATGCGTAAAAATGCCCTCCTAAAAGGTACTCATTAGAATTTGGGCCCCTTTGCGCACCCAGGCTGCAAAAAAGTGTCCCACATGTGGTATCGCCATACTCAGGAGAAGTAGGGCAATGTGTTTTGCGGTGTATTTTTACATATACCCATGCTGGGTGAGAGAAATATCTCTGTAAATGACAACTTTTTAATTTGTGCGCCACTTTTTTGCAGCCTAGGTGCGTAAAGGGGTGTAAAGTCCAACGAGTACCTTTAGGTTTTACAGGGTTGCTCAAAACTTAGCCCCGCCCAAAATGCCAGAACAGTAAACACACCCCACAAATGACCCCATTTCGGAAAGTAGACACCCCAAGGTATTCACTGAGGGGCATAGTGAGCCCGTGGGAGATTTTTTTTTTTTTGCCAGAAGTTAGCAGAAATGGAAACTTTATTATTAATTTTTTTTCCTCAGAAAGTGTAATTTTCTGCTAACTTGTGAAAAAAAATTAAATCATACATGAACTCACCATGCCCCTCCGTGAATACTTTGTGGTGTCTTCTTTCTAAAATGGTGTCATTTGGGGGGTATTTATACTATTCTGGCATTCTAGCACCTGAAGAAACATGACAGGTGCTCAGAAAGTCAGAGCTGCTTCAAAATGTGGAAATTCACTTTTTTGCACCATAGTTTGTAAACGCTATAACTTTTACCCAAACCAATAAATATACACTTATCACATTTTTTTTTATCAAAGACATGTAGAACAATAAATTTAGAGAAAAATATATATAGAAATGTAGTTTTTTTTTTAATTTTACAACAGAAAGCGAAAAATTGTCATTTTTTTGAAAAAATGTTGGTCATTTTTTATTAATATCAAAAAAAGTTAAAGTGTCAGCAACAATGAAATACCACCAAATGAAAGCTCTATTAGAGAGAAGAAAAGGAGGTAAAATTCATTTGGGTGGTAAGTTGTATGACCGAGCAATAAACCGTAAAAGTAGTGTAGTGCAGAATTGTAAAAAGTGATCTGGTCATTAAGGGTGTTTAAGCTAGGGGGCTCAGGTGGTTATTAGTGGCCCCTTCCCCCTTAACAGTGACCTCCACAGTGACCACCCCTTTAACAGTGACCTCTACAGCGGCCTGCCCCCTTAACAGTGACCTCCAGTGTGAACACTCCTTTAACAGTGACCTCCACAGTGCCCGCCCTTTAACAGTGAACTCCACAGTGCCCACTTCTTTAACTGTGACCTCCATGGTGCCCGCCCCTTTAACAGTTACCTCCACAGTGCTCGACCCTTTAATAGTGACCTCCACAGTGCCCGCCCCTTTAGTATAATCAGTTTTTATTAAGATTTTTGCAAAACAAACAAAAGTGCAAGCACATAAGATTGTGCGGACGCAGCCACCATTACATAAAAGTCACAGTACATTGGCACTTATCGAATTGAGAAACAGCATTAAATGGAGTCTTACAACATTTTACGTTCTTCAGATACTTCATATACCTGGCGCTCCTTAGTACATCTGAACATAACATATATAACCTGTGGAGGGATCTGCGTTTAAGGCGCCCGAAGATGCGATACGGAGTAGCTACGAAAGGCACAATCACAGTTGGTAAATAGCAGAAGGTAACCTGCACTAGAACATCTATAGAATATAGGCAATACCAGGGCATCCGCTCGGATGCTGCCAACCTGACATTGCCAGTATGAATCGTATTTGCCTCCACCACTTCAGTACTGGCCAGTGAGTGGACGGCAACATTTGTAGCCGGCAGGATGAAGATATCCCGATAAGCTTGGTTAGATAAAGAAATGAAATAATAGAACAAAACAACATTAACCATAACATGACTGGAGCAGGAGCGGGGTGGGGGGGGGGGGGTGCCGAAAGCAAGAAGACATAGCATGGGTTTGGAGCAGCAGATGACACCCAATCTATGGAGCGTAGTAGGAGCTTTTTAGCCAAGGGTCCCATGTTTTATCTCTAAGTGAAACATTAGTAAGGGCGGCCGGTAAACGGTGCTCATACCGATATGTCACATTTAAAGAGGACCTTTCATCAGTCCAAAAAATGTGTACTAAGTATGCTGACATGTAGAGCGGCGCCCAGGGATCTCTCTGCACTTACTATTATCCCTGGGTGCCGCTCCGTTCGCCCGGTATAGGCTCCGGTATCTTCTGAGACTTGGTTATACTAGGCGGAGCCTAGTATCACTTTGTTATAGTAGGCGTATGCCAGGCTGTAACGCTGGCCAATCGCAGCGCTCAGCTCATAAGCCTGGGAGAAAAAAAACTCCCAGGATATGAGCTGAGCGCTGCGATTGGTCAGCACTACAGCCTGGGATACGCCTACTATAATCAAGTGATACTAGGCTCCGCCTAGTATAACCAAGTCCCAGAAGATACCGGAGTCTATACCGGGCGAACGGCACGGCGCCCAGGGATAATAGTAAGTGCAGGGAGATCCCTGGGTGCCTCTCTACATGTCAGCATACTTAGCACACAATTTTTAGACTGATGAAAGGTCCTCTTTAATGCCGCAATAACCTCCTCGCTCACTGGAGGGTCGAGAGACTTCCAATGTCTGGTAACCAGTTTGGAATGGATGAGGATCATGCCTATCAATCTCCCAGCACCGTAGGGGAAAGCATCAATGCCCACAATCAGTAAGGCTAATCCTGGAGAAGGCGAAATTTGGATATGTAGAACCCGTGATATTATTTCAAATACATGTTTCCAGTAACTCAGCAATTTTGGGCAGGACCATAGAATGTGATAGAGGGTACCCGAGGTACCACACCCCCTCCAGCAACACGCTGAGGTGCCAGGGTACATGTGGCTTAGTCTGTCGGGAGTGTAGTACCAGCAGAGTAACGTTTTAACAGCCGCTTCAGAGTGTGTTACACACTTAAAGGCAGAGGCCGCAAATTTCGTTGCAGTAGCCCAATCGTCAGTTGAGAATTCTTGTCCCAGCTCCCGCTCCCAACGTACCATAGGCTGCAATTTAACAAACTTATCTTTTTCCCCTATAAGGTCGTATATCTGCCTGGTATAATTAGCTGTTAACCGTTTTTGGGAGCAGAATAGAGTGAGAATACCATCGTGAATTCTTATATCTATTTTACGAAGCTTGTCTAGACAATTCCTGATACGTAAGTAAGACAGACATTCAGAGTTAGGGAGGCCGTATTTGACATGTATATGCTCAAATGTAGTGAAAACCGAGTCAACGTACAGTTGATCAAGTGAAGTGATTCCATGTAGCTTCCAGTTGGAGAGGTTGATATCTCCAATGAGTCCTTCCAAGGCTGACATTGATACTAGGCTAGGATTCGGTGTGTTCTTCGACCCCCAGGAGCGGTGGAACTGCGACCAAAGAGAGCAGGCATGACTAACAGTTAAAAGTATAGCCTTCTGCTGAGGTAGTTTCCATAAGCTTTGACATAGCAAATCTCGTAAGGAGCCTCCGGAGGTAAAATGACTTTCTATTGTCACCCAGGGCTTCTCCAAGTTCCCAGACCACCACTCCCGAAGGAAAGAAAAACCTATAGAGGTAAAATAGTCCTTGATGGAAGAGAGGCCAACTCCGCCTACCTTTTTCCTTTTGGTCATTATAAGATGCGCTATCCTAGGCCTGGAAGGGCCCCAAATATAGGTATTCAGGATTTTCTGGGCTGCAACAAAGAACCTGTTAGGAACCGGAATAGGCAGTGCTCTAAACACATAAATCAATTTTGGGAGGACCATCATTTGGAACGCTGCCACGCGTCCTGTCCAGGATACGTCTTTCATCGTAAAGCTGGTAAAATCTCTCGTCATTGTTGACAGCAGGTGGGTGTAGTTGCTCTGGCCTGCAAGCGAGCAAGGATGGGTGAGCGAAATACCCAGGTATTGTAGGGTAGTGGGTTGCCAATCGAGCACGAATTTCCTTTTTAATGCCAATAATTCAGACAATTGTATGTTAATGGGAAGGGCTTGCGATTTGGAGCTATTAGGTTTGTAATAGGATAATGAGCCAAAATGGGAGATGATGGAAAACGCCTGTTCTAAAGAGTTGCTAGGTTTTGTAAGTGTAAGGATGATGTCATCCGCGTAAAGTGAAATTACATGGGATTTATCCCCAATCCGAACTCCCTCCACTGCTGGTGACAATTGTATGTGTTGGGCTAAAGGCTCAAGTGCAATGATGAATATCAAGGGGGACAGGGGACATCCCTGACGGGAGCCGTTAGTATTTCCGAAACTATCAGATAGAATACCATTAATTAAAATTTTCGCTGATGGGTTAGCGTATAATCCTTGAATGGCTTTGATAATGGGACCCGTAAAGCCCATTCTGGAGAGTACTGAAAAGGCGTATGACCAATGGAGGCGGTCGAACGTCTTTTCTGCGTCCAGCGTCACCGCCACCATTGAAATTTTCTTTAACTCGGCTGCGTTCAGAATGTCGAAAAGTCTCCTACTGTTATCTGATGCCTGTCTACCCTTTACAAAGCCCGACTGGTCGTCGGCAATTAAGGATGGTAGGGCCACTGACAATCTACAAGCTACCAATTTGGCAAATATCTTTATGTCGGAATTCAACAAAGAAATAGGCCGAAAATTTTGAGGAACGTCTGGTGTTTTGCCCGGCTTAGGTAGTGCCACTATTACTGCCTGAAGCATTTCCGGCAAGAATGATGAGCCATCTATCACCCTGTTAAAAATTTCCAGCATATAGGGGAGCAGTGGCATTTGGAGTTTCTTATAATATTCATTTGATAGACCGTCCGGTCCGGGTGATTTCCCTGCTGGAAGAGAGGCAACTATTTTCTGTAATTCGCCCTGAGTAATAGGTGCGTTTAGAGAAGATAATTGCATCTGAGTCAACTTGGGCAACTGGGCTTTGTCCAGAAAGTCAACAAGAAGTTTCTCGTAGTTATCTGGCAAAGGTACTGTGTCATTCAAATTATAAAGGTCATGGTAAAATTGACGGAACTGTTCAGCAATGTCTCTCGGGTCATACAGTTTAGCCCCAGACGCAGAATGTTTGACATAAGGGATCTTTGATTTGACCCTCTGGTGCTTGAGTTTGTTGGCAAGGAGTTTGCCCGCCTTGTGCATATACCTTAGCCTTCAAATAGGTTAAAGATTTGGTAAAATCTCTATTAAGAAGATGTAGCAACTTGTCCCTCTCACTCCTTAGTCTATCTGATCCCTCGACCGAAGGGTTTACTTTATTAGTCCTTTCTAATTGAGCTATAGTTGCAAGTGTATTTGTGATTTCCTCCTCTCTCTTTCTCCTATCCATAATGTTGAGTTTAATGAGGAGTCCCCTGACAAAGGCTTTGTGCGTTTGCCAGACAACAAGCGGGTTCTGTACTGAACCAGCATTCAAGTAAAAGAATTCCTTCACTGCTTCCGATATTTCAGCTACGTGTTTTGGGTGGGAAAGAATGTAAGGATTATTTCTCCAAATTGAGGGAAGGGTCGCCTGGTATTCCTCATCAGGTGGATAGTGATGGGGGCATGGTCGGACCACGTGATTAGTCCGATCGCGGACTTAATGGTATGAAAGAGAACGGTGTTATCCACTAAGTACATATCTATCCGTTTGTATGAGGCATGTATAGGGGAAAAGTAGGTGTAGTCCCGCTCTTGGCTATGCTGAGCCCTCCAGACGTCAATCAGTCCTTCAGAGTTCAGGAAAGCTGTTAGATTGGAAGGATTACGTCTGGAGGGATTAGTGGAGTCAAGGGTTGGATCAAGGACTGTGTTAAAATCTCCGCACATCACCAACTTACCCTGCTTTATTTTCTTCACATGTCTCATGACTTTATTAAGGAAGGATAGTTGTCGTTCGTTAGGCGCGTAAATGTTCACCAGTGTATATATGATATTGTTCACTTTGCAGACCAGAACAACGTACCTACCCCGCACGTCGGCCTTTTGGGACAGAATAGATAGACAAACATCGTTATTAAAGGCAATAAATACACCCCTAGATTTCCTTGCATAATGAGAGTGTATGATAGTTGAATATGAGCGGTGACTCAAGCGAAAGGCGTCTTTTTCCAGAATATGAGACTCCTGTATACATAGAATATCCACCTTATTCAGCTTTGCCTCCTTCCAGAGTAAGGTACGTTTTTGGGGACTATTGAGACCCTTGACATTTAGGGATAGAATCTTCAGCCCCATGAGGGGGGATAAAGATGCTGGGTACATAAATGCTGGGTACATAAGCGCTCCAAAGGGCCCCCGCCCTGCTCCTGTAAATCAAAAAACAAACAGCATAACCAGAAATGAAACAGTAAATTTACGATCATATTACAAAGGTGTATAACTTTGAGCCAAAAGTAGGAAGGTTTCCTACTATGTGTCAAGGGCGGAATGTCCAGCACGTGGCCGACAAGAGAAGGTAAGCGACCTTAGTCCCAATAAGGCCGCTGAGGATTGGACGCCCACTAAGAAAAGCAAAAGTTGGAAGCCCGCAGCACACCAAGGTGTACAGAGTGCTTAAGTATATCAAGTGGCCCCACAATGTTAAGACTGTCTCGGACTACTTCCTCCCGGTGGGCGACTGTTTTGCTCAGGATCTCCAGGTGGAATCCACCAATCTTGAAGCAGACATTTTCCATCCTCCAAAGTGTGGATCACATAATTTTGCCCGTCTTTGCGGACCAGCAATTTTAATGGGTACCCCCACTTGTAGGCGATGTTGTTCTGTCGCAGTGCAAGTGTGACCGGCAGAAGCGTGCGCCTCTGGCGTAACGTGGCGGCAGAGAGATCAGCATAGAGGCGTACCGTGGAATAAGGAGCTGGAAGATGGCCCATTTTGCGAGCAGCAGCCATGATGGCTTCTTTAGTAGTAAAGAAATGTATACGGGCCAATGTGTCCCTCGGGATGTCTGGTCCCAGGTGTTTTGGTTTAGGGACTCTGTGGGCCCTGTCTATCGTCAGATCCTGCTGTGTCAAGTTGGGCAATAGAATAAGAAGAAGTTTCTGAATATAGGGGGTCAATTCACTGCCACTCACTTCCTCAGGAACCCCGAGGAATTTGACGTTATTCCTGCGGGAACGGTCCTCTAGATCTGCAAGTTTGCGTTTAACCGCCTCTACCTCATCTGATAGCTCATTATGTGCATCAATGACAGCATTTTGGGAGTCAGCAAATTCCCCCATCTTTACTTCTACATGGGACAATCTATCATCCACTGTTTGCAATTTCGTGGAAAGTGGCAGAAGTAATGTATTCAGATCCTGGCAGAGAGAGGATTTAAGGGCCTGTAGCATACGTTTAAGAGTAAGTTCAGAGGCCGGTTGCTGTGAGGTGGGGAAATTAGCAAACATGTCCCTGTCGTTCTGGCCAGAAGCTGGGAAGGATATTTGCATCGAGTCCCCTGCTGGGAGCTCACATACCTCTGCGGTAGATTGCGGTCTAGCTCCCAGGTCTGCACGAGGTCTGTCTGTTGAAGACTGCAGCAGCATGTCGCCATCTTGGATGTGCCGTCCGTTGACAGTGTGCAGCTTGTTCTCCTCTGGGGTCGGCGGTAAGGACGGCTCTTCCTGGTTAAGAAATACCATCGAGAAGGGAGGTGGGGACGGCGATGTTTCCCCGGTCTGCGGATCCCGCTGCGTCGCTTACTCCGGGGGAGTAGATATCGCTCCGTCCGGGCTCCGGGCGCCATCTTGATTCTTGCCCTTCTCAAAGTATTTCTCCAAGCTGTCGCCTCCGATTTTAATTAGCGCCTTCTTCGCTTTCCCCATGCTTGTAGATATGCTTAGGGGACCTATAGTGCGCTGAATACCAGGTCTCCAAAGCGGGCTATGCTGTGATTAGGTCGCTAGTGAGCGGGAGCTCCTTCCTCAAGCAGCCATTGCAGTCGCCGGCCAAGCCACGCCCCCCAGCGGCTATCGTTCCCGCCCCTTTAACAGTGACCTCCACAGTGCTTGCCCCCTTATCAGTGACCTCCACAGTAAACACCCCTTTAACAGTGACCTCCACAGTGTCCGCCCTTTAACAGTGACCTCCACAGTGCCCACCCCTTTAACTGTGACCTCCATGGTGCCCGCCCCTTTAACAGTGACCTCCACAGTGCTCGTCCCTTTAACAGTGACCACCGCAGTGAACGCCCCTTTAACAGTGACCTCTACAGTGCCCGCCCCTTAAACAGTGACCTCCACAGTGAACGCCCCTTTAACAGTGACCTCCACAGTGCCAGCCCCTTTAACAGTGACCTCCACAGTGCCTGCCCCTTTAACAGTGATCTCCACAGTGCCCGCCCCTTTAACAGTGACCTCTACAGTGCCCTGCCCCTTTAAGGCTAGGTCTACATGATGACATGTGTTGCGCAACAATTTTTATAATGATACGCTATGGTGTCGCACTGCGACATGCTGCGACTGTGTCACGACAGTTGCAAAAAATCTATCCAAGATGGATGCATGTAGCAGTGTACCCTATGTGTCGTGCAGCCCTAGCCTAAAGCTGACCTACAGCAGTGAAGAAAAATGGCTGGGTTGTTATTGAAACCTGGGGTAAAGCTGTGTGTATGTAGAGACTAAGAGCCTGTGAGCTTCTATTGGCTGATAAGGGAAATGTGACCATGTGTATGGCAGTTGGGATATGAAGAGAATGACTTGCAGACTTGTATTGGCTAATGCAGGTAATTGTTTGGGGAATATCTCAGGAACGGTACGTCCTAGAGAGCTGAGACCCCTGCAAGATTTCTTTCCAGGTAACAAGGGATGTGTATACCAAGGTTCATTGAAATCGATGGTTGCATTTTTGAGTGATCGCGGAACATACATACATACATATACATATATACGTCCTTCTTTATATATACAGTATCTCAAAAAAGTGAGTACACCCCTCATGTTTTTATAAATATCTATACTATATCTTTTCATGGAATAACACTGAGGTTATGACACTTTAATACAATGTAAAGTAGTCCGTGTACAGCTTGTATAACAGTGTAAATTTGGTTGCCCTCAAAATAACTCAACATACAGCCATGTCTAAACTGCTGGCAGCAAAAGTGAGTACACCCCTAAGTGAAAATGGGTAAATTGTGACCAATTAGCTATTTTCCCTCCGTAGTGTAATGTGACTCATTAGTGTTACGAGGTCTCAGGTGTGAATGAGGAGCAGGTGTGTTAAATTTGGTTTTATCGCTTTCACACTCCCTCATACTGGTCATTGGAAGTTCAACATGGCACCCCACGGCAAATAACTCTCTGAGGATCTGAAAGAAAGAATTGTTGCTCTACATAAAGATGGCCCAGGCTATAACAAGCTTACCAACACCCTAAAACTGAACTGCAACACAGTGGCCAAGACCATATAGCAGTTTAAAAAGACAGGTTACACTCAGAACAGGCGCCACCATGGTCAACCAAAGAAGTTGAGTGCACGTGCTCAGCGTGATATCCAGATGTTGTCTTTTCAAAATAGATCTATGAATGCTGCCAGCATGGCTGCAGAGGTTACAGGGGTTCAGCCTGTCAGTGCTCAGATCATATGCCGCACACTGCATCAAATTGGTCTGCATAGTTGTCGTCCCAGAAGGAAGCCTCTTCTAAAGATGATGCAAAAGAAAGCTCGGAAAGGGAAACAGTTTGTTGAAGACAAGCAAACTAAGGACATGGATTACTGGAACCATGTCCTGTGGTCTGATGAGACCAAGATAAACTTATTTGGTTCAGATGATGTCAAGTGTGTGTGGCAGTAGGAGTACAAAGACAAGTGTGTCTTGCATACAGTCAAACATGGTGGTGGGAGTGTCATGGTGTTGGGCTAGTGCTGCCAGCTGTGGGGAACTACAGGTCATTGAGGGAACCATGAATGCCAACATGTACTGTAACATACTTAAGCAGAACATGAGCCCCTCCCTTCGGAAACTGGGTCGCAGGGCAGTATTCCAACATGATAAAGACCCCCAACACAGCTCCAAGATGTCAAATATCTTGCTAAAGAAACTGAGGGTAAAGGTGCATCCTCAAACGGAAGGTAGAAGAGCACAAGGTCTCTAACATCCACCAGCTCCGTGATGTCATCATGGAGGAGTGGAAGAGGATTCCAGTGGCAACCTTTGAAGCTCTAGTGCACTCCATGCCCAAGAGAGTTGCTGGAAAATAATGGAGGTCACACAAAATATTGACTCTTTGGGCACAATTTAGCCATATTTGTTGAGTTATTTTAAGGGCACACCAAATTTACACTGTTATACAAGCTGTACACTGACTACTGTACATTGTTTTAAAGTGTCAGATCTTCAGTGTTGTCCCATTAAAAGGTATAATAAAATATTTACAAAAATGTGAGGTGTGTACTCACTTTTGTGTGATACTGTACATACATAGATAGATATACACTCCTCCCTTTATATACACTATATGCTCTCCTCTATGCCTCCCACTATATACCCTCCTCCAGTCCTCCTTCTTTATACACTATATACACTTCTCCAGACCTTCCTCTATTTACACTATATACTCTCCTCCACTCCTCCCTCTTTATACGCTATATACCCTCCCAGTGCTTTTTTAGTTGCCAAATTTAAAATGCATAAATTATAATTTAAAAAATGGACTTGGAGGAGAAGATGAGATGCAGGTCACAGTAGTAAGTAGGGCTGCACGATATGGGAATTTTGTGCGATTGCGATTAGGGCCCTAAAAATTGCGATAACGATATGCGATGCGATATTTTAAGGGAATTGTGCTAGAGGTCTATCTGCTTGAATTTTCAAGGTAAAAGCGCACACAGATGACAGATAATGATGAAATGTAGTTATGCTGAACTCAAGAACTGAAATGCACAGTGTTTTTCAAAATAAAATACATATTTGCATTACTGCAAAAGTACAAAATACAAAACTTGCCATTTTCTTAATAGCGCTGGACAGAACAGATAAATAAAATAGAATAGATATAAGAACGTGTGTTCATTAAAATAACGACTTTCCACCAGCCCCTCCTCCCTCCCGCACTGTAACTGATGTATCAGCATAGCGGCCGGAGATACAGTGTCAGTGTCACGTAGAAAGTCAACCATCGCTTTATAAGACGCACTGCCATTCCCCCCCACTTTTTGGGGGAAAAAAGTGTGTCTTATAAAGCAAAAAATACAGTAATATAATTGCAGCATTTTTGGGACAGCAAATTGCGATTGCGATATGGCGATTAATTGCGATAACGATTGCTTTCGCGATATATTGTGCAGGCCTAGTAGTAAGCCACCTCTACATATAGGAAAACACAGCACCACATACCTCTTACATTCAGTGACATCTGAGGGACAAGGTGACTAAAAATGGCGAATTACACGTTTTAATTTTTTTCTGTTACGTCGTTCACCGCAGCAGGGCTGAGGAGTCAGAGGCAGTTTTGGGTACCTGGAGTTGGAGTCGGCAAAAATGAACCGACTCCGACTCCTACTAAATTTAAATTGGAAAAAAAAAAATAAGCAAGTTTAAATGTCCCAATTCACAAAAAGTTATAATGAATTACTTTTCTACTGTAAGAATAAAGGCCAATGCATGCAGTGCGTCACGTTACCACAAAACGAACACGTTAAGTGACCGTGAAGAAGAATGCTTTTTATATGCTTCACTATATGGTACGCAACACACAGTTAACCCCTTAAGGACACAGGGAGTATTGGTACGTCCTAATGTCCGAGTCCTTAAGGACACAGGGTGTACCCATACATCCTGAATAAAATCGGATGTAAAAAAAAAATTTGCGATAGAAACATGATTCCTGCTGCGATCGTGCAGCAGGAACCATGTTCACATGCCGAGGGGGGTCCTGTGACCCCCCCGTATCGGCGATCGCTGCAAACCGCAGGTCAATTCAGACCTGCTGTTTGCAGTGCTTTGCGATGTATCTGATCTCCGTGGTCAAGTAAAAAATACAGTACAGTACATTATATAATGTACTGTACTATACAGACACCAGATCCACTGGATCTTCAAGAACCAAGTGGGTCTGGGTCAAAAAAAATGTAAAAAAAAGTAAAAATAAAAAAACACATTTATCACCAATAAAAATGTAAAAAATAAAATACACTACACATGTTATATATCACCGCGTCCATAAAGACCTGATCTATAAAATGGGTTTGTTACTTTCCCCGCATAGTGAATGTCATAAAAAAAACTATGATAAAATTTAAATTTTGCCCACGTCACTTCCCAAAAAAGTTAATAAAAGTGATCAAAAAAGTTGTATCTACACCCAAATGGTACTAATCAAACTGTCACCTTACCTAAGGCTACTTGCACACTGGCGTCTGGTGCGGATCCATCATGTATCTGCACAGACGGATCCGCACTGATAATACAACCGCATGCATCCGTTCAGAACGGATCCGTTTTTATTATCATGAACATAGGCACACTGGGTCTGTCTTGAACACCATTGAAAGTCAATGGTGGACGGATCCATTTTCTGTTGTGTCATATTGTGTCATTGAAAACGGATCCGTCCCCATTGACTTACATTGTATGTCAGGACGGATCTGTTTGACTCAGTTCCATCAGACGGACACCAAAGCGCTGCAAGCAGCGTTTTGGTGTCCGCCTCCAGAGCGGAATTGAGACTGAACGGAGCCAAACTGATGCATTCTGAACGGATCCTTATCCATTCAGAATGCATTGGGGCAAAACTGATCCGTTTTGGACCGCTTGTGAGAGCCCTGAAACGGATCACACAAGCGGACCCAAATAGCCAGTGTGAAAGTAGCCTAAGAAAATCGCCTAAAAAATAAAAAAAATTATGGCTCTCAGGCTATGCAGACACTAAAACAAGATTTTTTTCTTGTTTCAAAAATATGATTGTGTAAAACCTAAATAAGTAAATAAAAAGTAGACATATTATGTATCGCTGCGTCCGTAAGAACCAGATGAACACCGCAAAAAAAACTGTGTCAAAAGCCATTTTTTGTCACCTTACATCACAAAACGTCTAATAGCACGTGATCAAAATGTCATATGCATTCCAAAATAGTGCCATTAAAAACGTCATCTCATCCTGCAAAAAATGATACCCTACTTAAGAAAATCGCACAAAAAATATAAAAATTATGGCTCTCAGGCTATGCAGACACTAAAACATGATTTTTTTTTTGTTTCAAAAATATGATTGTGTAAAACCTAAATAAATCAATAAAAAGTAGACATATTATGTATCGCCATGTCCGTACGAACCTGAACTATGAAAATAACACATGAACTAATCCCTCAGGTGGACACCGCAAAAAAACCGACATCTCATCCTGCAAAAAATGAGCCCCTACATAAGACAATTGGACAAAAACTAAAAAAAAACTGACTCAGATTATGGAGATACTAAAATGGTTTTTTGTTTGTTTAACAAAGGATATTATAGTGTAAAACCTAAATAAATTTAAAAGAGTAGACATATTAGGTATTGCCGCGTCCGTAAGAATCTGCTCTATAAAAATAACGCATGACCTAACCCCTCAGATGAACACAGTCACAAAAATAAAATAAAAACGGTCCTAAAACAGCAGTTTTTTCCAAATTTTCCATTTTAATAATTTTTTCCGGTAACAAAGCAAGAGTTAACAGTCAAACAAAACTCTATATTTATTGCCCTGATTCTGTAGTTTACAGAAACACCTCATATGTGGTCGTAAACTGCTGTATGGCCAAACGGCAGGGCACAGAATGAAGGGAACGCCATATGGTTTTTGGAAGGCAGATTTTGCCGGACTGGTTTTTTGACACCATGTCCCATTTGAAGCCCCCCTGATGCTCCCCTACAGTAGAAACTCCATAAAAGTGACCCCATAGAAGAAACTACACCCCCAAGGTATTCCTCGAGAGTTTATCGCAAATGGAGATTACATTTCTGAATTTCTATTTTTTATTACCTTGTCTCAAAAAAATGTATTATAGAGCAACCAAAAATCATATGTAACTATATTTGGCAATACAAAAGGGCCAAAACCACAGATATGCGTCACCCTATTCTGATTCAAACATATAATATTCTGGGGACGCTAAAAACAAAATAATAAGTGCTTTACTAATTATAATTCTATTAAAATAACAAAGCAAATCCTGGGGGAAGGAAAGGGGAAATTTATATTGTGAAGACCGGACATACACCTCGTAGATCAGTGGTTGCAGTCCAAATTGACAATGGCTGCCCCTCTTACACACTTGGTCCCGGTGTTGCCCCTTACTTAGAGGTACTGGACTTATTGCAATGTGCAACAGGTCCTAATTGATTGTGCCTAGTTGGTCCTGTGTATCCACAATGTAACTGTATAACTACAGTGGGATGCGAAAGTTTGGACAACCTTGTTAATCGTCAGGATTTTCCTGTATAAATCGTTGGTTGTTACGATAAAAAATGTCAGTTAAATATATCATATAGGAGACACACACAGTGATATTTGAGAAGTGAAATGAAGTTTATTGGATTTACAGAAAGTGTGCTATAATTGTTTAAACAAAATTAGGCAGGTGCATAAATTTGTGCACCACAAAAAAGAAATCAAATCAATATTTAGTAGATTCTCCTTTTGTAGAAATTACAGCCTCTAAACGCTTCATGTAGGTTCCAATGAGAGTCTAGATTCTGGTTGAAGGTATTTTGGACGATTCCTCTTTACAAAACATCCTTAGTTCATTCAGGTTTGATGACTTCCAAGCATGGACAGCTCTCTTTAAGTCACACTACAGATTTTCAATTATATTCAGGTCTGGGGACTGAGATGGCCATTCCAGAACGTTGTACTTGTTGCTCTGCATAAATGCCTTAGTGCATTTTGAGCAGTGTTTAGAGTCGTTGTCTTGTTGAAAGATCCAGCCTCGGCGGAGCTTCAGCTTTGTCACTGATTCCTGGACATTGGTCTGCAGAATCTTCTGATACTGAGTGGAATCCATGCGTTCCTCAACTTTGACAAGATTCCCAGTCCCTGCACTGGCTAAGCAGCCCCACAGCATGATGGAACCACCACCATATTTTACTGTAGGTAGCAGGTGTATTTTACTTGGAATGCTGTGTTCTTTTTCCTTCATGCATAACGCCCCTTGTTATGCCCAAATAACTCAATTTTTGTTTCATCAGTCCACAGCACCTTATTCCAAAATGAAGCTGGCTTGTCTAAATGTGCTTTAGCCAACCTCAAGCGGCACTATTTGTGCTGTGGGCGGAGAAAAGGCTTCCTCTGCATCACTCTCGCTTACAGCATCTCCTTGTGTAAAGTGCGCCGAATGGTTGAACGATGCACAGTGACTCCATCTGCAGGAAGATGATGTTGTAGGTCTTTGGTGCTGGTCTGTGGGTTGACTCTGATTGTTCTCACCATTCGTCGCTTCTGTCTATTGGAGATTTTTCTTGGTCTGCCACTTCGAGCCTTAACTTGAACTGAGCCTCTGGTCTTCCATTTCCTCAATATGTTCCTTACTGTGGAAACAAACAGCTTAAATCTCTGAGACAGCTTTCTGTATCCTTCCCCTAAACCATGTTGGTGAACAATCTTTGTCTTCAGGTCATTTGAGACTTGTTTTGAGACCCCCATGTTGCTACTCTTCAGAGAAAATTAAAAGAGGAGGGAAACTTACAACTGACCCCCTTAAATACTCTTTCTCATAATTGGATTCACCTGTGTATGTAGGTCAGGGGTCACTGAGCTTACCAAGCCAATTTGAGTTCCAATAATTAGTTCTAAAGGTTTTGGAATCAATAAAATGACAACAGTGCCCAAATTTATGCACCTGCCTAATTTTGTTTAAACAATTATAGCACACGTTCTGTAAACCCAATAAACTTCATTTCACTTCTCAAATATCACTGTGTGTGTCCCCTATATGATATATTTAACTGACATTTTTTATCATAACAACCAACGATTTATACAGGAAAATCATGACGATTAACAAGGTTGCCCAAACTTTCGCATCCCACTGTAGCTCTGTTGCCCAATGCGGTGCAGCTAGACTTTATCCCTCAATTGCAGATACCAACTAAGCTATCCCTGCTGTGTAAAGCTATCCACTACATTCATCAGGGTTTTTTATAGTCAAATTCCCCCCTAAAGAAGAGGAGGAGTGACCCGCCACCTCCCGTACCAGCAAATTGGGGGGCCGAGCCCCCGATTCCAACCAATAGGATGTGGCCACAGGCTCTGCAAGGAAGCAGTCATTTAGAACAGTATGGAAATAGAACAAGGGATCTAGAGGCGAATTATACATTATCAGGACTGTATTAAGGGCCACATAAATGTGACCAGCATTATTGTATAGCGGAAGACTAAGCCAGAATCCCCGCACCGTCTTAGCAGTGCCAACTTACCCACCCGTGGTAGAACTAGGGGTAGAGGCAGGACAGGCAGAAGGAACAGGGGGGTACAACCAAGAGGTGATTTTTTTAGGAAGGGGCCCTCCAGTGAGCGACTACCTCCTCAGACACAGAAAATAAAAGGTCCCACAGTGGATGACAGGATGTGTCGAATATCACAGGACGAGATGCATATAATAAATCTGTCCAAAAGAGTTCTCACTATTGAAGAGATTAGAGTCCTCAAAAAGGGACTGTTATTTGTCCCTACTAACTCCTTTAGGCTGTTCGAATGGGTTAAAGACCTTAGCCTTTTTTACACAAGTTCTTTGCAACAATGCGAAACGCTAGGGATCGACATAGGTAATTTGCCTGATGTACAGATGTTGTCTACCCTATGGGATGAGGGCCACAGGGACCCGGGTGAGGGACCCTTTACGGACCTTAGGAAACAATCAACTAAAACACCCCCCATTGGAGATAACACCCCAATGGATCTTTTTTTGAAGTTAGTGGTGGAACAATTAGATAGACTAGATGGGGAATGTCTTTGAGGGTCCAATATGTCAAAATCAGAAATGGAGGCACTACGAGCTTTGGAGTCGGACACCCAGGTCATCATCAAACCATCAGACAAAGGGGGGAACCTTGTGATTCTTGATCATGATCAATATCTTAAAATGTTCCTCAACATCCTAAAGGATCGCACATGTTGCAGTGTCTTGTGCTCGAACCCATTTGTTTCAGACTATACAGAGCTAAGAGCTATACTTACACAGGCCCAGCCGTCCAAATTGATCAACAATGTGGAAAAAGACTATCTGTTACCCTTATTTCCCAGAATGGCCTGTTTTTATGGCCTCCCTAAAATCCACAAAGGGTTAGAACCACTCAAAGGCAGACCGATAGTCTCTGGTACGGATAGCCTAACACACCCAATTAGTACATATGTCGACCAGATTCTTAGACCTTTTGTCATTGGGTTACCATCTTACGTCCGTGAGTCTATGGAGGTGATCAAAAGAATTGATGGCCTCCAGGTGGACGCAGACGTCCAATTAACAAGCCTCGACGTGGAGGCGCTGTATAACTCTATTCACCATGACAAATGCATCGAGGTCGTTTCCTCCTTTCTACAACAAAGGGGCATGCATCTCTGGTCCCACAATGAAATGGTACTACGACTACTAAGGTTTATCCTGGAATACAACACCTTTATGTTCAATAAAAAGATCTACCACCAGGTAAAGGGCGTGGCAATGGGGAGCCCCTGTGCCCCCACGTATGCAAACCTTTACCTGGGAGGTTGGGAACGGGAAGTTCTGTTTGGAGAATCAATGAATGATTTCACATATTCTTTTATGGTACGATTTATAGACGATATCTTGATCTTTTGGAAGGGTGACATTAACAGATTCGGGTCTTTTGTCCAATCATTGAATGTGAATAATTGGGCGCTCTTTTTCACCTCTGAAATCCATGAGTTCACAATCACTTTTCTGGACCTCACCATTTATAAAGACAAAAGGGGCCCCACTGGCACTAGGCTATTTCGGAAAAAAACAGCCACCAACAGTTTGCTGGAGTGGCAGAGTTGTCATCCAGTACCACTGAAACGTGGCATCCTGAAAGGCCAATACTTACGCCTTAGACGTAACTGTAGTGACTTACAGGATTTCCAGATAGCTGCCAAAGACCTGCAACAACTGTTCATTAATCGGGGGTACCCCAAACCGGTTTTGAAACAGACTTACCACCATGCATTAAGTTGCAACAGGGAATCACTTTTGACCCCACGGGCAAGAACAAGCGAATCAGAACAGGTTCGCATCATTGGTGAATTTGACGTAGCCCACAAAGAGATCAGGTAAATCATATCACGATATTGGGGGATTCTCAAATCGGACCCTGACATTGGGCAACTGATTGGTGACGTACCAGCCATCACATACTGGCGAGGTAGAAACCTGAAGGACCATTTGGTACACAGTTTTTAGGACCCCGGCCCCACTGCGTCGGATTGGCTGACGGATGCTCTACATGGCACATTTCGCTGCAGCGGATGTGTGGCCTGCAAAGCCATTAAGGGAGGGAGCACCTTTACCAGTACCATGACAGGCAGTCAATATCACATTAAGGCCTCTTTCACACGAGCGTGTCCGGATTAGGTCCGGATGCGTTGCGGATGCGTTCAGTGAAAACTGTGCGATTTTACAGGCAAAGCCATTCAGTTTTGCCTGCGATTGCGTTCAGTTGTTCAGTTTTTTCCGCGCGGGTGCAATGCGTTTTGATGCGTTTTTCACGCGCGTGATAAAAAACTGAAGGTTTACAAACAACATCTCCTAGCAACCATCACTGAAAAACGCAACGCACCCGCACTTGCTTGCGGATGCAATGCGTTTTTCACGCAGCCCCATTCACTTCTATGGGGCTAGGGCTGCGTGAAAAACGCAAAATATAGAACATGCTGCGATTTTCACGCAACGCACAAGTGATGCGTGAAAAAAAACGCTCATGTACACAGACTCATTGAAATGAATGGGTCAGGATTCAGTGCGGATGCTATGCGTTCACGTCACGCATTGCACCCGCGCGGAAAACTCGCTCGTGTGAAAGGACCCTAAAGCTTTCGTTAATTGTCGCACGGAAGGTGTGATATACTTAATGACGTGTGTATGCAATGTTCAATATGTTGGCAAGACCTGAGACGTCGTGTCTGCGAACACCTAAATGATATTAAAAATCAAGCAGACACCCCAGTGGCAAGACATGTTACTGAATTTCATAACAGCAATCCCGACTCTGTCAAATTTCAGGGTATTGAGGTAGTAAGACCGTCACCCAGGGGGAGTGATATTGATCGTACCCTGTTGCAAAAGGAGGCTAAATGGATCTTCAGATTGAATTGACAGTGGCTCCAAATGGATTAAATGACATTTATTTCTATGACCCCCTGCCTTTCGACTGTGGGGCATTAATAGCCCCCCCCCCCGGGTAGTCTGACACGTTATCTGTTATTAAATCTGTTCCATCATACTCATCAAAGGAGCTAGGCACACCATGATTCGGACCTTAAACAATGACAACTGATGCCAGTTAATAACTATATTAGGGTGCTGGGTCACACTCAATAAATACACCTTTTCCTTCTTTTATGGGGGCTTTAGACTGGTATAATCAAGGGCATATGTAACATAACAGACAAAGTATATGTAACTCATCATATAGTCAGGTAGTTATCTATTAGTACATAGATACACCGGATAGCGCTGTAAATTGTGCTCTTGCCGGCGCAGAAAAAATGGGTATAATCTCCTAAGCCCTGGTGGTCGTAGTTCCGTCATCCATACAGTTTATCACTCTAGGATGCCGGCTTTTTATTTACTGTACCCATGATTAGAGCACCGTTTTTTGCTCTCATTCCGGCATGATAATGAATGGGCAATTTTTTTATGCCCGGCAGTATCAGAATGAATATCAATGCCCACCCAGAATCAAGCGGGCACAAGTCACAGTTACTCCGGCACTTTGGTGAAATGGTTGGACTTACGACACCCTGTTACTACTGAGGAATGGCCCGCAATATTATTTAGGGAATCCATTTATGAGTAGCTTTAAAAGTCCCGCTATATGAGCCCGACTATTCTTGCTCATCACCGCAGTGCAAGCCGCTCTGATGAACTGGCAATCTGCTAAGACGGTGCGGGGATTCTGGCTTAGTCTTCTGCAATACAATAATGCTGGTCACATTTATGTGGCCCTTAATACAGTCCTGATAATGTATAATTCGCCTCTAGATCCCTTGTTCTATTTCCATACTGTTCTAAATGACCGCTTCCTTGCAGAGCCAGTGGCCACATCCTATTGGTTGGAATTGGGGGCTCGGCACCCCGATCTGCTGGTACGGGAGGTTGCGGGTCACTCCTCCTCTTCTTTAGGGGGGGGAGGAGAGGGAATTTGACTATAAAAAACCCTGCTTTTGGAGGCCGTTTCACGGCCATCTTAGTGCCGAAGCGCTGCCTCCTAACACGTGGAGGAAGCGCGCTGCTGTAATGAAACAAACCACGCTACCTAATGCCCGCTAACTCAGGGCTCCTTGTCCCTCAGATGTCACTGGATGTAAGAGGTATGTGGTGCTGTGTTTTCCTATATGTTTTCCTAGGTGGCTTACTGCTGTGACCTGCATCTCATCTTCTCCTCCAAGTCCATTTTTTAAATTATAATTTATGCATTTTAAATTTGGCGACTAAAAAAGCACTGGGAGGGTATATAGCGTATAAAGAGGGAGGAGTGTATATAGTGTAAATAGAGGAAGGTCTGGAGAAGTGTATATAGTGTATAAAGAGGGAGGACTAGACATTGTGGGAGGCAAAAGATAGATAAATATACACTCCTCCCTTTATATACACTATATGCTCTCCTCTGAGAGCATATAGTGTATATAAAGGGTGGAGTGTATATCTATCTATCTTTTTGCCTTCCTCTGGATCAACTTGTAGGAAACAGGCCGAACTGGATGGACAAATGTCTTTTTTCGGTCTTATATTCTATGTTACTATATTACTATGTATGTACAGTATCACACAAAAGTGAGTACACACCTCACATTTTTGTAAATATTTTATTATATCTTTTAATGGGACAACACTGAAGATCTGACACTTTGATACAATGTACAGTAGTCAGTGTACAGCTTGTATAACAGTGTAAATTTAGTGTGCCCTCAAAATAACTGAACACATAGCCATTAATGTCTAAACCGCTGGCAACAAAAGTGAGTGTGTACTCAAAAATGGCCAAATTGTGCCCAAAGAGTCAATATTTTGTGTGACCTCCATTATTTTCCAGCAACTCTCTTGGGCATGGAGTTCACTAGAGCTTCAAAGGTTGCCACTGGAATCCTCTTCCACTCCTCCATGACGACATCACGGAGCTGCTGGATGTTAGAGACCTTGTGCTCTTCTACCTTCTGTTTGAGGATGCCCCACAGATAATCAATAGGGTTTAGGTCTGGAGACATGCCTGGCCAGTCCAGCACCTTTACCCTCAGTTTCTTTAGCAAGATATTTGACATCTTGGAGCTGTGTTGGGGGTCCTTATCATGTTGGAAACTGCCTTGCGACCCAGTTTCCGAAGGGAGGGGATCATGTTCTGCTTCAGTATGCCACAGTACATGTTGGCATTCATGGTTCCCTCAATGACCTGTAGTTCCCCACAGCTGGCAGCACTCATGTAGCCCAACACCATGACACTCCCACGACCATGTTTGACTGTAAAATGTTAAATTCTATTTTAAAACCCCCGCGTCATGGGAATTCAGAGCCAGCAGCTTCATGACATATTTCAGGGCATTAAAAAGAGCCCAGCCTCTGCTCGTCAGTCTCATTACCTGGTATGTGGAGGCTGCATCGTACTCGGCAGAGGCACAGTCGCAAGGCAATACGTCAGGTCGTGTCAGGGGGAGTATTACACTATACATAAATTATAATACACCGCGCAGAGCGGACGGACACAGGACCTTGGAGCTCCCCGACATATCTGCATTGTACAGACGGCTCTGCTGAATTAGAGGGAGGAGCTCTCCTCACCGACCAGACCAGCAGATTGTAGTTCGCGGGTTAGATCTGGCAGCCAATGGCAAAGTGTGTAGGCGGGGCTTTCTCCTGACACTGGAGCGCGCCGGCTAAGTGTAAAATGAACCACAGAAGAAAAAGCTGGAATGCAGCAATCGCCTTGAAAGCCTTTTTTTCTTAAAGAGACAGAGCAGCAGAGGGTCTGGGCGCAAATGGCGACAAGACTACAAAGTCTTGTCGCCATTTTGTAATTCTAAATCGCATTGGCGATCATTTTGGTCGCCATGTGGAGCCCTGCTCTGCAGCCATGCTGGCAGCATTCATAGATCAATTTTGAAAAGACAACCTCTGAATATCACGCTGAGCACGTGCACTCAACTTCTTTGGGCACAATTTACCCATTTTCACTTAGGGGTGTACTCACTTTTGTTGCCAGTGTTTTAGACATTAATGGCTGTATGTTAAGTTATTTTGAGGGCAACCAAATTTACACTTATACAAGCTGTACACGGACTACTTTACATTGTATCAAAGTGTCATATCCTCAGTGTTATTCCATGAAAAGATATAATATAGATATTTATAAAAACATGAGGGGTGTACTCACTTTTTTGAGATACTGTATATATAAAGAAGGACGTATATATGTATGTTCCGCGATCACTCAAAAATGCAACCATCGATTTCAACGAACCTTGGTATACAAATCCCTTGTTACCTGGAAAGAAATCTCGCAGGGGTCTCAGCTCTCTAGGACGTACCGTTCCTAAGATATTCCCCAAACAATTACCTGCATTAGCCAATACAAGTCTGCAAGTCATTCTCTTCATATCCCAACTGCCATACACATGGTCACATTTCCCTTATCAGCCAATAGAAGCTTGCAGGCTCTTAGTCTCTACATACACACAGCTTTACCCCAGGTTTTAATAACAACCCAGCCATTTTTCTTTACTGCTGTAGGTCAGCTTTAGGCTAGGGCTGCACGACACATAGGGTACACTGCTACATGCATCCATCTTGGATAGATTTTTTGCAACTGTTGTGACGCAGTTGCTGTATGTCGCAGTGCGACACCATAGTGTATCATTATAAAAATTGTTGCGCAACACATGTCGTCATGTAGACCTAGCCTTAAAGGGGCAGGGCACTGTAGAGGTCACTGTTAAAGGGGTGGGCACTGTGGAGGTCACTGTTAAAGGGGCGTTCACTGTGGAGGTCACTGTTAAAGGGTCGATCACTGTGGAGGTCACTGTTAACCACTTCAGCCCCCCTAGCTTAAACACCCTTAATGACCAGGCCACTTTTTACAATTCTGCACTACACTACTTTCACCGTTTATTGCTCGGCCATACAACTTACCACCGAAATGAATTTTACCTCCTTTTCTTCTCACTAATAGAGCTTTCATTTGGTGCTATTTCATTCTTGCTGACATTTTAACTTTTTTTGATATTAATCCAAAATGACCGAAATTTTTGCCAAAAAATGACATTTTTCCCTTTCTGTTGTAATTTTTTTTTTTTAAACTACATTTCTATATAAATTTTTCTCTAAATGTTCTACATGTCTTTGATAAAAAAAAATGCAATAAGTGTATATTTATTGGTTCGGGTAAAAGTTATAGCGTTTGCAAACTATAGTTCAAAAAAGTGAATTTCCGCATTTTGAAGCAGCTCTGACTTTCTGAGCACCTGTCATGTTTCTTCAGGTGCTAGAATGCCATGATAGTATAAATACCCCCCAAATGACACCATTTTAGAAAGAAGACACCCCAAAGTATTCGCAGAGGGGCATGGTGAGTTCATGTATCATTTCATTTTTTTTCACAATGTAGCAGGAAATTACACTTTCTGAGGAAAAATAAAATATTAAAGTTTCCATTTCTGCTAACTTCTGGCAAAAAAAAATAAAATCTCCCACGGACTCACTATGCCCCTCAGTGAATACCTTGGGGTGTCTACTTTCCAAAATGGGGTCATTTGTGGGGTGTGTTTACTGTTCTGGCATTTTAGGTGGGGCTAAATTGTTAGCAGCCCTGTAAAGCCTTAAGGTACTCTTTGGACTTTCGGCCCCTTTACGCACCTAGGCTGCAAAAAAGTGTCACTCATGTGGTATCGCCGTACTCAGAAGAAGTAGGGCAATGTGGTTTTGGGGTGTATTTTTACATATACCCATGCTGGGTGAGAGAAATATCTCTATAAACTGACAACTTTGTATAAAAAAAATTTAAAAGTTGTCAATTTACAGAGATATTTCTCTCACCCAGCATGGGTATATGTAAAAATACACCCCAAAACACAGTGCCCTACTTCTCCTGAGTACGGCGATACCACATGAGTGACACTTTTTTGCAGCCAAGATGCTCAAAGGGGCCCTAATTCCAATGAGTACCTTTTAGGAGGGCATTTTTACGCATTTGGATTCCAGACTTCTCACGCTTTAGGACCCCTAAAATGCCAGGGCAGTATAAATACCCAACATGTGGCCCCATTTTGTAAAGAAGACACCCCAAGGTATTCCGTGAGGGGCATGGCGAGTTCATAGAAGATTTTTTTTTTTTTGCACAAGTTAGCGGATATTGATTTTTTATTGTTTTTTCTCACAAAGTCTCCCTTTCCGCTAACTTGTGACAAAAAGTTCAATTTTTCATGGACTCACTATGCCCCTCAGCGAATACCTTGGGGTGTCTTCTTTCCAAAATGGGGTCATTTGTGGGGTGTTTGTACTGTTCTGGCATTTTGGGTGGGGCTAAATTGTGAGCAGCCATGTAAAACCTAAAGGTACTCATTGGACTTTACGCCCCTAGGCTGCAAAAAAGTGTCACTCGTGGTATCGCCATACTCAGGAGAAGTAGTGCAATGTGTTTTGGGGTGTATTTTTACATATACCCATGTTGGGTGAGAGAAATATCTCTGTAAATTGACAACTTTGTATAAAAAAATTTAAAAAGTTGTCGTTTACAGCGATATTTCTCACACAAAGTATGGGTATATATAAAAATACACCCCAAAACACATTGCCCTACTTCTCCTGAGTACGGTGATACCACATGTGTGCCGCTTTTTGCAGCCAAGATGCGCAAAGGGGCCCAAATTCCAATAAGTACCTTTAGGATTTCACAAGGCATTTTTACGCATTTGGATTCTCACGCTTTAGGACCCCTAAAATGCCAGGGCAGTATAAATACCCCACATGTGACCCCATTTTGGAAAGAAGACACCCCAAGGTATTCCATGAGGGGCATGGCGAGTTCACAGAAATTATTTTTTTTTTGGCCCAAGTTAGCGTAAATTGATATATTATATTTTTTTTACAAAGTCTCATATTCCACTAACTTGTGACAAAAAATAAAATTTTACATGAACTCGCCATACCCCTCACGGAATACCTTGGGGTGTCTACTTTCTAAAATGGGGTCACATGTGGGGTGTTTGTACTGCCCTGGCATTTGAGGGTCTCCGCAATCATTACACGTATAGCCAGCATTAGGAGTTTCTGCTATTCTCCTTATATGGAGCATACGGGTAATGAGATTTTTTTTTTTCCGTTCAGCCTCTGGGCTGAAAAAAAAAAAAAAAAAAAATGAACGGCACAGATTTCTTCATTCGCATCAATCAATGTGGATGAAAAAATCTCTGCCAAAAAATGTGAAAAAAAAAAAAAGAAGCAAGGTCCCATTCACACGTCCGCAAAAATGTCTGCATCTATTCCGCAATTCTGCGGAATAGATGCGGAACCATTCACTGTGAATGGGGTCGGCGGTGATGCGGAGAGCACATTATGTGCTCGCCGCATCAGCATTTGCGGAACTGCGGCTGCGAACTTCCAGGTTTCGGCCCCCAAACATCCGGCTCCACAAAAGATAGAGCATGCCTTATTCTTGTCTGCAATTGCGGACAAGAAAAGGCATTTTCTATATAGTTCTGGCAATGTGCGGATCCGCAAAATGCGGAAAGCACATTGCCAGTGTCCGTGTTTTGCGGATCCATGGATCCGTAAAACACATACGGACGTCTGAATGAGCCTTACAGGGGGGTGATTAGTGACAGGGGGGGTGACAGGGGGTGATCAGGGGGGATGACATGGGGTGATCAGGGGTTAATCGGGGGTTCATCAGTGACTGGGGGGGGGGGGAGTTGGATGGGGGGGTCTGTGTGGTGATTGGTGCACTTACATAAGTTTCCTTTGGTGGTCCCAAACAAAAGGGACCACCAGAGGAACGAGCAGCAAGCATATCAGATGCTGTTAACAAAACAGCGTCTGATATGCGATTTTTTTTTAACTTCTACAGCCTGCCAGCGCACAATCAGCGCTGGCAGGCTGTAGTTAAAGTTCTCCCTGACGCGATCCTGTCTCGCGAGATGACGCGTGGATGCGTCCAGGAGGAGTAAACCAGCCACCGCCTGGACGCATCCGTGGGTACAGCGGTCGGAAGCTGATTAAAGGGACGGACACCATGGAGGTCACAGTTAAAGGGGTGGGCACTGTGGAGGTCACTGTTAAAGGGCGGGCACTGTGGAGGTCACTGTTAAAGGGTTGTTCACTGTGGAGGTCACTGATAAGGGGGCAAGCACTGTGGAGGTCACTGTTAAAGGGGCAGGCACTGTGGAGGTCACTATTAAATGGGCGGGCACTGTGGAGGTCACTGTTAAAGGGGCTGGGGCCACTATTTAAGGCACGGTCACTGTTAAAGGGGCAGGCACTGTGGAGGTCACTGTTAAAGGAGTGTTCACTCTGGAGGTCACTGTTAAGGGGGCAGGCCGCTGTAGAGGTCACTGCTAAAGGGGTGGTCACTTTGGAGGTTACTGTTAAGGGGGCAGGGGCCACTATTAAAGGGGCAGGGTGCTGTGGGGGACAATTAAGTTGGCAGTGGCCACTATTAAAGGGGCAGCTACCCAGATCTAGACTGGGAAACTGAAAGCTGTACATCCCAAAAAGGAAACAGGTTCTTGGCAATAGCCAAAGACAATTTCCTTTCCCAACTGGTTCAGGACCCCACTAGAGGGACGGCCATACTGGACTTAGTTTTAACCAATAGACCTGATAGAACAACAGATGTGCAGGTTGGGGGACACCTGGGAAATAGTGACCATAAAGTTATAACCTTCCAATTATCCATCAAACGAGAGTTTCTAAAGGGAGGAACAAAAATACCAAACTTCAAAAAAGCAAAATTTAGCCAACTAAGCGAGGCTATAGGCCTAACTAACTGGGACAAAGTCCTCAAAAATAAAAATACAACCATAAAATGGGAGATTTTTAAAAGCATTGTAACATCTAATTGTGAGAGGTACATACCTTATAGGAATAAAAGGCTAAGGAACAATAAGAAACCAATGTGGATAAATGGAACCGTAAAGAAGGCAATAAATGACAAAAAGAAAGCATATAAATCACTAAAACAGGAGGGGAGTCAGGAAGCACTGATAAATTATAAGGAAAAAAATAGAATATGTAAAAAACTAATAAAATTTGCCAAACTAGAGACAGAGAGATTAATTGCCAAAAAGAGTAAAACTAACCCTAAAATGTTCTTCAATTATATAAATAGTAAAAAATATAAATCTGAAGGAGTCGGCCCTCTACATAGCAATGAGGGGGTGTTGTAGAGAGCGACGAGGATAAAGCAAAACTATTAAATATTTTTTTCTCCACTACATTCACTGAGGAAAATAAACTGTCAGATGAAATGCAGAATGTAAAAGTAAATTCCCATTAAAAGGGCCCTGTCTGACCCAGGAAGAAGTACAACAGCGACTTAAAAAGATTAAAATAGACAAATCGCCAGGACTGGATGGCATACACCCCCGTATCCTAAGGGAATTAAGTGATGTCATAGCCAGTCCATTATTTCTGATATTTACGGACGCTATAATAACAGGGAATGTTCCACAGGATTGGCGCATAGCAAATGTGGTGCCAATATTCAAAAAGGGCCCAAAAACAGAGCCTGGAAATTATAGGCCGGTAAGTTTAACATCTATTGTTGTTAAACTGTTTGAAGGGTTTCTAAGAGATGCTATTTTGGAGTATCTCAATGAAAATAAGCAAATAACGCTATATCAGCATGGCTTCATGAGGGATCGGTCATGCCAAACGAATTTAATCAGTTTCTATGAGGAGGTAAGTTTTAGACTTGACAGCGGCGAATCAATGGATGTCATATATCTAGACTTCTCCAAAGCATTTGACACCGTACCTCATAAAAGGTTAGTATATAAAATGAGGATGCTCGGACTGAGAGAAAATGTCTGTATGTGGGTAAGTAACTGGCTAAGTGACAGAAAACAGAGGGTGGTTATTAACGGTAGATACTCAGATTGGGTCACTGTCACTAGTGGGGTACCTCAGGGGTCAGTATTGGGCCCTATTCTCTTCAATATATTTATTAATGATCTTGTAGAGGGCCTGCACAGTAAAATATCTATTTTTGCAGATGACACTAAACTGTGTAAAGTAATTAACACTGAAGAGGACAGTTTTCTGCTACAGAGGGATCTGGATAGATTGGAAGCTTGGGCAGAAAAATGGCAGATGAGCTTTAACACTGACAAATGTAAAGTTATGCACATGGGAAGGAATAATGCAAGTCACCCGTACATACTAAATGGTAAAACACTCGGTAACACTGACATGGAAAAGGATCTAGGAATTTTAATAAACAGCAAATTAAGCTGCAAAAACCAGTGTCAGGCAGCTACTGCCAAGGCCAATAAGATAATGGATCAAAAGGGGCATAGACGCCCGTGATGAGAACATAGTCCTACCACTTTACAAATCACTAGTCAGACCACACATGGAGTACAGTGTACAGTTCTGGGCTCCTGTGAACAAGACAGACATAGCAGAGCTGGAGAGGGTTCAGAGGAGGGCAACTAAAGTAATAACTGGAATGAGGGATCTACAGTACCCTAAAAGATTATCAAAATTAGGGTTATTCACTTTAGAAAAAAGACGACTGAGGGGAGATCTAATAACTATGTATAAATATATCAGGGGTCAGTACAGAGATCTGTCCCATCATCTATTTATCCCCAGGACTGTGACTGTGACAAGGGGACATCCTCTGCGTCTGGAGGAAAGAAGGTTTGTACACAAACATAGAAAAGGATTCTTCACTGTAAGAGCAGTGAGACTATGGAACTCTCTGCCTGAGGAGGTGGTGATGGTGAGTACAATAAAGGAATTCAAGAGGGGACTGGACAGGGCCGGACTGGCCTACCGGGATACCGGGAAAATTCCCGGTAGGCCGGTAGCCCTGACTGCCGCACGGCCGGCCGGCGGCCGCAGGCACACTGGGCTCCAGTGGCGACGGAGATGAGCGCTTGCATTGCGCTCATCTCCGTCTTGAGCAGCAGCAGAGGAGGAGAGGCGTGACCTCTCCTGTTCCTCTGATAGGCTGCCAGCACTAGGCTGGCAGCCTATCAGAGGCCGGCTCCAGCGGCGCGATGACATAATCGCGCCGCCGGAGCCGCACAGCTTCGAGACACAGGCCGGAAGAGGCCTGCATCGCATCGCTGGAGGTAAGTATAAGTGTTCTTTTTTTTTTTTTCTTGGGGCTACTGGCGGCACTTAAAGGGGGCTACTGGCGGCACTTAAAGGGAGCTACTGGCGGCACTTAAAGGGGGCTACTGGCGGCACTTAAAGGGGGCTACTGGCGGCACTTAAAGGGGCTACTGGCGGCACTTAAAGGGGGCAACTGGCGGCACTTAAAGGGGGCTACTGGCGGCACTTAAAGGGGGCTACTGGCGGCACTTAAAGGGGGCTACTGGCGGCACTTAAAGGGGCTACTGGCGGCACTTAAAGGGGGCTACTGGCGGCACTTAAAGGGGCTACTGGCGGCACTAAAGGGGGCTACTGGCGGCACTTAAAGGGGGCTACTGGCGGCACTTAAGGGGGCAACTGGCGGCACTTAAAGGGGCTACTGGCGGCACTTCAAGGGGCTACTGGCGGCACTTAAAGGGGCTACTGGCGGCACTTCAAGGGGCTACTGGCGGCACTTCAAGGGGCTACTGGCGGCACTTCAAGGGGCTACTGGCGGCACTTCAAGGGGCTACTGGCGGCACTTAAAGGGGCTACTGGCGGCACTAAAGGGGCTACTGGCGGCACTTAAAGGGGGCTACTGGCGGCACTTAAAGGGGGCTACTGGCGGCACTTAAAGGGGCTACTGGCGGCACTTAAAGGGGCTACTGGCGGCACTTAAGGGGCTACTGGCGGCACTTAAAGGGGCTACTGGCGGCACTTAAAGGGGGCTACTGGCGGCACTTAAAGGGGGCTACTGGCAGCACTTAAAGGGGGCTACTGGCGGCACTAAAGGGGGCTACTGGCACTAAAGGGGACGGCTACTGGCACTAAAGGGGACGGCTACTGGCACATAAAGGGGACGGCTACTGGCACATAAAGGGACGGCTACTGGCACATAAAGGGACGGCTACTGGCACATAAAGGGACGGCTACTGGCACATAAAGGGACGGCTACTGGCACATAAAGGGACGGCTACTGGCACATAAAGGGGACGGCTACTGGCACATAAAGGGACGGCTACTGGCACATAAAGGGGCGGCTACTGGCACATAAAGGGACGGCTACTGGTACTAAAGGGGGCTACTGGCACATAAAGGGGCTACTGGCACTAAAGGGACGGCTACTGGCACACTGTTATGGGGGCACTGTGGATGTCACTGTTATGGGGGATCTGTGGATGACACTGTTATGGCAGAATCTATGGATGACACTGTTATGGGGGAATCTGTGGATGACACTGTTATGGGGGAATCTGTGGATGTCACTGTTATGGGGCGCTGTGGATGTCACTGTTATGGGGGCGCTGTGGATGTCACTGTTATGGGGGCGCTGTGGATGTCACTGTTATGGGGGATCTGTGGATGACATACTGTTATGGGGGTACTTTCACACCTGCGGCATGGCTATCCGACCTATCCGGGCTGTTCACCCTCCTGATCCGCCATGCCGCAAGTACCCGTGCACTGCCGTGCTGCTGCTCTGTCCCCATTGACTATAATAGGGGCAGGTGACGGAGCTATGGCGCAGCACGGCAGAGATCGCCGGACTAAAAAGTACTGCATGTCCGACTTTTAGTCTGGCGATCTCTGCCATGCTGCACCATAGCTCCGCCCCTGCCCCTATTATAGTCAATGGGGACAGAGCAGCAGCACGGCAGTGCACGGGTACTTGCGGCATGGCGGATCAGGAGGGTGAACAGCCCGATAGGTCGGATAGCCATGCCGCAGTGTAAAGTACCCCATAACAGTATGTCATCCACAGATTCCCCATAACAGTGTCATCCATAGATTCCGCCATAACAGTGTCATCCACAGATCCCCCATAAGTGTGTCATCCACAGATCCCCCATAAGTGTGTCATCCACAGATCCCCCATAACAGTGTGTCATCCACAGATCCCCATAACAGTGTCATCCACAGATCCCCATAACAGTGTGTCATCCACAGATCCCCATAAAAGTGTGTCATCCACAGATCCCCACAACAGTGTGTCATCCACAGATCCCCCATAAAAGTGTGTCATCCACAGATCCCCATAGCAGTGTATCATCCACAGATCCCCCATAACAGTGTGTCATCCACAGATCCCCCATAAAGTGTGTCATCCACAGATCCCCATAGCAGTGTATCATCCACAGATCCCCCATAACAGTGTGTCATCCACAGATCCCCCATAAAAGTGTGTCATCCACAGATCCCCATAGCAGTGTATCATCCACAGATCCCCCATAACAGTGTGTCATCCACAGATCCCCCATAACAGTGTGTCATCCACAGATCCCCATAGCAGTGTGCCTGCCCTGCGCACTGAGGACAGATTGAAAAGAGGGGAAGATCCGTGGAAGCAAGCAGAGGACAGCAGAGCAGAAGATGGAATAGGTTCTTTTGTAAGTAAATTATTTTATTATAAATGTATCCCTGCATACCGCAATACTCTCGTATTTTGAATTTATATATACTTATTTCGTTTTTTTTCAGTTGTATGAATTTAAGTGGGGAAAATTATTAGTGCCCCCCCCCCATTTTGACTGTGGTATCTTATGTGCCTCCCATATATTGTTCCTAGAGTTGCCACTGCGCAGAGGCCAAGTTACGGCAACACTAGGGTAAGGCCCGGCCTGTGTGTGTGTATATAATTATATATATATATATATATATATACACACATACATACACACGCTCGCGGCGTGTGTGTTTGGGGCTGGTATGCAACTTTTTCCGGGGCTGGTATGCAACTTTTTCCAGGGCTGGTTTTTATCCCCAGTCCGGCCCTGGGACTGGATTTATTTCTGGAGTGTAATAATATTACAGGCTACAGCTACTAGAGAGGGGTCATTGATCCAGGGAGTTATTCTGATTGCCTGATTGGAGTTGGGAAGGAATTTTTTTCCCCTTAAGTGGGGAAAATTGGCTTCTGCCTCACAGGGGTTTTTTGCCTTCCTCTGGATCAACTTGTAGGAAACAGGCCGAACTGGATAGACAAATGTCTTTTTTCGGTCTTATACACTATGTTACTATGTTAGCTGCTGTGGAGGTCACTGTTAATGGGGCAGGGGCCACTATTAAAGGGACAGGCCGCTGTGGAGGTCACTGTTAAAGGGGCTGCCACTGTGGAGGTCACTGTTAAAGGGGCGGGCACTATGGAGGTCACTGTTAAAGGGGGGTTCACTGTGGAGGTCACTGTTAAGGGGGCAGGCTACTGTAGAGGTCACTGTTAAATAGGCGGGCACTATGGAGATCACTGTTATAGGGGCGGGCACTGTGGAGGTCACTGTTAAAGGGGCGGGCACTGTGGAGGTCACTGTTAAAGGGGCGGGCACTGTGGAGGTCATTATTCAAAGGGGCATTCACTGTGGAGGTCTCTGTTAAGGGGGCGAGCACTGTGGAGGTCACTTTTAAAGGCTCGGGCATTATGGAGGTCACTTTTAAAGGGGCGGGCACTGTGTAGGTCACTATTCAAGGGGTGTTCACTGTGGAGGTCACTGTTAAGGAGGCGAGCACTGTGGAGGTCACTTTTAAAGGCTGGGGCACTGTGGACGTCACTGTTAAAGGGGCAGGCACTGTGGAGGTCACTGTTAAAGGGGCGAGCACTGTGGAGGTCCCTGTTAAAGGGGCGGGCACTGTGCAGGTCACTGTTAAAGGAACGGGCACTGTGGAGGTCACTGTTAAAGGGGCGGGCACTGTGGAGGTCACTGTTAAAGGGGCAGGCACTGTGGAGGTCACTGTTAAAGAGACGTTCACTGTGGTGGTCACTGTTAAAGGGGCGGACACTGTGTAAGTCACAGTTTAAAGGGCGAGCACTGTAGAGGTCACTGTTAACCTCTTAAGGACACAGGGCATACAGTTACGCCCTAATGTCCGAGTCCTTAAGGAAACATGTACGCCCTGTGTTTAAACTGCTACTGTGCCCGATCTGGGCGCGGTAGCAACATGGTTCCTGCTGATGTAGATCAGCAGGAACCATGTTCTAATGCCGAGGGGGGTCATGTGACCCCCCCGTATCGGCGATCGCTGCAAACCGCAGGTCAATTCAGACCTGCGGTTTGCAGCGGTTTTAGCTATCTCTGATCCCTGCGGTCTGTGACCACGGGGATCAGAGAGTTAATTGCGGCAAAGATATTTATTTTAACCCCCCCTGCAGTCCCCAATCTTGTTATGGCGGCGGGGGTGCAGAGGGGGTGGTTGCGGAGGCGGGAGGCGGTGCGGCAATAGCGATCCCCGCCCGCCTCCCTTGTAATAATTCCCTGGTGTCTAGTGGTTCTATCAGAGTGCCAGCACATTGCTGGCACTCTGATAGAAAAACGGCTGGCATCTGTGCTGCAGATGCCAGCCGTTTAACCTCTTCCTTACCGCGGTCCGAACGGACCGCGGTATGGAAGGTGTTAACAGGGAGGAGCTCCCTCCCTCTCCCATCGGGGAGCTGCTGTGCCTATGCCGCCCCCGCCAGGATGGGATCGCAGAGGGAGGAGCTCCCTCCCTCCCCATCCATCACCCACTGCTCTCTAATGGCAGTGGGTGATGAGTCTCATGGCAGCAGGACGCTTTCAGAAGCGTCCTGCTTGCCATGGTATAGTAACTCTGGTCAGACTTCTGCTATAGGCAGAAGTCTGACCAGACTGTGAAAAGTAAAAAATACAGTGCAGTACACTATATAGTGTACTGTACTGTATCTATAGACACCAGATCCACTGGATCTACAAGAACCAAGTGGGTCTGGGTCCAAAAAAAATGTAAAAAAGTGAAAAAAAAGTAAAACACAAATCACTGAATAAAAAGTAAAAAAAAAAAATACACTACACATATTAGGTATCGCCGCGTCCGTAAAAAACAGCTCTATAAAAATATCACATGACTGAACCCCTCACGTGAACGCCATAAAAAAAAAAAAAAAAATTGTGTAAATAAGCCATTTTTTGGCACCTTGCATCACTAAAAGTGTAATACAAAGCGATCAAAAAGGCGTATGCCTCCCAAAATAGTACCAATCTAACCGCCATCTCATCCCGCAAAAAATGAGCCCCTTCATAAAACAATTGTCCAAAAAATAAAAAAACTATGCCTCTCAGACTAAAACATGATTTTTTTTGTTTCAAAAATGCTTTTTAGTGTTAAATGGAAAGAAATTTAAAAAAAGTAGACATATTGGGTATCTCCACGTCCATAAGAATCTGCTCTATAAAAATATCACATGACCTAACCCCTCAAGTAAACACTGTAAAAAAAAAAAAAAAAAAAAAACTTTGTTAAAAAGCCATTTTTTTGTCACCTTACATCACAAAAAGTGTAATAGCAAGCGATCAAAAAGTCATATGACCCCCCAAATAGTGCCAATCTAACCGCCACCTCATCCCGCAAAAATTATACCCAACCTGAGACAATCGCCTAAAAACTGAAAAAATATGGCTCTCAGACTATGGAGACACTAAAACATGTTTTTTTGTTTCAAAAAGGATATTATTGTGTAAAACCAAAATAAATAAAAAAAGTATACATATTGGGTATCGTCGCGTTCAGTAACGACCTGCTCTATAAAAATATAACATGACCTAACCCCTCAGGTGAACGCTGTAAACATAAAAAATAAAAACGTTGTAAAAAAGTAATTTTTTGTCACCTTACATCACAAAAAGTGTAATAGCAAGTGATCAAAAAGTCATATGCACCCCAAGATAGTACCATTCAAACCGCCATCTCATCCCGCAAAAATGAGCCCCTACATAGGACAATCGCAAAAAAAAAAAAAAAACTATGGCTTTCAGAATGTGGAGACACTAAAAATCATTTTTTCAAAAATGCTTTATTATGTAAAACTGAAACAAAAAACCCCAAAAAGTAGTCATATTTGGTATTGTCGCGTCAGTAACAACCTGCTCTATAGAAATAGCACACAATCTAACCTGTCAGATCAACGATGTAAATAACAAAAAATACAAAACTGTCCCAAAACAGCTATTTTTTGCAAATTATCCATTTTAATCCATTTTTCCAGTAACAAAGCAAGGGTTAACAGCCAAACAAAACTCAATATTTATTGCCTGATTCTGTAGTTTGCAGAAACCCCCATATGTGGTTGTAAACTGCTGTATGGCCAACGGCAGGGCACAGAAGGAAGGGAACGCCATATGATTTTTGGAAGGCGGATTTTGCTGGACTGGTTTTTTGAGACTATGTCCCATTTGAAGCCCCCGATGCACCCCTACAGTAGAAACTCCAAAAAAGTGACCCCATTTTGGAAACTACGGGATAAGGTGTCAGTTTTGTTGGTACTATTTTAGGGTAAATATGATTTTTGGTTGCTCTATATTACACTTTTTTTAAGGTAAGGTAACAAAAAATTGAAATTCAGAAATTTCATCTCCATTTGCCAATAACTCTTGTGGAACACCTAAAGGGTTAACAAAGTTTGTAAAACTGGTTTTGAATACCTTGAGGGGTGTAGTTTCTTAGATGGAGTCACTTTTATGGAGTTTCTACTTTAGGGGTGCATCAGAGGAGCTTCAAATGGGACATGGTGTCAAAAATCCAGTCCAGCAAAATCCGCCTTCCAAAACCCATATGGCGTTCCTTTCCTTCTGCGCCCTGCCGTCTGGCCATACAGTATTTTAGGACCACATATGGGGTGTTTCTGCAAACTACAGAATCGGGGCAATAAATATTGAGTTTTGTTTGGCTGTTAACCCTTGCTTTGTTACTGGAAAAAATGGATTAAAATGGAAAATTTTCCAAAAAAATCGAAATTCAGAAATGTTATCTTTATTTGCCATTAACTCTTGTGGAAAACCTAAAGGGTTAATGACGTTTGTAAAATCAGTTTTGAGTACCTTCAGGGGTGTAGTTTCTAGAATGGGGTCATTTTTGGGTGGTTTCTATTATGTAAGCCTCGCAAAGTGACTTCAGACCTGAACTGGTCGCTAAAAAGTGGGTTTTTGAAAATTTCTGAAAAATGTCAAGATTTGCTTCTAAACTTCTAAGCCTTGTAATGTCCCCAAAAAATGAAATGGCATTCCCAAAATGATCGATACATGAAGTAGACATATGGGGAATGTAAATCAATAACTTTTTTTGGCAGTATTACTATGTATTCTAGAAGTAGAGAAATTGAAACTTGGAAAATTGCAAATTTTTCTAAATTTTTGGTAAATTTGGTATTTTTTTATAAATAAAAATGAAATTTTTCGACTTTATTTTGCCACTGTCATTAAATACAATATGTGACGAAAAAACAATCTCAGAATGGCTTGGATAAGTAAAAGCGTTTTAAAGTTATCACCACATAAAGTGACACTAGTCAGATTTTGAAAAAATGGCCTGGTCCTTAAGGTGAAATAGGGCCGTGTCCTTAAGGGGTTAAAGGGGAATTCACTGTGGAGTTCAGTGTTAAGGGGGCAGTGGCCACTGTCAAAGGAGTGGGATGCTGTGAACTCACTGTTAAAGGGACGGGCTGCTGTGAAGGTCAAAGTTAAGGGGATGTGCTGCTGTGGAGGTCCCATTTTAAGAAGGCTTGGCACTGTGTGTGTGTGTGGGGGGGGGGGGGCTGTGGAGTTCACTGTCATGGGGGATACTGTCAATATCTTTAACGACAGAAAGCAAACATTAAGTGAAATCGATGAAATATATATGCTAAGTCCTTCTGCTAGTAGTGTATAAAGAGTGAGGACTGGAGGGTATATAGTGATGGGACTGGAGAAGTGTATATAGTGTATAAAGAGGAAGGACTGGAGGAGGGTACATAGTGTATATAGAGGGAGGAGGGTATGTAGTGTATATAGAGGGGGGACTGGAGGAGGGTATATAGCAGCCATGGCGAACCTTTTAGAGACCGAGTGCCCAGACTGCAACCCAAAACCCACTTATTTATCGCAAAGTGCCAACATGGCAATTTAAACTGAATACCACACTGCAATATGGTATAGCTTCTATGTACTTTATCATTAGCTATAATAACCTGCCTACATTCAGTGCGTTGCCTCTGCTGTTCATAATGTGCCCTGCGCTGCCTGTGCCGTACATAGTGTGCCCTGCGCTGCCTGTGCCGTACATCGTGCGCCCTCCGATGCCTGTGCTGTTCATAGTGTGCCCTGCACTGATGAATGGCAGGAAAAGTCTAAGGCATATTGGTACACCATAGACTTTTTCCAGGGTGCGGGTGCCCACAGAGAGGGCTCTGGCACCCGTGCCATAGGTTTGCCATCACTGGTATATGGTGTATACACAGGGAGGACAGAAAGAGGGTATATAGTGTATTTATAGGGGTAGGACTGGAGGAGGGTATATAGAGGGAGGAGTGTATGAGGGTATATAATGTATATAGAGGGAGGACTTGTGGATGGTATGTATTGTTTATAGAGGGAGAAGGTATATAGTGTATATAGAGGGAGGAGGCACTTAGGGACATCAACCTGTGTGGGGATGCACAAAGCGGGGGGAAATACGACTCTGCAGGCAAAAACCACAGTGTGTTTGTGGGAGTGGTTTACTAAGGAGGAAAAGCTTGTGGTAGCTTGTGGGGGGCACAATTTAGGAAAAACTACTGTGTGGAGGTGGCACAAAGGAGGCAAAACTAAGTTGTGGAGGGGGCACTAAAGAAAGGAAAAACACAGTGTAGAAAGGACACTAAAGAAGGCAAACCCACCGATGCACTAAAGAAGGCAAAACCACAGTGTCGAGGGGGCACTAAAGGGGGCAAAACCAATGTGTGTGCAGGCACTAAGGAGCTAATAATACCTTATACGAGGAGCAATGTAACTGTAGGTGACTTTATATGAGCTAACAGCAGCTCTCAGCCCTTATATACTCGCCTACAAACTACGTAAAAATACAGCCCACAGACCCCTCGTCAGAAATCAGTGACCACAGCAAAAGTGCCTGGACTCGTGCTGCTCTGTCTCTTTAGTTTACACGTCTTCTTTTCCTGCATTTCCCACAGTCTGTAAGGGGCGGGAAGATGCAATCACATAATATCATGATGTCAAACCCTCAACGAAGCAAATACATTCTAGGCTTTACCCATAAGGACTGTAAGGAACTCGTGGAGCCGAACAGCAAAATGCGCGTGAGCAGTACGCGTCTCACACGTGGCCGATCACATGACTATTACGTTCTCGGAAGTCATGTAGCGTCTAATGTGCGCGAAGGTCGAAGGGGAGTTTTGTATGAAGATGGCAGACGCTTTGCGTTTGTGTGGCTGGGTGAGCTACATTAGTATATATTTAACTTTATTGTTAGTTGTGAATTATCACTTGCTGTATTTGACTGTTTTGTGTGAAGGAATCTTTGTACTGTATAGCACGAGATCTTTCTGTAGGATAGTCCTTGCAGCTGGACTCTTCCTAGCGGTCTAGCGCCTGCTGCTTTAACCACATTAGGCTTGATTTATCATAACTGTGTAATAGGCTGTCTTTGTTGCCCACGTCAACCAGAGCTGTCTAAGCTACTTTCACATCTATATTTTGCTGTACAGTTTTGAGATCCTTCAGTTTGCTCCCCATTAATTTTCGATGGGGACAAAACTGAACGGACTTGAATGGATGGCACCAGAATGCATTCCATTTTGTTGCGTTTCCATGATGCACACAAAGACACTGCAAGCAGCTGCTTTGTGTGCGTCCTGGGAAGCTGAGCAAGATGGACACAAAAAATAAAATTCTGTGCCCATTGACTAAAAATGGTTTTAGTGCTGGATCCGTCTTGTTCATAATACAACCGTATCCGATCAGAACAGAATATTATTGACCAGATGTGTTTTGTGGATCCCCTGCCAGATCCAGCAAAAGCGCAGATGTAAAAGTAGCCTTGGGGCTCTTTTAGGGTCCTTTCACACTTGCGTTCTGAGGATCCGGCAGGCACTTCCGTCCCGGCGGATCCGTCAGAACGCAAGTCGCCTGAAGCATTAGAAGACTGATCAGTATCCTGATCAGTCTTCGAAATGCTTTCAGGTTACTATGGCAGCCAGGACGCTATTAAAGTCCTGGTTGCCATAGTAGTAGTGGGGAGCGGTATACTTACAGTCCGTGCGGCTCCCGGGGCGCTCCAGAATGACGTCAGAGCGCCCCATGCGTATGGATCACGTGATGCATGCGTGTAGGGCGACCTGACGTCACTCTGGAGCGCCCCGGGAGCCGCACGGATGGTAAGTATACCGCTCCCCCGCTCCCCACTACTACTATGGCAACCAGGACTTTAATAGCGTCCTGGCTGCCATTAATTCCGGATCTGGCCTTGCGGCAAGTGTTCCGGATTTTTGGACGGAACAAAAAGCGCAGCATGCTGCGGTATTTGCTGCGTCCAAAAAACGTTCCGATCCTGAACTGAAGATATCCTGATGCATCCTGAACGGATTTCTCTCCATTCAGAATGCATGGGGATCATCCTGATCAGGATTCTTCCGGCAAAGAGACCCGACGACGGATCTCTATGCCGGTGTTCTGCCAGATCTCTATAGTTTGCCGAAAGTCTATAGCGGAAGTCACGTGGCGCGCTGCGCAAGCGCACAAGCGTACTTCCGCGAATCACTCCTGCTGGCTCCATTGCAGTAGTCCGCGCACCGCGCGTGCGCAAACTTAAGGGTATAGAGGCTTCTTAAAGTGACAGTAATCCCCATTAAAATACAGCTCCGCCCCCAGCACTCATTAATCTACATTCATTTGTACCCTCGCGGGCTCGCTCGCCGCCACGCATCGGGCTGGCCTGCCTGCTGCGCCGGCATTTAGTAAAACTAACTCTATGCCGCCATTGATAGTAAAGAAGGAAATGGATGGTAAAGAATTTCTTTACCATCCATTTCCTTCTTTACTATTAATGGCGGCACAGAGTTAGTTTGACTAACTGCCGAGCGCAGCGAGGCCGAGCCCGATGCGTGGCGAGCCCGCGAGGGTACAAATAAATGTAGATGCTGTATTTTACTGGAGATGACTGTCACTTTAAGAGGTCTCTTGTGCGCACGCGCGGTGGGCGAAGTACTTCAGTGGAGGCTGCAGGGATGATTTGTGGAAGCGCGCTTGTCCAGCGAACCACGTGACTTCCGCTATAGACTTTCGGCAATCTATAGAGATCTGGCAGAACACCGGAAAACAAAAACGCCAGTGTGAAAGAACCCTTACACGAGCAGATCCTGTGCGGGTAATCCGCTGCGTGAAAGAGAGCCAAGCCCGTTCCGGACAGCAGAGACACGGAGCGGTAACATGATTGATGATGCTCCGTGCCTCTCTGTGACCTTTTTGCTACAAAATCACAGTGAGAACTTTATCTCACTGTGATTTTGTAGCAAAAAGGTCACAGAGAGGCACCGAGCAGTATCAGTCATGTTAATAGGCACGGAGCAGTATCAGTCATGTTAATCACCACCTGCCATTGGCTGCTCCTAACCCCATCCGCCCCGACACCAGATGTTTTCATCAGCACACAGGGAAAAGCATCATTGGTGGCTTAGTGTGAGGGGGGCATTTGTTAGTGTCAGATAACCCATAAACCTGCAGCTAATTACCATGACAATCAATAATGCCGATCGTGGTAATTAAAGGCTTTAGATGCAGTAATCAAGTGAGATCACGGCATCTAAATGCGCAAAAACCAGTAAACTCACGCTTCTGGGCTTCCTACCGATGCCCCGTGCAGCCAATGGAGGCATCCGCTAGTTGCGCTGACCACTATCAGCTTCGCTGTTGAGGCTTATAGTGTTCATGCTGCAGTTCTTATTTTGGCCACCTGAAACAAGCAATTTCTGTTGTAAATCTCATTTTAAAAATCCCTGATAGAACAAAATTAAAAAACGTTATTTATAGGCTCTAATAGCAGCTTCAAAATCAGCACAAAAATTTAAATTATGTTAAAAAATATATAGAAAAATATGTTTTAATCACCCCCCCTTCTGTATAATTTAAAAATAAATACCTAAATAACAATAAATATAAACATCATGGGTATTACCACGACCGAAAACGCCAATACTATTAAAATATTTAAATAACCTATTTGCCATTTTTCATTGCTTCTCTTACCCCAAAAATGGTATTAATAAAAACTATGGATTGTCCCGTTAAAAACGAGCCCCTAAAAATCTCAGTAGACATAAGTATAAAAAAGTTATGGGGCTCAGAATATGGTGATATAAAAAAAAATATATTTTTTAATCAAAGTTTAATCCTCTTCCCGACCAACGCCTTAATAGTACGGTGCTGCGGGAAGTGACTTCCCGACCAGCGCCGTAATACTACTCTGCGCTGATCGGGCGGATGCAAAATCTGCACCTGCCCGTTCAGCTGCAAGGGAACGGCTGTTCTCGTTAGCCGGACCCCTGCTGTATGCGCCGGCATCGGTGAAAAGTGATGCCGACGCATTAACCCTCACTATGCCATGGTCAGCGCAGACTGAGGGGTGTGTGGAGGGAGGGTGCTCCCTCCCCTTCCCCATCAGTTTCCTTTACTGCTGTGACGGGGACCCAATGGCAGGGAAGGCAGCTTGATGTTTTCCTTTGGCATCGGAGCTGCCTTCCATGTAAACTTGTGAGATCCAGCCCCCTGCAATGCAGAAGTATTGTAATGCATTGTACAGGGAATCAGACCACCAAAAGTTATGGAAAATAAAGTTTTGCATAATAAAAAAAATAAGTTTCAAGTAAAAAAAAACACACGTTATTTTCCCATAATTAAGTAATAAAAAAATTGGGAAAAAGAAAAGTATACATATTGGGTATTGCCGCGTCCGTATCGATCAGCTCTATAAAAATTTCACATGTTCCACCCCATCAGGTGTAGGGTTGTTTCGGGTATCGAATTTTCGATACCCAATCGATACTTTTGTCTTGTATCGACCTTCGCTATTGCTCAGCCTAGTATCAGATAACAAGGATCGCACTGCTCTCAGCGCGCTACGTGTTGTCGGCAGCTCACGGGAGAAGGAAGCAGTCTCTACCTCCCCCCTGTGCTTCCACCAATAAGAAGAGAAGTACGGGCGCACTGCGCCACCAATGAGAACTAATTTTTAATACATTGCAGGCGGCGGCAGAAACAGATTGCTCCCTGCCTCTGACAGTGCTCTGCAATCCGCAGCACCTGAGGGGTTGACTGCCGCTGATCGCAGCTCCCTGTCAGAGGTCGGGTGCTGGCAATGTGTTTCTGCCGCCTGTATTTGTAATGTATTAAACGTTAATTATCCCCTGTCCCCAGTGTTAAAAACATTGGTGGGGCAGTGCGCTCTCCCCCCACCCCCCAGTATTAAAAACATTGGTGGCAGTGGCCACAGAGTCCCCTGACCTCCTCTTCATTGGTGGCAGTGGCAGATTCTGATCGGAGCGCCAGCAGTATAAGCCTGGAGCTCCGATCGGTTACCATGGCAGCCAGGACGCTACTGGAGCCCTGGCTGCCATGGTCAGCTCCCTGCTGCTGTGTGCACTATGCACAGGGGCATCAGGGAGAGTGTAAGATCCTGTTTCATCCTAATAGAGCTCTATTAGGGTGAATAGGACAAGGGATTAAAAGATCCGAGGTTCTAGCCCCTAAGGGGGAAATAGTTAATAAATAAACAAAAACAATAAATGTAAAAAAAACACACTAAAATATAAAGTATTAATGTATAACTCACCCCCTTTCCCAATTTTACATATAAATATTTAAACAATAAGTAAACATATTATTAAAAAACATATATTAAAAAAATCTCCTATGCGGTGACTTCCGTAAAAGAAAAGATAAAAACTGTGTGATTCGCAATTATTTTTTTTTTAGTCACCTTGTCCCCCCCCAAAAATAGGATAGGACTGTTCGATTGTGCGGCGGACATTTCATAAAATGCGGAATGCGTGCGGCTTTTTTTGGCGTTTTATTTTTATTTGCGTGGTATCGAATGGTATTGAGTATCGCAATACTTTTTTATGGTATCGACACTGAATCAAATTTTTTTTATCGAAACAACCCTAATCAGGTGAATGCAGTAAAAAAACAAAACAAAAAAAGCAGTGCCAAAGCAGCAATTTTTGGTCACCTTTCCTCACAAAAAGTGTAATGCCAAACGATCAAAAAGGCGTATTTATCCCAAAATGGTACCAATCAAACCGTCATCTCATTCCGCAAAAAATAAGACTGTATCGACAATCGCCCCAAAAATAAAAAATATGGCTCTCAGAAAATGGCAACACTAAAACGAGATTTAATTCTGTTCAAAAATGCAATTACTGTGTAAAACTCAACAAAAATCAAAATGATAGATATATTAGGTATGGCCGTGTCCGTAACAATCTGGTATATAAAAATATCACATTATATGCCCCCTCAGGTGAATACTGTAAAAAAAAAGAAAAGTCAAAAACTACGCCAAAACAGCCATTTTTTCCACCTTACCTCACAAAAAGTGTAATACCAAGAGACCAAAAAGTCTTATGTACCCTAAAATTGTACCAATGAAAAGGTCACCTCATCCTGCAAAAAATGAGCCCCCACGTAAGACAATCACTCAAAAAATGAAAACCAATTGCGCCTATAAACCAATCCATCAAAATCTGCGCTGCAAAAGCCATATGGCGCTGTTTCCGTTCTGAGTCCTGCCATGTGCCCCCATAGCAGTCTACCACATATTGGGTCTCTTCAAATACAAAATGTTGCCCAAAAACCATTCTAACAAAATCTGCCTCCAAAATCCATATGGTGCTCCTTTTCTTCTGACCACTACCACGTGCCCATAGAGCATATTACCACCACATATGGGGTAAACTGCAGAATCAGAGTAATGCATATTGAGGTTTAGTTTGCTGTTGACCCTTGCTGTGTTGCAAGAAAAAATTGATTAACATGAAAAATCTGCATAAAAAATGAAAATTTTGAAATTTTCGCTTCCATTTTCCTTTAATTCTTGTGGAACACCTAAAGGGTTCACAAAGTTTGTAACATTAGTTTTCAATAATTTGAGGGTGTAGTTTATAAGATGGGGTTATCTATGGGTGGTTTCCAATATGTAAGCCCCTCAAAACCACTTTATAACTAAATTGGTTCTTAAAAAAATGGGTTTGGAAATTTTGTTGATAACTTGAAAAATGGCTTCTAAAATTCTAAGACTTCTAACGTCCTAAAAAAATAAAATGACATTTACAAAATGATGCCAACATAAAGCAGACATATGGGGAATGATGACTGATAACTATTTTATGAGGCATTACTATCTGTCTTAGATCTCTCTTTCTCACAACTGTGGTTTGGTTACGCAGGCGAGCCGCATTTTATGCCGATCAGGTGCGGACTCATTGACTCAATGGGGCTGCAAAAGATGCGGAGAGCACTCCGTTTGCTGTCCGCATCCGTTGCTCTGTTCCGTGGCTCCGTAAAAGTTAGATCTCCTATTCTTGTCCGTTTTGTCAACAAGAATAGGCATTTCTATAATGTTCCGTTCCGCAAATTCGGAAGGGCACATGGGCGACATCCGTGTTTAGTGGATCTGCAATTTGTGGAATGCAAAACATGACACTTTCGTGTGCAAGAGGCCTTAAAAGTAGAGAGATTCAAATTTTGAAAATTTTAGATTTTTAAAAAATAAAGGAAATATATATTGACTCAAATTTAGCACTGTCGTGAAGTACAATGTGTCACGAGAAAACAGTCTCAGAATGGCTTGTATAAATAAGTGTTCCAAAGTTATTACCTCATAAAGTGACACGTCAGATTTGCAAAAAATGGCCTGGGGTAGAAAGGGTTACATTTATTCTTACACTATTTAGAAATAAAAAACCTATACATACGGGGTATCGTTGTAATCGTACTCGCCCAGAGAATGAAGGGCATGGGTCAGTTTTGCCACAAACAAAACGCTGAGGGAACAAAACCCGTAAAATGGTGGAGGAATTCTTTTTTTTTTTTTTCAATTCCACCCCATTTGGATTTTTTTTTACTGCTTACCGCTACATATTATGCCATAATTAATGGTGTCATTAGAAAGTACTACTTGTTCTGCAAAAAATAAGCCCTCATACAGCTATGTGAACAGAAATATAAAAAAAAGTTATGGCTCAAGGAAAATGGGGAAGAAAAATGAAAACAAACGAAAAAACCTCCGGTATCCTAAGGGTTAATAAAAGGCACTTACTAATGTATTGTTATTATCCATATTGCCTCCTTTGCGGGCTTGCTTCATTTTTCAGTCACATTATACACTGCTCATTTCCAGGGGTTACTGCGATTGCTGCAGCTCAGATACGCGGTGGCCAAACAGAGGCTTCTTTCTATACTGTGCGAACACAGATACTGCTGCTGGATTTTACGGTAAAAACTATTCCAGCCCCTGGTTGGAGTACTTTTTCTCCAACATTTATACCTGTTTCCAGATGTAAATTGCCAAATATGGTATATAACTGGCCGTGCGACTAAATATTGTCGTAGAGCCTGTCAAAAAAAGGACTTGCCACTATTTTAGGCATAACAATATTCGCCAGTCCCTTAATAAATGACCCCCATTGTGTTATCAGTTTTAAAGACGATTGACACACTGAAGAAAAATACTGTTTCGTGAATAACCACTTATGATCATTTTACACGGACAGATCAGGCCAGTTATTGAGGATAGCGGTTTGTGTAATGCTCGTTCCGGACAATCGCATATCCCCTTACACGGGAGTGGTTGCTGCATGTAAATGCAGCTCTCATCTTCCCCACAGGATGATGGTGCAGGTCCTTCAGCATCAAGAGAGGAGCGAGAGGTGAGTAATTCTTTGTTTCGTACATCGTTAAAGGGAACCTGTCATCAACTTTATGCTGACCTCACTGAGGGCAGCATAAAATAGTGACAGAAATGCTGATTTCAACGGTGTATCACTCATGAGCTAAAAGTAAGTGGTTGCTGAGAACCAGCATCATAATCCTTGCAGCCCAGGTCTTGAAAAGAGTCTCTACCTGAGAAGTCAGTTATTAATAATCTCCTGCTCTCCCACCCATCTGCTGATGGTTGTCAGTTCTCTCCTAGAGAGAAAGGGAGAAAACTAGGTAGAAGACTGTCAATTATCAGCCGGTGGGCAGGGAGAGCAGGAATTCGTGATTAACCATGACTCTTCTCAGATGTCCGTGACTCTTTACCAGGCCCAGTCTACAATGATTGTGATGTTGGTTCTTGGTAACCACTTACTTTTAACTCAGGGGTGTGGAAATTGTATCGCCTGACGCCCGGGACATGCAGTTCCGGGCGCCGGGCATGTAGTTTGTTCAGAAGCTTAGCCCTGCTTTGGGCAAGTTGCAGGGCTGAGATAGGGTCGGGCAATATGCCTCCTGCACTACCGTGCAGAGGGCTGGACATGGCCACAAGTGCAATGGAGGGAGGGGGCGAGCACCAGACTTGTCATAAATAAACCTGTCATAAACTGCCGCACAAGTTTGGTGCTTCACCGCCACCTCTCATCTTGCTCTGCTCCACCTCCGTTGCCTCTGGTTTTGCTCTGCTCTGCTTCACTCGGCTCCGCCTCGCTCGGCTCTGCCTCGTCAGTGCAGTAGTTTGAGTGACATGCCTTCAAATAGACTTTTCTCTGACCCATGGGGCAGCTAACATATAGTAACATAGTATATAAGACCGAAAAAAGACATTTGTCCATCCAGTTCGGCCTGTTTCCTACAAGTTGATCCAGAGGAAGGCAAAAAAAACCCTGTGAGGCAGAAGCCAATTTTCCTCACTTAAGGGGAAAAAAATTCCTTCCCGACTCCAATCAGGCAATCAGAATAACTCCCCGGATCCACGACCCCTCTCTAGTAGCTGTAGCCTGTAATATTATTACACTCCAGAAATAAATCCAGTCCCCTCTTGAATTCCTTTATTGTACTTACCATCACCACCTCCTCAGGCAGAAAGTTCCATAGTCTCACTGCTCTTACAGTGAAGAATCCTTTTCTATGTTTGTGTACAAACCTTCTTTCCTCCAGACGCAGAGGATGTCCCCTTGTCACAGTCACAGTCCTGGGGATAAATAGATGAAGGGACAGATCTCTGTACTGACCCCTGATATATTTATACATAGTTATTAGATCTCCCCTCAGTCGTCTTTTTTCTAAAGTGAATAACCCTAATTTTGATAACCTTTCAGGGTACTGTAGATCCCTCATTCCAGTTATTACTTTAGTTGCCCTCCTCTGAACCCTCTCCAGCTCTGCTATGTCTGTCTTGTTCACAGGAGCCCAGAACTGTACACTGTACTCCATGTGTGGTCTGACTAGTGATTTGTAAAGTGGTAGGACTATATTTTCATCACGGGCATCTATGCCCTTTTGATGCAACCCATTATCTTATTGGCCTTGGCAGTAGCTGCCTGACACTGGTTTTTGCAGCTTAATTTGCTGTTTATTAAAATTCCTTGATCCTTTTCCATGTCAGTGTTACCGAGTGTTTTACCATTTAATATGTACGGGTGACTTGCATTATTCCTTCCCATGTGCATAACTTTACATTTGTCAGTGTTAAACCTCATCTGCCATTTCTCTGCCCAAGCCTCCAATCTATCCAGATCCCTCTGTAGCAGAAAACTGTCCTCTTCAGTGTTAATTACTTTACACAGTTTAGTGTCATCTGCAAAAATAGATATTTTACTGTGCAGGCCTTCTACAAGATCATTAATAAATATATTGAAGAGAATAGGGCCCAATACTGACCCCTGAGGTACCCCACTAGTGACAGTGACCCAATCTGAGTGTGTACCGTTAATAACCACCCTCTGTTTTCTGTCACTCAGCCATTTACTTACCCACATACAGACATTTTCTCCCAGTCCGAGCATAAGTTAGTAAGTGATCTTGCTGCCATCTACTGGAACATTACCAGGACTTTGTACAAACATTAACCACTCCCGGACCGCCGCACGCAGGATCGCGTTCTCGCGGCGGCCGGGCTCTTCTGATCCGACGCATCTAGGCGTCATCTCGCGAGACGCGAGATGACGCGAGGACGCGCCCGCACATGCGCAATGCGCGCCATCGGCGCGCTCGCATGTAGTTATACTACAGCCTGCCAGCGCCGATCGTGCGCTGGCAGGCTGTATATGGCAGAAAAAATCGCAGATCAGACGTTGTTCTGTGAACAGCGTCTGATCTGCTTGCTACTCGCTTCTCTGGTGGTCCCTTTGCTTGGGACCACCAGAGAAAAATATCAAAGTGCACCAATCACCACACAACCCCCCACCCACCCACCACCCCCTGTCACTGATTAACCCCTGATCTCCCATGTCACCCCCTGATCACCCCCTGTCACCCCCTGTCACTGATCACCCCTGTAAGGCTCATTCAGATGTCCGCATGTGTTTTGCGGATCCGCAAATCCGCGGATCCGCAAAACACGGACACCAGCATTGTGCTTTCCGCATTTTGCGGATCCGCACATTGCCAGAACTATATAGAAAATGCCTTTTCTTATCCGCAATTGCGGACAAGAATAGGACATGTTCTATACTTTTGCGGATCTCCAATTACGGATCCGCAATTATGGATCCGAGCGGGACAAAGTCTGTCCCCATAGAATTGAATGTATCCACAATTCTGTTCCGCAAAATTTTGCGGAACAGAATTGCGGACGCTTGAATGAGTCCTTAGGGTCCCTTAGCGATCGCAGCTTTATAGCTTTTCCCTCTTTTTTTGCACATTTTTAGAGATTTTTTCATCCACATTGATCAATGTGAATGGAAAAATCTGTGACGTTCATTTTTTTCTTTCAGCGCAGAGGCTGAACGGAAAAAAAAATTCTCATTACCCGTATGGTCAATATAAGGAGAATCGCAAAAACTCCTAATTCTGGCCATACGTGTAATGATTGCGGAGACCCCTAAAATGCCAGGGCAGTACAAAAACCTCACAAGTGACCCCATTTTAGAAAGAAGACACCCCAAGGTATTCCGTGAGGGGTATGGTGAGTTCATGCAAAATTTTATTTTTTGTCACAAGTTAGTGGAATGTGAGACTGTAAAAAAAAAAAAAAAAAAAAAATACAATTTCCGCTAACTTGTGCCAAATTTTTTTTTTCTGTAAACTCGCCATGCCCCTCACGGAATACCTAGGGGTGTCTTCTTTCCACAATGGGTTCACATGTGGGGTATTTATACTGCCCTGGCATTTTAGGGTCCTAAAGCGTGAGAATCCAAATGCGTAAAAATGTCCTGTGAAATCCTAAAGGTACTCATTGGTTTTAGGGCCCTTTGCGCATCTTGGCTGCAAAAGTGTCACTCATGTGGTATCGCCGTACTCAGGAGAAGTAGGGCAATGTGTTTTGGGGTGTATTTTACATATACCCATACTTTGTGTGAGAAATATCGCTGTAAGCGACAACTTTTTAATTTTTTTATTCAAAGTTGTCAATTTACAGAGATATTTCTCTCACCCAGCATGGGTATATGTAAAAATACACCCAAAACACATTGCCCTACTTGTCCTGAGTACGGCGATACCACATGAGTGACACTTTTTTGCAGCCAAGATGCGCAAAGGGGCCCTAAAACCAATGAGTACCTTTTAGGAGGGCATTTTTACGCATTTTTCTTCTCACGCTTTAGGGCCCCTAAAATGCCAGGGCAGTAAACACACCCCACAAATGACCCCATTTCGGAAAGTAGACACCCCAAGGTATTCACTGAGGGGCATAGTGAGTCCGTCTGAGATTTTTTTTTTTTTTTTTTGCCAGAAGTTATCAGAAATTGAAACTTTTTTTTTTTTTCAGAAAGTGTTATTTTCCGCTAACTTGTGAAAAAAAATGAAATGATACATAAACTCACCAAGCCCCTCTGCGAATACTTTGGGGTGTCTTCTTTCTAAAATGGTGTGATTTGGGGGGTATTTATACTTTCCTGACATTCTAGCATCTGAAGAAACATGACAGGCGCTCAGAAAGTCAGAGCTGCTTCAAAATGCCGAAATTCACTTTTTTGCACCATAGTTTGTAAACGCTATAACTTTTACCCAAACCAATAAATATACACTTATTGGATTTTTTTTTATCAAAGACATGTAGAACAATAAATTTAGAGAAAAATTTATATAGAAATGTAGTTTTTTTTTAAAAATTTTACAACAGAAAGTGAAAAATGTCATTTTTTTCCAAAAATTTCGGTAATTTTTGATTAATAGCAAAAAAAGTAAAAATGTCAGCAGCAATGAAATACCACCAAATGAAAGCTCTATTAGTAAGAAGAAAAGGAGGTAAAATTCATTTGGGTGGTAAGTTGCATGACGGAGCAATAAACGGTGAAAGTAGTGTAGTGCGGAATTGTAAAAAGTGGCCTGGTCTTTAAGGGTGTTTAAGCTAGGGGGGCTGATGTGGTTAAAGGGAGTCTTTCACCAAAAATGTCTATTATATAACATTAACACCAACAGTCCCCATATTAAAATACTTCTTACCATATTTCGTTCCGTTGCAGAGTTGGGCTAAAAAAACCTTTTATTTGATATGCTAATGAGGGTCTGAAGGAGCCCAGGGTCTGCGTTCCAACGGCCAGTGCCCAGGCCCCTCGCTGATTTTCATATCCAACCACTCCCCTTTCACCCCTTTGACCTGCCCTTTGTTTGACTGATCACCTCCTTCCTCCATTCTAAAATCCCATGCCTGCGCCGGCTGGGACGTGACGTACGGGCCGGCGCATGCGCACTCGAAACTCTGATGTCTCTGCCCATAATGGGTCATACAGTGCGCAGGCGCGGACATCTTGTTCATCGGTGCAGGTGGGGGATTTCAAAATGGAGGAAGGAGGTGATCAGTCAAACAAAGGGTGGGCCAAAGGGGTGAAAGGGGAGTGGCTGGATATGAAAATAAGCAAGGGGCCTGGGCACAGGCCATTGGCTTGCCGCCCCTGGGCACCTTCAGACCCTAATTTGCATATCGAATAAAAGTGTTTTTTAGCCGAACTCTGCAATGGATAACATTATGGTAAGAAGGATTTTAACCACCTCAGCCCCCCTAGCTTAAATACCCTTAATGACCAGGCCACTTTTTACAATTCTGCACTACACTACTTTCACCGTTTATTGCTCCGTCATGCAACTTACCACCCAAATGAATTTTACCTCCTTTTCTTCTCACTAATAGAGCTTTCATTTGGTGGTATTTCATTGCTGCTGACATTTTTATTTTTCTTGCTATTAATAAAAATTTAACGACATTTTTGCAAAAAAATGACATTTTTCAATTTTTGTTGTAAAATAAAAAAAAAAATACATTTCTATATAAATTTTTCTCTAAATTTATTGTTCTACACGTCTTTGATAAAAAAAATCCAATAAGTGTATATTTATTGGTTTGGGTAAAAGTTATAGCGTTTACAAACTATGGTGCAAAAAAGTGAATTTCCGCATTTTGAAGCAGCTCTGACTTTCTGAGCACCTGTCATGTTTCTTCAGGTGCTAGAATATCAGGATAATATTAATACCCCCCAAATGACACCATTTTAGAAAGAACACACCCCAAGAAGACACCCCAAAGTATTCGCAGAGGGGCATGGTGTGTTAATGTATGATTTCATTTTTTTTTCACAAGTTAGCGGAAAATGACACTTTAAGGAAAAAAATAAATAAAGTTTCCATTTCTGCTAACACCCTTGGGGTGTCTACTTTTCGAAATGGGGTCATTTGTGGGGTGTGTTTACTATTCTGCCATTTTGGGCGGGGCTAAATTGTGAGCAGCCATGTAAAACCTAAAGGTACTCGTTGGAATTTGGGCCCCTTTGCACACCCAGGCTGCAAAAAAGTGTCACTCATGTGGTATCGCCGTACTCAGGAGAAGTAGGGCAATGTGTTTTGTGGTGTATTTTTACATATACCCATGCTGGGTGAGAGAAATATCTCTGTAAATTGACAACTTTGAATAAAATTTTTTAAAAAGTTGTCGTTTACAGCGATATTTCTCACACAAAGTATGGATATATATATATAAAAATACACCCCAAAACTCATTGCCCTACTTCTCCTGAGTACGGCGATACCACGTGTGCCACTTTTTTGCAGCCATGATGCGGAAAGGGGCCCAAATTTCCATGAGTACCTTTAGGATTTTACAGGGCATTTTTACGCATTTGGACTCTCACGCTTTAAGACCCCTAAAATGCCAGGGCAGTATAAATACCCCACAAGTGACCCCATTGTGGAAAGAAGACACCGCAAGGTATTCTGTAAGGGGCATAGTGAGTTCACAGAAAAAAAAAAAATTTGCCACACGTTAGCGGAAATCTCTGCCAAAATCAGTGACTGCGGTGGGCTGGGCGCTAGCTATCTAACAAGTAGCTAACTAACTGGCGGTGATAAGGGACCCTTATGCCCCATTCACACGTCCGCAATTATGTTTGCGGAACGGAATTGCGGACCCATTCATTTCTATGGGGACAGACTTTGTCCCGCTCGGATCCGGAATTACGGATCCGCGATTCCGGGTCTGCACTTCTGTTCCGCAAAAATATAGAACATGTCCTATTCTTGTCTGCAATTGTGGACAAGAAAAAGCATTTTCTATATAGTTCTGGCAATGTGCGGATCTGCAAAATGCGGAAAGCACATTGCCGGTGTCCGTGTTTTGAGGATCTGCGGATCCGCGAATCCACTGATCCGCAAAACGCATATGGACGTCTGAATGGAGCCTTACAAGGGGTGTGATCAATGACAGGGGGGTGATCAGGGAATCTAGATGGGGTGATCAAGGGGATAATAAGTGTGGGGGGGGGGGTTAGTGTAGTGTTTGGTGCAACTTTACATAGCTATCTGGTCCTCTGGTGGTCGATCCCAGCAAATGGGACAACCAGAGGACCAGGTAGCAGGTATATCAGATGCTGTTAACAAAACGGCATCTGATATACATGTTTGATGCGATTTATTTCGCATCTACAGCCTGTCAGCGATTGATCATCGCTGGCAGGCTGTAGTAGAACTCCTGAGACGCGCGGCACTGTGAACGCGCGCGTCTCGCGAGATGACGCGTCAGATCAGAACTACAGGACCGCCCGCCGGACGCATCCCTGCGTTAGGCGGTCCTGTAGTGGTTAATATGGAGACTGTAATGTACAAAATGGTGTTAATGTTATATAATGGAAATTTGTGGTGAAAGACTCCCTTTAATATGTCACCAGCACACGTGTCTTCACTCCAGTTTCCATATAAATAGAGACGTCACTGTGTACATACATGACATGTATATCTGTATACAGAATGACCCCCCTGCACACCAGTTGTCACTTCTAGCCCATGTGGAGTTCTGTCTCTTCCAAAGATTCCTGCACTAATTACCCTAATAAGATGTAACCCCAGTTACATGGATCGTAAGAGGCGTCCCTTAACTACCACACACAGCCCCTTGTGGCTGCCCCCATACAGTATAACGTCTCCTTGTGGCCGCCCCCATACAGTATAACGTCTCCTTGTGGCCGCCCCCATACAGCATAACGTCTCCTTGTGGCCGCCCCCATACATTTTGGACCTGTCTTCTAATTTGCTATCAATAAAGACCTTACAAAAAATAATTTTAAATCAAAACCATATTTAAATATCAGGACAAGTAGATCGAGCCCCCACTTTAGTCCTTCGACAAGTCGTTTTTTTTTTTTAAATTTACACACCCCTGTAACTTTTAAATGACAGACCGCTGAAATCAACTCACCTGTCGGTACTTTATTCTGCCGTTAGTATGGGCAGCACAAAGTTGATGACTGGTTCCCTTTAATGCTGGGGGGGCCACTCTGGGGGACATTATTAATGCTGGTGGACAGTATACTGCAGGGGTTGGGATTTAAGTAAAATAAAAATCACCAATTTTTAATGGTCTTTAAAAACGGATGCAAAGTGAAGGTTAACCCCTTCTATCCCGAATGTTTTTTACTTTGCTTTTTTGTTTTTCGATCCCTGCCTTCCCAGAGCTATAACTTTATTTTTCCATTCACATAGCCATATAAGGGCTTATTTTTTGCGGGACAAGCTGTACTTTCCAATGCCACCATTTAATATGGCATACAATTTAGTGGGATGTGGGAAAAAATTTCAAAAAGTGTTGGAATTGAAAAAAACCTAAAAAAGCATCTTGCCACATTCTCCTTTTTTTTTCTTTTTTTTTATGGTGTTCATATTGTTGTAAAACTGACTTGTGATCTTCATTCTTCAGGTCAGTATGAATCCGGCGATATATGTATATTTTTCCTTGCGCTTTGATGCTGAAAAAAAAACCCTAAAAAAATCACAGGAAAAAAAAGATTTTTTTTCCTGTAATTTTCTGACCACTATAACTTTTTTGTAAATATGTATACTGAGCAGTATCATTGATACCGTTCTGGGGTGTTCACAATAGTGATGGACGAACATCGGCTGGGATGGTTGACTTTAATGGCAGGCAAACTTGAAAAACCTTCAGGTCATATTTGCAGCCACCAAATACTTACTAGAAGTGCACAAATAGTCCCACAACATGGACAGTGACATACCAGAGGGGGATCATTGGCGAAAATTCCCACAAAAAATATGTATATCAGGTGCCATTTTTATGCATCTTAAAGGAAAACTCTCAAAAATGTGCCCTGCTTTAGCCTAGAAAGATTCTATTTTAGGCCACTGGAGTACAGGCCCCAAAATTAGGCATTCACCTGACAGAAAAGAACTTGTGATTATGTGGCTGGAGGTAGATTAGGTGGTCACTGGATACAATTTTACTGTAGGCCAGTGGAGTACAGGCCCCAAAAATTAGGCATTCACCTGACCGAAAAGGCCTTTTATGCCGCTGTATATACATAAGACAAGGACCATTCTTTGATCTGGGTGGTGGCGGATATGTGTGGGCTGGCATGAGGAAATTCAAATACATGTGGTCAGCATCTCTCGCAGCAGGGCCTGGAAATGCGGCATTCTGTCATCCCTCTGTGATGCTGGTAACATGTCCACTATTTTGTGTTTGTACCGGGGGTCTAAGTACGTTGTCATCCAGTACTGGTCCTTGCCTTTTATGCTTTTTTATACGGGGTCCCTCTTCAAACACTGGAGCATGAAGGCCCCCACTTGCACTAAATTATAAGCAGTGGAGCGCCCTGGCTCCTGCTCATTGCCCAGGAGAATGTAATCATCGGTTTCCTCAGCCCAGCCACACACAACACCAGGGATCCCTGAAAAGCTTAAAGTCTTCCTCAAAGCCTGCTCTTCTTGCTTCTCCTCCTCCTCCTCCCGCCCCGCCACCATCCTCCTCTGACTCCTGCTGACTTGTCTCAGATGGAGTAGCCCCCCCTGGGAATTCATTCAGCATTGCGACTTCCTCATCTTCCAGCTCCTGCTTCTCGACAGCTTGGTCAATGACACGATGCAATGCACGTTCCAGAAAGAAGGCATAAATTACAATGTCACTGATGGCGCCCTGTCTGCGACTGACCCCAGTTTTGTGATCTCATCAAATGGCTACAGAAGTCTGCATGCGTCGGGCATGAGCAGCCACTGGCGCGGTGAAAAGAAACCAAGCACCCCAGAACCTGTTTTGCTGCAGAGTTCGTACAGGTAGTCGTTAACGGCACGTTGCTGCTTGAGCAACCTATCAAGCATATACAAGGTGGAGTTACAGCGCGTCGGGCCGTCACAAATCAGATGTCTGACGGGCAAGTGGTGTGGACGCGCAAAATGTCTGACGGGCAGCAAGGCGAGCTATGGCCGTGTAAGATCTGCTGAAATGGCCAGAGATTTTCCTGCAAGACGTCCTGGACCCCGTGGTATTTGGCAACGAATCGCTGCACGACTAAGTTCAGGACTTGTGCCATGCGCGTTCAGCAGATTAGCACCATTGTTGCATACCACTTTACCAACTGTCAAATTGAGTGGGGTTAGCCACTGATCGGCCTGTAACCACAGAGCTGAAAGCAGTACAGGACTGGTGTGGCTCTTGTCTTCCAGGCACAACAGCCGCAGCACAGCATGGCAACGTCTCACCTGGGATCGATGAAATTTTCTGGGGAGCTTGGGGGGTGCAGCGGAAGAGGCGGTAGCAGTGGAAAAGGAGGAGTTAGCTGAGGAGAAGACGAAGGATGGAGTGGGAGGAGGCCTCCATGCAATCCTTGGCGGTCCAGATGGGCGCCACGCTTTACATGCTTGACGGCCGTCAGAAGGTTCACCCAGTGGGCAGTAAAAGTTATGTACCTTCCCTGCCCGTGTTTGTTAGACCATGTGTCTGTGGTCAGATGTATCTTGGCACCGACACTGTGCCAGAGATATATTCACATGCCGCTGAACATATAGCTCTGGGATGCCCTTCTGGGAGAAATATTTCCTTCCGGGGACCTTCCATTGCGGTGAGCCAATGGCCACAGATTTTCTAAAGGCCTCCGAGTCCATCAGTTTATATGGCAGTAGTTGGTCTAGCAGTTCCGACAAGCCAGCGGTCAGCCGTTGGGCAAGAATGTTATCCGGCGTCATCGACTTTTTACGCTCAAACATTTGTGCCACAGAAGCCTGCCTTCTGCCAGATGAACCCAATGATGGCACGGTGGAAGGTGGATGACAAATGGGAGGAGAAGAAGAGGCAGGAGGTGGAGTGCCAGGAGTGTGGCTTTGTTGGTTCTGACAGCGTTGCTCCTACTGGGCTCGTTGATGGGAGGCCAGGTGACTTCTTAAGGTGGTCGTTCCTAGGTGAGTGTTGGGCTTACCGCGACTTAAGCGTTGACAGCACAGGCTGCAGATGGCAACACTATTGTCAGCAGCTGGCATGTAAAAAAAAAAAAAAAAGCCCACACTGCGGAGCCATGTGCCGGCGTCCTGGGAGCGCCAAAAGTGATCGTGCATGGTGGATTGCTCGCTCCAGATACATTTGCAGTCTGCTTTTTGCCTCCTGTGTCATGCGAGCTCTGCCTGCTTCTCCTCCTTCTCCCCCCTCTCTGCTGGTCCGCCTCTCCCTCTGAACTCCGCTCCTCTTTCTCTCTTGTGGGCACCCACGTGACGTCCGTCGACTTGTCATCACCTTCACCACCACTGACATTTGAGATCTTGGAGGAGGCAGCAACATCGGGGATCTCCCTCCTTAGGCTGATCTGGGTACTGTTGTCAGACCACTGGCTGGTGGCCCGTGCTATCTCCTCTTCCTCATCCTATGTCAATAATGGCGGTGCATTGGTCTGGGAATGGATGGGAAAATAATTACTTTGACTCGAGTGGAGGGGCTATGGTGGTGGTGTATTTGGGGGTGCACACAGCAGAGAGTGAGGAGGGTGCAGAAGCGGAAGGCTGAGCGAGCCACTCTATTAACTGGTGCGCTCTTTGAAGTAACCGCACGCACCTTCTCCAACTTCCCACTTAGGCTCCAGCCTAATGCACCTGCCCGACTCCTACCACCCCTGTGGAACAGTCTTCCTCTGTCTGTCATTTTCAAAATGACCCTGTGCCTAAGTCCCTAGAGAAGAGCAGTATTTGTGGAAGCAGGTATATCGCAGGCCTCAATCAATATTTAGTGAAAGCAGGTATATCACAACCCTCAATTATTTTTTTTGCCACAACAGTTATGTCACACCAACCTGTTTATTTAGGCCAACAAATATATATCACCCGTTGCAAATAGTTGTTCCAATAGCGCTTTTCCCTCTATATAGGTGCGGTATCGCAGCAGAACCGCACACAACTGCTGAACAATACAAATGCACTATAATATACTTTCTATGTTAGAAAGTATATTATAAGTATATCACACCCCTCAGTATATCACACCTATCGATAGCACACCTATACCAGTCCTTAAAAGGATTTTTGTGGCCCTATTAGCTAGCGTATGGTGTCCCTAAGAGCCTGTCCCTGCTCCACAAAGCAACCTCTCCCTACACTGTCAAAACACAGAATGTAAAATGGCTAACAGATCGGGTTCTTTGATAGGACGGGTGTGTGTCCATGTGCTGAAACGTTCAATTGGATGTCCTATCCCACCTGATGGATGTGTCATGGGTCAAAGTTTGGTGCAATGCAAAAGAATATGGCGCCGGCGGACATCACTATATGTTTGGCGAATCGTGAACGCGCAAATTTCACAACGAAACGAACGCCAGGTGAACCGCAAGGCCATCTCTAGTGCACAACTTTTTGATCACTTTTTATTTCATTTTTTTTTTATGGGAGGAAAGGCGACCAAAAAATGTTGTCTGCCATTTTGACCCTTTTTCCATATGGGATTAATACTTTTATATTTTAATAGTATGGGCATTTTCACACGCGGTGATACCCATGAAGTGTGTTTTTTTATTTTTTTAAATTTTTTATTCTCATTTTGTGCAAAATTGATGTGATTTGAATTTTTATTTGTAAAAACCTTTTTATATATATATATATATTTTTTTTTATATGGAAATATAACAAGCAATCCTTAGATTGCTATTGTCATAAACTCCAATGCACTAGCATAGTCTATGATGATTTCCCTACTTTCCTGTAACAGGGCTTCATAGGAAACAAGGTGCAGCAGCCTCTTGTCATTGGCCTTGGCAGCAGCTGCCTGACACTGATTTCTACAGCTTAGTTAGCGGTCCACCAAAATTCTAGGTAGTTTTCCATGTCTGTGTTACCCAGTGATTACCATTTAGTATGTACTGGGGACTTGCATTATTCCTTCCCATGTGCATAACCTTATATTTGTCATCTGCCATTTCTCTGCCCAAGCCTCCAATCTATCCAGATCTATCTGTAGCATTATACTGTCCTCTTCTATGTTAATTACTTTACACAGTTTATATTTTACTGTGCAAGCCTTCTATAAGATCACTAGTGACAGTGAGACAATCTTGAGTGTGTACAGTTGGAAAACAGAGGGTGGTTATTATCACTGAGCCAGTTACTTACTCACATACAGACATTTTCTCCCAGTCCAAGCATTCTCATTTTATACACTAACCTTTTATGTGGTACAGTGTCAGATGCTTTGGAGAAGTCAAGATGTACGACATCCATTGATTCGCCACTGTGAAGTCTAGAACTTACCTCCTCATAGAAACTGATTAAATTAGTTTCACATGACCGATCCCTCATGAAGCCATGCTGATATGGCGTGATTTGCTTATTTTCATTGAGGTACTCCAAAATAGCATCTCTTAGAAAAACCTTCGAACAGTTTACCCACGACAGATGTTAAACTTACCGGCCTATAGTTTCCGGACTCTATGACATTACTTAATTCTCTTAGGATACGGGGGTGTATGCCTTCTGGTCCTGGCCGCTGTACTACTTCTTGGGTCAGACCGGACACTTTTAATGTGGAATTTACTTTTATATTCTGCAAAGCTTTGCTTTCTCCTCATCCTCCTCATCGCTCTCTGCAACTCCCCCCTCATTACTCTGTAGAGGGCCGACACCTTCAGATTTATACTTTTTACCATTTGTTTAATTGAAGAACATTTTAGGGTTAGTTTGATCTCTCGGTCTCTAGTTTGGCTGCTTTTATTTGTCTTTTACATATGCGTTTTTGCTTTCCGGCCTAGAGTTCCGTCCTCGGGGTTCTAGGACGGAAAGATACTGATCAGGATTATCCCAATGCATCCTGAATGGAGAGAAATCCTTTCAGGATGCATCAGGATGTCTTCCGTTCAGTATGTGAACGTTTTTTGGACGTTGACAAAACCGCAGCATGCGGTTTTTATAATGATAGTCTATAGTGTCGCATTGCGATCCGTTCAGGGCTCTCAAAAGCGGTCCAAAACGGATCAGTTTTGCCCTAATGCAATCTGAATGGAAAATCATCTGCTCAGAATACATTAGTTTACCTCCGTTCAGACACCAAAACGCTGCCTGCAGCGTTTTTCTGTCCACCTGACGAAGCAGAGCCAAACGGATCCGTCCTGGAATGCAATGTAAGTCAATGGTGACGGATCTGTTTTCTCTGACACAATCTGGCTCAATAGAAAACAGATCCGTCCCCATTGACTTTCAGTGGAGTTCAAGACTGATCCGTCATGGCTGTAGAAGACATAATACAATCGGATCTGTTCATGACGGATGCATTCGGTTGCATTATTGTAGCGGAAGCATTTTTGCAGGTCCATGACGGATCTGCAAAAAAACGCTAGTGTGAAAGTAGCCTAAGGAGGTTGGGTATTATAATTATCCTATACCTGAACGACCTCCTTATAGTGGGGCTGTCCCCAGACACCCTTTTAATACAGATTCAGGAAGTGTTTAAGATCTTGACAGATCTAGGTTGGCTCATTAACTGGGAAAGTCATCTCTGACTCCAAAATGCTGATGTACTTTCCTAGGGATTCAACTAGATTCTACATAACAAAGATATTTTTTTCCAGAAAAGAAGGAGCTTGTAATTCAACAAAACATTCTGAAATTCAGCAAAGCTAGAGTAACTACTGTACCCTGAGGGAAGCCATGTCCGTGCTAGGAATAGTGACATCTTGTATTCCAGCGGTGAAATGGGCTCAGTTCCGGTCCCGGTTTCTTTAGTCTCACATTCAATCATGCTGGAATGGAGATCAGTCATCCCTAGACTACAAAATTCAGATTCCAGTCAGTGAGGAATTCTCTTTATTGGTGGATGAGTCCAGTAAATCTGAGGTCAGGGGTGGAATGGATAAAGACAATCCATAATAGTAACAATGGATGGTAGCTCCAAGGGGTGGGGGAGCTCACTCAAATTTGCGGTTTTCCCAAGGCCAGTGGTCTCTTCCCAAAGTCAACAGTCTCAGAATTACAGGGAGCTACAGGCAATATTTTGTGCGCTGAGAGAATACATTTGCATTTTAATAATCAGGCACGTGAAGTTCTTTTCCGACAGAGCAACATCAGTAGCCTATGTCAACAGACAGGGGGGAACAAAGTCTCCTCAGTTATTAAAGTATAACTGTCATTGTTATTTTTATTTTATTTTTACTATTGGATTTTGGTGATTTTGGCTCTGCCAGACCTATTTTTGTACTTTATTGCCGGTCAGCTACGCTATTTGGTACCTTGGGTAACTCAGGATCCCCTTCCTAACTCGGAGTATTATTTGCAGACACATCTCCAACTCCTCAGTCTCTGGCCAGTGCTGGAAGGAATCTCCTCAGTGTCAGGCAATCTCCTGCAGATACACAGGTTGGCACGTCAAGTATGGAGGGCAGCGAAGTTGAAACAGTATAATGACTTGCCAGATGACATCCCGCTGTGGGGCAACCTGATGTTCCCTCATCTGCTGCACTGTGAAGGGGAAGTTGTGTGGAAGGGTCATGGGATACACTGTTTGAGGGATCTATATGAAAATGGTATCCTGTTCTCCTTCTCTTAACTACAGACTAGTGTTGGAGTATTACGCCCACATTTCTTTAGGTATCTGCAGCTACGTCATGCTATCCAGACCCAACTCAGGGAACTTAAACGTGCTTTCTCCACATATCCACTCATTGGCATTTTCAGAACACAGGGGCCGAGGGGGCTAATTTCTGCCCTATACACTCATATGTTACACCTGGGCATGTTGAACTCTCCCCTGGGTTCTGAAAGCAAATGGAGAGGGAATATACCTGATTTATCAGCAGACGACTGGAACGAAGCATTGCTAGCACCCACGCTGGTATCTCCATCTCTCACCAACAGCTATTTATCACACACAGGTGTTACCTCACACCGTCCCGATTGTTTAAGATGGGTAGACTGCCGCACACCGGTTGTCATAGATGTTCACATCAGTACGCGGATTTTTGGCATCTCATCTGGGATTGTAGCTATATAAAACCGTTCTGGGTATCTGTGATAGATATCTTGTCCACTCTAGTTCCAGGTACACTTTCCACAGGCCCTAAGATTTGCCTTTTAGGAGTAGTGGAGGATGACACGCGCTCACTCTATGTACTTACCTTTTTGAGGGAAACTCTTTTCCTTGCCAGGAAGGCAATTGCTATACGCTGGATGGCGGACAGACCTCCCACGTTTAGTCAGTGGAATACACTAGTTAACTCTGTTATACCTTTTGAAAGGATAATGTATACCCGTAGAGGTTGCCCCCAAAAATTTGACAAAATCTGGGGTGCATGGTGCGCCTCTCCTCTGACTGTGACAGCTTCTAACATGCACTCTGCTGACTAGGGGTTTTGCCATTCTTTGGAGCTGCATCTCATGTGGCACTGTCACTGTTTTCTTATGGACTCCTCAATGCTGGTTTATGAGTGTTGGTTTACACGTTGTGCTATTGAAACCTTGAGTCTTTCCTACCTTGATCTACTCGCCTCTAATGTGTCCGAGCTATTTTGTCATTCCTATATGATTTTTCTTGTATACAGTGCTATGTACTGAACTACTTGCCTTGTACAATGCTCTACTTGTTATTATTCAATAAAACGAGTTTAAAAAAAAAATTATCCCAGGGACCTCTGTCCTCCAAAATCCATATGACGCTCCTTTCCCTCTGCACCCTGCCGTGTGCCCATAAAGCAGTTTACCACCACATGTGGGGTGCTTCTGTGAACTCAGGGTAATAACTATTGAGTTTTCTTTGGCTGTTAGTGTTAACCCTTACTGTGTTACAGGGAAAAATTGATTAAAATGGAAAATATGCCAAAAAAGTGAAATTCTGAAATTTCATCTACATTTACCTTTCATTCTTGTGGAATACCTAAAGGGTTAACAAAGTTTGTAAAATCAGTTTTGAATATCTTGAAGGGTGTAGTTTCTAAAATGGGGTGGTTTTGACTATGTAAGGGTACTTTCACACTTGCGTTGGTGCAGATCCGTCTGTTTATTTTCACAGATGGATCCGCACTTATAATGCAAACGTTTATATCCGTTCAGAACGGATCCGTTTGCATTAGTTTTAAAGAAAAATGACAAAGTCTAAAACGGATCCGTTTTAAATTACATTGAAAGTCAATGGGGAACGGATCCATTATCAAATGCACCATATTGTGTCATTGAAAACGGATCCGTCCCCATTGGCTTACATTGTAATTCAAAACGTATCCGTTAGGCTCCGCATCTTCAGACGGACACCAAAATACAGCAAGCTGCGTTTTGGTGTCCGCCTCCAAAACGGAATAGAGGCGGAATGGAGCCTAACTGATGCATTCTGAATGGATCCTTATCCATTCAAAATGCATTGGAGCTTAACTGATCCGTTTTGGACCATTTGTGAGAGCCCTGAAACGGATCTCACAAAACGCTAGTGTGAAAGTACCCTAAGCCTCACAAAGTAACTTCATAACTGAACTGGTCCCTAAAAAGTGGGTTTTGGAAATTTTCTTAAAAATTTTAACAATTGCTTCTAAAATTCTAAGCCTTCTAACGTCCTAAAAAAATAAAATGACTTTTACAAAATGATACCATCATGAAGTAGACATCTGGTAATTGTACAGTAACAACTATTTTATGAGGTATCACAATCTGCTTTAAAAGCAGAGACCTTCAAATTTCAAAAATTGTGAATTTTTCAAAATTCTGTAAACTTTGGATTTTTTTTTATAAATAAAATAAAAGTGAAACATATTGACTCAAATTTATCACCAACATGAAGTACAATCTCAGAATCGCTTATATAAGTAAACGCATTCCAGAGCTATTTCCACATAAAGTGAAACCTGTCAGATTTGCAAAATGTGGCTTGGTCCTTATGGTGAAAACTGGCTTGGTCTTGAAGGGGTTAGAACACAAGTAACACTATACTGTATAAATGTGCCATCATTGTAATTGTACTGAACCAGAGAATGAGGTTCCGTGATTCGTGTCCGTTTTTGCTTCTGTTGTGTTTCCGTGTGTCTTCCGTTTTTTTTTTTTAGTAGACATGACCCAAAAGATATTACCAAAAGACGGGCTGACAAAATTGCCAAATGCCTGCCAAGGGATCCGGAAAAAAATGCGTACGCGGATGACACACGGATGGCCATCTGCATTTTTTCACGGTCCTATTCACTTGAATGGGTCCGCGAACCGTTTTTCACGGACAAGAATAGGACAGGTTATATTTTTTTGACTGACTGGAATCACGAACGCGGAGGACAAACCGTGCATTTGCTGAGTTTTCCACAGACCCATTGAAAACCAATGGGTCCGCAGAAAATCACGAAAAACGGCGCAACGGACACGGAATTAAACAACGATCGTGTGCATGAGGCCTTAGTTGCACTCTGCTTCTTGTCTTTTGAAGTCGGGTTCCCACCCCAATTTAGTATAAAATAGAAAACTCTATGGAAGGCATCGGGTTGCCTTCTCTGGCATAGGGTCCCCATCACTGCAGCGCGGGGACCCGATGGGGAAGCAGAATGTACGTGTACCCTTCGCAAACCCCGTGCATGCTGCGGTCTGCTTTGACCGGGGCATACAAGGGGTTAATACGTTGGCATCTGTGTTTTCACCGATGTCGGCGTATGCAACAGGGGACCGGCTGTCAGTGACTGTCGGACCCCTGCAGCTGATTGGGAGGGGGCAGCACCAGCACCTGCTCGATCAGCCCGCCATACATGTACGTTGCGGGTCCTTAAGGGGTTAAAGAGCTCTCCGGGTGATGGTGCGCACGTGCAGTACCTAGTGTGTCGAGCCTCGTTTTGGAGCCGGTCCCATACGAGTATGTGTGTAGTAAACCAAGGGAACAGATGATATATCACAGGGAAAGCTAGTAAAATCGCTAGAGCGCATATGTCTAAATGAATAGGAGATGTTATATAGATGAGATCTACCTCCAGTGTTATTAATAAGACAATAATGCATGGCTATGTGAGGATGCGGGTTGTAAGGAACAATAGCTACCATATCACAAATTGTTTTATTATTTTTTATTTTACTTTTTTATAATAACCTCTTTCTCTCATACCTTTTCTTTTCACTATTATTTTCTAATTTTTTTTTTTATTCTCAATTCTATCTTATCTATTATACATAAACTACAGATTTCCCTTACGCCCATGACAGCACCCTTGAGAGAGCCCGCCTCTATCCTGGACAGGAAACAGGAACTTCCATGGAAAGCTTCTTAAGGAGGGACCCGGCATCTATCTACCAGTTCCTGTTTCCTGTCCTAGGGATATGACTGTTTCTTTCAAGATGGAAAGCTACACTGGCTGCAGGGCCCCGCCGGTAAATGGAGCCAAAGGGGTTACCTGGTATGGCGTAAGTCTTCTCTAGGAGCCGCCTATAGTCTGGATTTCACCCCTCCGGTCCTGGCTGAGACAGCTCTGTTAAGTGCTGTGGCAGTATTGGTGGTACCGGGAGGTACCGCCGTCACTCCGAATGCTCCTGGTGGTGATCGGGAGGTCGGGAGCCTGTTACTTTGGGCGCCTAGCTCGGCACGCACCTGAAGTGATGCGCAAGGTCACTTGCGGTATTTGGAACGCATAGCTTTCAGGAAGTGAAGATACAGGCCGCACACAGCACTACAGGAAGGACCTGACCGGGGTTATTTAACCTGACAAGTGCGCCGGTGGAGGGGTGCCAGCCAGCCACAAGAAGACTCACAGGAGCACTTACGGGATCCAGTATATAGAAGTCCCTCATCCCTGGACTTAACCATGGAGATGAGGGTGCTCAGCGCACTGGTGACCAGGACAGCCATGATACACGTCCGGTATTCCTGGTGGGGTAAGGGGGTTAATCCCCGACTGTTTTCTGACTTCTGTTTGCTAAGGAGGGCCTTGTCTTTTTTTGTGTATTCCCAGAATGTCAAAAAGAGCCCCAGAAAAGCGACCGCTAAAACTCGCGGGAAAGAGTGTGCAACATGCAGAAAAAATTTAGCCCCTTTCTGGTCCAAGTTGTTATGCCAGAGGTGTATTGATAAGATGCTAGAAGAGGAATCACCTACTTTTATGCAGGCTATCGAAAGTATAGTGAGATAAGAAATTGCGGATTCTATGAAGGAATTCAAAAAGTTCCTTCCATCATCTCTCCCTGGGAAACAAGGGCGCTCTAGTCGCTTCTCGCATTCAGACTCCTCGAAGGACGATACCGAATTAGGAGAGATACGTGATATTTCGGATTCTTTATCTGAAGCGGAGTCGGCGGGTAAACCGCTTTTCTCATATGAGGACACTGACTCCCTCCTTAAGGCCATTAGAGCTATAATGAAAATCGATGAGGCTAAGGAGCATAAAACTGTTCAGCAGATAATGTTCGCGGATCTAGCACACAAAAAATCTAGTCTTTCCGATAAATGAAAGCATAACATTTTTGATACAAAAAGAATGGAAAAAAACGGATAAAAAGTTTTTTGTCCCCAGGAATATTAAAAGAAAATATCTTAAGAGGTTCATATGGAGAAAGAAATGAAAGATGGACGGCACTCACCAATTGATGCAAAAAGTTTCTTCAAGCTCTATTTGGATGGTACAAGCGTAAGCTGGGTCGGGGCGGACTGCTCCTCACCGGAGTGCAGAGATACAGGCGACGGCCGTTTCGCGCTTGCTTGCGCTTCGTCTTAGACGGGTCAGGCGAAGCGCAAGCGAGCGCGAAACGGCCGTCGTATGATTTATATACTCCTTCCGTATGATTTATAAACCTGAAATATCTAAACCAATTTTTGAGATAAAAAAAAATTCAAGATGGAGTCAGTCCAGTTCACGCTAAAATATCTGTTTCCAGGATGTTCAATGACCACTCTAGATATAAGGGATGCGTATTACCACATTCCAATACATGCGGATTCCCAGAAATTTCTGAGAATAGCGGTTTCAATGGGGGGAGAAATCCTGCACTTTCAGTACAGGGCGCTTCTCTTTCGGGGTAGCTCAGGCTCCCAGACTGTTTACCAAAGTCATGGCAGAGGTAATGGCACACGTGAGAGAAAACGATATTCTTACAGTTCCATATCTGGACGACATTCTCGTCATAGCAGATTCCGAACCCATTAGGGCCTCCCATCTTTCAGTGATAATCGAAATTTTAGAGAAATTAGGGTGGTGCATAAACTGGAAGAAATCAAATCTAGTTCCGTTAAAGACCTGCATGTTTTTGGGCCTAATACTGGATTCATTAGACTAGGGTTGTTTCGGGTATCGAACTTTCGATACCCAATCGATACTTTTCTCTGGTATCGAGCTCGATACCAGGATAAGTATTTTATCGATACTGGGCTGCGCTACTGCACAGCCCAGTATAGGAGAGCGTGGCTGCGCTGCTCTCAGCGCGGCCATGTTCTCCTCGGCAGCACAGGGAGAAGGAGGCAGTCTCTCCCTCCCCTGTGCTGCCGCTGCAACCAATAGAGGGAGAGGGGCGGGGAAGGGGCGGAGCGGGGGGACGGGAGCACTGGCCAGCAATGCCGAGTACCGTTTCATATATAAATGCAGGCAGAAGACACAGGCTGCCGGCACCTGCCTGTGACCCAGCACTGCGATCTGCGGCAATTAACCCCTCAGGTCCCCCACCTCCTCTCTTCTGATCGGAGCCCCAGCAGTGTAAAGTGTAAAAAAAAAAAAAAAAAAAAAAAAAATTAACAAAGTACACCAAAATATTAATTATAAATCACCCCCTTTCCCAATTTTACATATAAAATATATAAACAATACATAAATAAAATATTACATATCTCCGCATCTCAAAAGTCCAAACTATTAAAAAATCCACTTTTATGCGGTGAACGCCGTAAAAGAAAAAAAAAGAAAAAGAAAGAAGTAGGATAGGACTGTTGTATTATGAGCCGGCGGTTTCATAAAATGTGGAATGCACGCGCATTTTTTTTGCGTTTTTTTTATTTTTTTCGTGTGGTATCGAGTATCGCAATACTTTTTTATGGTATCGATACCGAATCAAAATTTTGGTACCGAAACGACTCTACATTAGACCAGTGCTGCCTACTTCCCCAGTCGAAAATCCCCAAGATTCAGGAAGGAATACAATCTTTAGTCTCTTCAAAAAAACAGAACAATCAGGCAAGGGATGGCAGTATTAGGCAGGATGACGGCCACAATTCCAGCTGTGAAGCGGGCAATGTTACAGTCTCGAAAGCTGCAGTGGCAGATTCTAAACGAATGGCAGGGGTCCCTATCTCCTTTAGAGACCTATCTTCATCTCCCAGCTCAGGTCATTCAGTCTTTGCAGTGGTGGCTCCATGCCTTAAGAGTGTTTTTGCCAAAAGTAAGAGGAAAAATAGTCAAAATCTTTTTCAGACAACACCACGGTAGTCTCGTATCTGAACAGACAAGGCGAAACAAAATCTGTAGACCTAATGTCGCTAGCAGAGGACATTTTTGCTTTAGTGGTTCCTTCAATTCCTTATATAAAAGCAGTTCACCTAAAAGGGACAGAAAACATAAAAGCGGATTTTCTGAGCAGGAATCATCTGGATCCGGGGAATGGTGTCTAGACCACTTGATCTTTTGCCAGATAGTACGCCTCTGGGGCGACTTATTCGCAAACAGAAAAAATCGGAAATGTCATCTATTCTTTTCCTTAGATCCAGAGGCTTTCCTACAGGTGTAGACGCATTTTCTCATCCATGGCCGAACAACCTGCTGTACGCATTTCCTCCGATAAGGTTAATTCCAAGAGTCCTTCAGAAATTGAGACAACACAAGACAAGAATGATCCTGATCGCCCCTTTCTGGTTCACCAGGCTACGCAAACTCTCAATAACGAAACCATGGATCCTGCCAGACAGACGAGACCTGCTGTATCAGGGACTGGTTCACCATCCAGAAGTAACCAGTCTACATCTAACTGCCTGGTTTCTGAGAGTTCCATACTATAGAAAAAGGGTCTGTCTGGAGAAGTGATTAATACCCTGCTTTCTTGTAGAAAAGACATCACATTCTCCATATATGCAAGAGTTTGGAGAAACTTTTTAGAATTTTCCGGTATTCCCATAGATCCTTTGGGCTCTCCTCCTATGCTGGTAATCCTTGATTTTTTGCAGAATGGCCTGAATAAAAAACTTAGGGTCAGTACTCTAAAGGTCCATGTGTCGGCCCTAAGTGCATATTTTGATTTCTCCCTTGCAAATCATCCCTGGGTGAGATGATTTTTCAAAGCAGCTAGCCGTTCCAGTCAGGTACCTAAAATTTCTACTCCCCCCTGGGACCTCAACATGGTATTGTCTAGTATGATGAAACCACCTTTCGAACCCCTACTGGATCTACCGATCAAGATCCTAACCTTTAAGGCAGCTTTTTTAGTAGCTATCACTTCTGCCAGGAGGGTGAGTGAAATATCAGCCCTTTCTACCTCACCTCCCTACACTAAAATAATGGACGACAGAGTAATTCTCAAGCCGGACCCCTCCTTTCTTCCCAAAGTTGTCTCCTTCTTTCATAGATCACAGGATATTGTCCTTCTTTCTCTCTGCCAGGAAGAGAAAGTCGGTTATACTACTTTTTTATTTTTTTTTAAAGAAAAAAATGTTTTTACATTGCCGCTTCCCAAGACCCATAACTTTTTTATTTTTCTTTCTATGGAGTTGCGTGAGGACTTGATTTTTACAGGACGACTTGCATTTTTCATTGGTATCATTTTGGAGTAAATGGCGCTTTTTGATCACTTTATTGCGTTTTTTCGGTGGCAACTAAGAATAAATTAGCAATTCATTTTTTAAATATTTATATATTTTTTTTTTTTACGGAGTTTACCGTTGGGGATAATTTATGTGATATTTATGTAGTCTGGGTTGTTACGGACACAGCAATACCAAATATACGGGGGAGATTTATTTTTTTGGCAATTTTTTTCATTGAAAAGCGTATTTTAAATGGGAAGAAAAGTATAATTTTTTTTAATGGGATTTTTTTATTTAATAAATGTGTTTTTGTTTTTTCTTTATTTTTAACCACTTAATAGTCCCACAAGGGACTATAACAAACAGTATTTTGATTGCTTTTTAAAATGCAATGCATTATCACTCAGGGCTCCAGATGGCGGCCAAAACCTTAAAATGTGCAGATGGCAACAGGACTTTTTAGTCTTGTCGCCATTTGTGACTGGACCGCCGCACTTCAGCTGAATTAGGGTTGCATCGGGTATCGCAGCGCACCCTAGTATTCCATGTTCTCTTCACTATCACAGTGTGCTAGTCCCTCCCTCCCCACTGTGATGCGGTTGCAAATGCCACCAATGTAGTGATAGCAGCGAGGAGGAGCTGTGGCCACTGCGCCACCAATGAATGTAAAACATATTAATACAAGTATAGGAGGCAGCGGTATCACAGACCCAGTACCCGCACTCAATAACTGGGCATGTGATCTGCGGAAATTAACCCCTAGGGTACAACATCTGAGGGGTTAATTGCCGCCGATCGCATGCCCTGTTATTGAGGCTGGGTGCTGGGTCTTTGATACCGCTGCGGTCACCCGTTGACTGCACTTGAATAATGAGCTCATTACATTCTTTGGTGGCGCAGTGCGCCCCCCCCCCCCCCCCCACACACACACATACAGTATTAGTATCATTGGTGGCAGTGGCCACAGGGTCCCCTCTCCTCCTCTTCATTGGTGGCAGTGGCAGATTACACTGTTGGGGCTCCGATCGGTTACCATGTGTCAGCCAGGACACTACTAAAGTAAATAGAGTAAATAGGACAAGGGATTAAAAGATCCCAGGTTCTAGCCCCTAAGGCGGCTAATGGTTAATAAAAGGTAATCGCCCCCTTTCCCAGTTTTACATATAAAGTAACAAACAAACAAAAAAACATATTAGATATCGCCATGACCGAAAGTGTGGGCTATTAAAAAATATTTCTGCTGCGGTGAACGAAGTAACAGAAAAAAAAAATCAAAACCGTGCAATTTGCCATTTTTTATGTCACTGAATATAAGAGGTATGTGGTGCTGTATTCTCTTATATGTAGAGCTGGCTTACTACTGTGACCTGCATCTCATCTTTTCCTCCATGTCCTTTGTTAAAATTATAATTTATGCATTTTAAATTTGGCCACTAAAGTTTTTTAATTTGGCTCCTAAATTTTTCAGTTTAGGAGCCAATGGCTCCTGGTTATTTTTTTTTTTTGTCTGGAGCACTGCCTATAATGCATTGCATTTTAATAGCAATGCTATCTTAACAATGACCAGCAGGCTGCGCCAGAGAGGCGCAGCCTGCTGGAAATCACTACAGCCAGGAACAGGGCCTACATTGGAAGCCAGGTAGGCTTCACACACATCGGCACCTCGCGGTTGCATTTGCGGGAGTCCACTCCCTCTATCACCGCTTTACATGCGGCGGGTGCCATTGCCCGTGGCATCTAAAGTGTTAAACAGCCCGGATCGGCACTCCTGCCGGTCCAGGCTGTTAGAGCAGGGCCGCGGCTCTCATGTGAGAGCCGGGTCCCCGCTACACAGGGGACCCGTGCAGCGCTTAGACTGGGCCGCCGTAAAAAAGTGGCGGCCCAGCCTAAAAACACGTATGGGTGGTCACTAAGGGGTTAACAAATTACCTTTGTCTGATTTCATTTGCTGCAGTGCTTCTCTATTTTCCCTGTGCTGTGTTTGTGGGAAGGAACATAGAAGGAGATCGGGAGTGTGGAAAGTGTTGAAATCCAACTACAGAGATTTTCTGTGTGATCGTCCAGATCATCAGATTCACCTTGCTTCTTTGTGTTTTTTTTTTATGTATTTTTTTTAATGTTCATGAAATTGGCAGAGCTATTACTAAGGCCTCTTTCACACTTGCGTTCTGAGGATCCGGCAGGAACTTCCGTCCCGCCGGATCCGTCAGAACGGAAGTCGCCTGAAAGCATTAGAAGACTGATCAGGATCTTGATCAGTCTTCGAAATGCTTTCAGGTTACTATGGCAGCCAGGACGCTATTAAAGTCTTGGTTGCCATAGTAGTAGTGGGGAGCGGGGGAGCAGTATACTTACCATCCGTGCGGCTCCCGGGGCGCTCCAGAATGACGTCAGAGCATCCTATGCGCATGGATCACGTGATCCATGCGTGTAGGGCGTCCCTGACGTCACTCTGGAGCGCCCCGGGAGCCGCACGCATGGTAAGTATACTGCTCCCCCGCTCCCCACTACACTTTACCATGGCAACCAGGACTTTAGCGTCCTGGCTGCCTTGGTAACCATTAGGGATGTCCCGATACCGATACTAGTATCGGTATCGGGACCGATACCGGCATTTTCACGAGTACTTGTACTCGTAAAAATGCCGCCGATACCACTGCCGATACCGGAAGTTCCGGTTCGGCAGCGGCTATATTCTGTTTAATTACCCCTAACTTACTGTGCCCGTGATTATTAACTATTAATGCGCAGTCCCTCCATGCTCCTGCCCCGCGCGCCTTCTGTAATCATAAAGTGGGCGGAGCGGGCAGGCAGGACATGAGCGCATGGAGGAATCGGGCAGCTTGAGCTCTCAGTTCCTCCATGCGCCTCATGTCCCGCCTGCCCGCTCCGCCCACTTTATGATTACAGAAGGCGCGGGGCAGGAGCATGGAGAGACTGCGTGTATAGTTAGTAATCACGGGCACAGTAAGTTAGGGTTAATGAAACACAATATAGCAGCCCCGACACTAATGGGGGGGATCTGTGGATGACATGTATATAGCATAAGATGCTATATATGTGTCATCCACATAGCCCCCTAACAGTGTCATCCACACAGATCCCCCCATTACAGCCTCATCCACAGATCCCCCATAACAGTGATGTCCACAGGTCCCCCCCATAACAGTGATGTCCACAGGTCCCCCCCCCCCCATAACAGTGATGTCCACAGGTCCCCCCCACATAACAGTAATGTCCACAGGTTCCCCCCCCATAACAGTAATGTCCACAGGTTCCCCCCCCCATAACAGTAATGTCCACAGGTTCCCCCCCATAACAGTAATGTCCACAGGCTCCCTCCATAACAGTGATGTCCACAGGTCCCCCTCCCCCATAACGGTGACGTCCACAGGTCCCCCCATAACGGTGGCGTCCACAGGTCCCCCATAACGGTGGCGTCCACAGGTCCCCCCATAACGGTGGCGTCCACAGGTCCCCCATAACGGTGGCGTCCACAGGTCCCCCATAACGGTGGCGTCCACAGGTCCCCCATAACGGTGGCGTCCACAGGTCCCCCATAACGGTGGCGTCCACAGGTCCCCCATAACGGTGGCGTCCACAGGTCCCCCATAGCGGTGGCGTCCACAGGTCCCCCATAACGGTGGCGTCCACAGGTCCCCCCATAACGGTGGCGTCCACAGGTCCCCCATAACGGTGGCGTCCACAGGTCCCCCATAACGGTGGCGTCCACAGGTCCCCCATAACGGTGGCGTCCACAGGTCCCCCATAACGGTGGCGTCCACAGGTCCCCCATAACGGTGGCGTCCACAGGTCCCCCATAACGGTGGCGTCCACAGGTCCCCCATAACGGTGGCGTCCACAGGTCCCCCATAACGGTGGCGTCCACAGGTCCCCCATAACGGTGGCGTCCACAGGTCCCCCCCATAACGGTGACGTCCACAGGTCCCCCATAACGGTGGCGTCCACAGGTCCCCCCATAACGGTGGCGTCCACAGGTCCCCCATAACGGTGACGTCCACAGGTCCCCCATAACGGTGGCGTCCACAGGTCCCCCATAACGGTGACGTCCACAGGTCCCCCCCATAACAGTGTGTCCTCCACAGATCCCCCAAAAACAGATCCCCCTGGTGGCACATTGGTTTGAAAACGCTATTATATTACCATTTATTAATTTATTAACACTTGTACAAAGGAAAAGAAAAGCCGTTATTCATAGCAACCAAATTCCAGCTTTAATTGTTTTCATTGCTATCAGTAACTGCGGGGCTGTTTATACGAGGTATCGGTAATTGGTATCGGCGAGTACTTAAATAAAAGTATCGGTACTCGTACTCGGTCTTAAAAAAATGGTATCGGGACATCCCTAGTAACCATTTAGTAAAAGCTAAACGTCGGATCCAGCGATGCGCCGAAACGACGTTTAGCTTAAGGCCGGATCCGGATTAATGCCTTTCAATAGGCATTAATTCCGGATCCGGCCTTGCGGCAAGTGTTCCGGATTTTTGGACGGAGCAAAAAGCGCAGCATGCTGCGGTATTTGCTGCGTCCAAAAAAACGTTCCGGGCTTGAACTGAAGACATCCTGATGCATCCTGAACGAATTTCTCTCCATTCAGAATGCATGGGCATGATCCTGATCAGGATTTTTCCGGCATAGAGCGCCGAGGACGGAACTCTATGCCGGAAAAGAAAAACGCCAGTGTGAAAGGACCCTTAGCCAGTCAGGCACTGAAAAAACTTACTTCACACCTTCCCCCACTTTATTCCATGGAAGCTGCAGTTTATATATGGTTGTATCTTAGGCCCCATTCACACGTCCGTGGTGTGTTGCGGATCCGCAACACACCATGCCGGCACTCCCCGTGGAGATACCTATTCTTGTCCGCAGGCTGCGGACAAAAATAAGACATGCTCTATCTTTTGCGGAGCCACGGCCGATGTTTCATTTCACAATGAATGGGTCCGCATCTATTCCGCAGGCCTTACGGACGCTAGTAAATGATGAGCTCCTGATTTTGGAATATCCTCTTACTACTTTGAAGTATTATATTCCCAATTTATCTTTTACTTGTTAGATAGTTAATAGTATTGATACAATAGGTAAACACACTATTCTGTCAATACCTGAAATAAGACACTTTTGCCCTGCACTCCAGCTTTCTATCCATCTCCCTATGTCATAACATAACATAGTAACATAGTGCATAAGGCCAAAAAAAGACATCTGTCCATCCAGTTAGCCCTGTCATCCAGCTAGTTGATCCAGAGGAAGGCAAAAAAAAAAAACCTGTGAGGTAGAAGCCAATTTTCCCCACTTAAGCGGAGTAAAAATTCCTTACCGACTCCATTCAGGCAATCGGAAGTACTCCCTAGATCAACGACCCATCTCTAGTAGCTGTAGCCTGTAATATTATTACACTCCAGAAATACATCCAGGCCCCTCTTGAATTCCTTTATTGTACTCACCACCTCCTCAGGCAGAGAGTTCCATAATCTCACGGCTCTTACCGTAAAGAATCCTCTTCTATGTTTGTGTACAAACCTTCTTTCCTCCTGACGCAGAGGATGTCCCCTCGTCACAGTGACAGTTCTGGGGATAAATAGATGATGGGAGAGATCTCTGTACTGAGCCCTGATATATTTATACATAGTTATTAGATCTCCTCTTAGTCGTCTTTTTTTCTAAAGTAAATAACCCTAATTTTCATAATCTTTCAGGGTACTGTAGTTGCCCCATTCCAGTTTTTACTTTAGTTGCCCTCCTCGGAACCCTCTCCAGCTCTGCTATGTCTGTCTTGTTCACAGGAGCCCAGAACTGTACACTGTACTCCATGTGTGGTCGGACTAGCGATTTGTAAAGTGGTAGGACTGTTATATATACCCCTTTTTCTGCACCCCATTATCTTATTGGCCTTGGCGGCAGCTGCCTGACACTGGTTTTTGCAGCTTAATTTGCTGTTTATTAAAATTCCTAGATCCTTTTCCATGTCGGTGTTACCGAGTGTGTTACCATTTAGTATGTACGGGTGACTTGCATTATTCCTTCCCATGTGCATAATTTTACATTTGTCAGTGTTAAACCTCATCTGCCACTCATCTGCCCAAGCCTCCAATCTATCAAGATTAGAGTTGTTTTGGTTGTATCGACACCATAAAAAAGTATTGCTATACTCGATACCATTCGATACCACGCGAAAAAAAATAAACGCCCAAAAAATCTGCGTGCATTCCACATTTTATGGAACCGCCGGCTCATAATACAACCGTCCTATCCTACTTTTTTGTGGGGACAAGGCGACTTAAAGAAAATGGCGAATTGTGCATTTTTTTTTTCTTTTTTTTTTTCTTTTACGGCGTTCACCGCATAAAAGTGGATTTTTTAATAGTTTGGACTTTTGAGACGCGGCGATATGTAATATTTTATTTATTTTTTATATGTAAAATTCGGAAAGGGGGTGATTTATATTTAATATTTTGGTGTACTTTGTTAACTTTTTTTTTTTTCTTTTAAAGTTTATTTATTAACTTAGGGGCTAGAACCTGGGATCATTTTCATCCTATTCACCCTGATACAGCTCTATCAGGGTGAATAGGACCTCAGAGTCTCCCTGCTGCCCTGTGCACAGTACACACAGCAGCAGGGAGCTGACTATAGCAGCCAGGACTTGAGTAGCGTCCTAGTTGCCATGGTAACCGATCGGAGCCCCAGCGTTACACTGCTGGGGCTCTGATCACTGCCACCAATGAAGAGGAGGTGAGGGGACCCTGTGGCCACTGCCACCAATGCTTTTATTACTGGGGGAGGGAGGAAGGGGGGGGCGCACTGGCCACCAATAATGTATTTAATACTGGGGACAGGGGGGGTGGCCACACTGGCCACCAATGTTTTAATACTGGGGATAGGGGGGGGGGAGGGGGGGAGCACTGGCCACCAATGCCTAGTAACGTTTCATATATAAATGCAGGCAGAAGACGCATGCTGCCGGCACCTGCCTGTGACAGAGCGCTGCGATCTGCGGCAATTAACCCCCGATCGCAGCGCTGGGTCACAGGCAGGTAACAGCAGTATGTGTCTTCTGCCTGCATTTAATACTGGGGACAGTTCTCGGATACTGGGCTTTGCGGCAGCGCAGCCCAGTATCGATAAAATACTAATCCTGGTATCGAGTTCGATACCAGAGAAAAGTATCGATTGGGTATCGAAACTTCGATACCTGAAACAACCCTAATTCAGATCCCTCTGTAGCAGTATATTGTCCTCATCAGTGTTAATGACTTTACACAGTTTAGTGTCATCTGCAAAAATTGATATTTTACTATGCAAGCCTTCTACAAGATTATTAATAAATATATTGAAAAGAATAGGGCCCAGTACTGACCTCTGAGGTACCCCACTATTGACAGTTGCCCAATCTGAGTGTGTACCTTTAATAACCACCCTCTGTTTTCTGTCACTCAGCCAGTTACTTACCCACTTACAAACATTTTCTCCCAGTCTGAGCATCCTCATTTTATATACTAACCTTTTATGTGGTACATTGTCAAATGCTTTGGAGAAGTCCAGATATACGACATCCATTGATTCGCCGCTGTCAAGTCTAGAACTTACCTCCTCATAGAAACTAATTAAATTAGTTTGGCATGACCGATCCCTCATGAAGCCATGCTGATATGGAGTTATTTGCTTATTTCTGTTGAGATCCTCTAAGATAGCATCTCTCAGAAAACCTTCAAACAGTTTCCCCACAACAGATGTTAAACTTACCTGCCTATAGTTTCCAGGCTCTGTTTTTGGACCCTTTTTGAATACTGGCACCACATTTGCTATGCACCAATCCTGTGGGACATTCCCTGTCAGTATAGAGTCCGCAAGAATCAGAAATAAGGGTCTGGCTATGACATTACTTAATTCCCTTAGGATACAGGGGTGTATGCCAGCCGGTCCTGGCGATTTGTCTATTTTAATCTTTTTAAGTCGCTGTTGTACTTCTTCTTGGGTCAGACAGGACACTTTTAACGGGGGATTTATTTTTACATTCAGCATTTCATCTGACATTGGAGAAAAAAATATTTAACAGCTTTGCTTTCTCCTCATCGCTCTCTGCAACTCCCCCTTCATTACTCTTTAAAGGGCCGACACCTTCAGATTTATACTTTTTAACATTTATATAATTGAAGAAAATTTTAGGGTTGGTTTTACCCTTTGGCAATTAATCTCTCGGTCTCTAGTTTGGCCGCTTTTATTTGTTTTTTACATGTTCTATTTTTTTCCTTATAGTTTTTCAGTGCTTCCTCGCTACCCTCCTGTTTTAGTGATTTTATATGCTTTCTTTTTGTCATTTATTGCTTTCTTTGCATTTTTATTTATCCACATATGGTTTCTTTTTGTTCCTTAACCTTTAATTCCCATACAGTATGTACCTCTCACAATGAGAATTTAGGATGCTTTTAAAGATATCCCATTTTGTGGCTGTATTTTAGTTTTTGAGGACTTTGTCCCAGTTAGTTAGGCCTATGGCCTTGCTTAGTTGGCTAAATTTAGCTTTTTTGAAGTTTATTTTTGTTCCTCCCTGTAGAAATGCTCTTTTGAATGATAATTGGAAGGTTATTACTTTATGGTCACTATTTCCCAGGTTTCCCCTAATTTGCACATCTGTTGTTCTGTCACGTCTATTGGTTATTACTAAGTCCAGTATGGCCATCCCTCTAGTCTGGTCCTGAACCAGTTTGGTTATTGCCAAGAACCTGTTTCCTTTATGCAATGTACAGCTTTCAGTTTCCCAGTCTATATCTGGGTAGTGGAAGTTCCCCATAATCACCTCATTATGATTTGGGCCTTGTCTATCTCATTTAGTAATAGATTTTCTGTGGACTCTGGTGGTTTATAGTAAACTCCTATTAGTAAGTTATTATTGTTTTTGGCTCCATGTATCTCTACCCACAGTGACTCCACATGTTCATGTCCCTCACTTATATCTTCTCGGACTGTGGGCTTTAGATAGGACTTTACATAAAGAGAGACCCCTTCCCCTCTCCGGTTTTGACGATCCTTTCTAAACAGACTGTAACCCTGTACATTAACTGCCCAGTCATAGCTATCATCTAGCCATGTCTCTGTTTTTCCCACTATATTATAGTCCTCCTCACACATCACTAATTCCAGTTCCCCAGTTTTGTTAGTCAGGCTTCTGGCATTAGTGTACATTAGGCCTGCACAATATATCGCGAAAGCAATCGTAATCGCAATTAATCGCCATATCGCAATCGCAATTTGCTGACCCAAAAATGCTGCAATTATATTGCCGTATTTTTCGCTTTATAAGACACACTTTTTTCCCCCCAAAGGTGTGGGGGGGAATGGCAGTGCGTCTTATAAAGCGATGGTTGACTTTCTACGTGACACTGACACTGTATCTCCGGCCGCTATGCTGCACAGCGTGGCCAGCGATACATCAGTTAAAGTGCGGGGAGGGGGGAGGGGCTGCTGGAAAGTCGTTATTTTAAAGAGGACCTTTCACTGGTCCACAGTTTATTAGGCAAAGGTATGTACATGGAGAGCGGCACCCAGGGATGTCCCTGCACTTACTTGTATCCCTGGGTGCCGCTCCGTTCGCCTGCTGTAGCCCCCGGTAACGGTGCTCGTGCTTCTCCAATTTTGCCTGGGGCGGAGACTTCTTCTTTTGCCCTGGGCGTCTCCTTCTCCCGGGGCTGGAGCACTGGCCAATCGCAGCGCTCAGCTCATATTCAGGATATGATACCGGGGGCTACAGAGGACGAACGGAGCGGCACCCAGGGATACAAGTAAGTGCAGGGACATCCCTGGGTGCCGCTCTCCATGTACATAGCTTTGCCTAATAAACTGTGGACCAGTGAAAGGTCCTCTTTAATGAACACATGTTCTTTTATCTATTTTATTTATCTGTTCTTTGCAGCGCTATCAAAGAAAATAGCAAGTTTTGTATTTTGTACTTTTGCAGTAATGCAAATATGTATTTTATTTTTCAGTTCTTGAGTTCAGCATAACTACATTTCACATCATCAGTCATCTGTGTGTGCTTTTACCTTGAAAATCCAAGCAGATAGACCTCTAGCACAATTCCCTTAAAATATCGCATCGCATATCGTTATCGCAATTTTTAGGCCCTAATCGCAATCGCACAAAATTCCCATATCGTGCAGCCCTAGTGTACATACAATTAAGAGGTTTTTGTATATTTTTAACCCTACACTTTTCCTTCAGAACTGGTTTTAGTCCCTCCTTCCATTTCTCCCCCAGTCCTTAGTTTAAACACTCCTCCAACCTTCTCGCCATCTTTCTCCCCAACACAGCTGCCCCTTCCCCATTTGAGGTGCAGCCCGTCCCTACGATAGAGCCTGTAGCCGACAGAGAAGTCAGCCCAGTTCTCCAGGAACCCAAACCCCTCCTTCCTACACCAGTTCTTGAGCCACTTGTTAACCTCCCTAATCTCCCACTGCCTTTCTTGTGTGGCTCTTGGTACAGGCAGTATCTCGGAAAATACTACCTTTGAGGTCCTTGCCCTAAGCTTTTGACCTAAATCCCTGAAATCATTTTTAAGGATGCTCCACCTACCCCTAACTTTGTCATTGGTTCCGATATTGACCATGACCGCTGGATCTTCTCCAGCCCCTCCCAGTAATCTGTCAACCCGATCTGCGATGTGCCGAACTCTAGCGCCGGGAAGACAGCACACTGTTCGGAGATCGCGTTCTTTTCGACAGATTGCCCTATCTGTTCCCCTGATAATGGAATTTCCCACTACCAGCACCTGTCTGGCCTGCCCTGCTCTCCTGTTCCCCTGCTTACTGGAGCCGACATTCCCCTGACTGGCAGAGGACTGGCACCAACTAAACAAACTCTGAGTGTCTGGAACATAAGCGATGTTTGCTCCTATTCCATCTTCCCCTCGGTAACTACTAAAACAACTAAGGCCTCTTTCACACGAGCGTGGCGGATTGGCTCCGGGTGCGTTCAGTGAAACTCGCACCATTTTGTAAGCAAGTTTAGTCAGTTTTGTCTGCGATTTGCGTCCAGTTGTTAATTTTTTTTTTTTCTGTGTCGGTGCAATGCATTTTGATGCGTTTTTCACGTTCATGATTAAGAAAAAAACAGGGTTTACAAACAACATCTCTTAGCAACCAATAGTGAAAAATGCATTTCATCCGCACTTGCTTCCGGATGCAATGCATTTTTCACTGAAGCCCCATTCACTTCTATGGGGCCAGTGCTGCATGAAAAACACAGAATATAGAACATGCTGGGTTTTTCACGCAATTAAGAACTGATGCGGCAGACCCATTGAAATGAATGGGCAGGATTCAGTGCGGCTGCTATGCGTTCACATCACCGCGCAGAAAACTCACTTGCGTGAAAGTGGCCTAACACATCCCACTGACACTCACACACATACTGACAGTTATGTGATAAACTAATTTCCCTATTCCATGAGGGGCATGGCGAGTTCACAGAAAAAAATTTTTTTTGCCACAAGTTAGCGGAAATTTATATATATATATATATATATATATATATATATATATATATACGGTGTATATATATATATAATTTTTTTTTTACAAAGTCTCATATTCCACTAACTTGTGACAAAAAATAAAATTTTACATGAACTCACCATACCCCTCACGGAATACCTTGGGGTGTCTTCTTTCTAAAATGGGGTCACTTGTGGGGTGTTTGCGGAGACCCTCAAATGCCAGGGCAGTACAAACACCCCACAAGTGACCCCATTTTAGAAAGAAGACACCCCAAGGTATTCCGTGAGGGGTATGGTGAGTTCATGTAAAATTTTATTTTTTGTCACAAGTTAGTGGAATATGAGACTTTGTAAAAAAAAAATAAAAAATATATTTATATATATAAATTTCCGCTAACTTGTGGCAAAAATTTTTTTTTTTCTGTGAACTCGCCATGCCCCTCATGGAATACCTTGGGGTGTGTTTTTTCTAAAATGGGTTCACATGTGGGGTATTTATACTGCCCTGGCACTTTAGGGGCCCTAAAGCGTGAGAATCCAAATGCGTAAAAATGCCCAGTGAAATCCTAAAGGTACTCATTGGAATTTGGGCCCCTTTGCGCACCCAGGCTGCAAAAAAGTGTCACACATGTGGTATCTCCGTACTCAGGAGAAGTAGGGCAATGTGTTTTGGGGTGTATTTTTACATATACCCATGCTGGGTGAGAGAAATATCTCTGTAAATGACAACTTTTTAATTTCTTTTTATACAAAGTTGACAATTTACAGAGATATTTCTCTCACCCAGCAAGGGTATATGTAAAAATACACCCCAAAACACATTGCCCTACTTCTTCTGAGCACGGCGATACCACGTGTGCCACTTTTTTGCAGCCTAGCTGCGTAAAGGGGCGTAAAGTCCAACGAGTACCTTTAGGTTTTACAGGGTTGCTCACAATTTAGCCCCCTTCAAAATGCCAGAACAGTAAACACACCCCACAAATGACCCCATTTCTGAAAGTAGACACCCCAAGGTATTCACTGAGGGACATACTGAGTCCGTGGGAGATTTTTTATTTTTTTTGCCAGAAGTTAGCAAAATGGAAACTTTTTAAATTTTTTTTTCCTCAGAAAGTGTCATTTTCCGCTAACTTGTGAAAAAAAATGAAATGATACATGAACTCACCATGCCCCTCCGTGAATACTTTGGGGTGTGTTCTTTCTAAAATGGTGTCATTTGGGGGGTATTTATACTATCCTGATATTCTAGCACCTGAAGAAACATGACAGGTGCTCAGAAAGTCAGAGCTGCTTCAAAATGCGGAAATTCACTTTTTTGCACCATAGTTTGTAAACGCTATAACTTTTACCCAAACCAATAAATATACACTTATTGAATTTTTTTTTTTTATCAAAGACATGTAGAACAATACATTTTGAGAAAAATGTATATAGAAACGTAGTTTTTTTAAAAACATTTTACAACAGAAAGTGAAAAATGTCATTTGTTTGCAAAAATTTGGGTAATTTTTGATTAATGGCAAAAAAAGTAAAAATGTCAGCAGCAATGAAATACCACCAAATGAAAGCTCTATTAGTGAGAAAAAAAGGAGGTAAAATTCATTTGGGTGGTAAGTTGTATGACGGAGCAATAAACGGTGAAAGTAGTGTAGTGCAGAATTGTAAAAAGTGGCCTGGTCATTAAGGGTGTTTAAGCTAGGGGGCTGATGTGGTTAAGGACCAGGCCATTTTTTGCAAATCTGACCAGTGTCAGTTTATGTGGTGATAACTTTAAAACGCTTTTACTTATCTAGGCCATTCTGAGATTGTTTTTTTCGTCACATATTGTACTTCACACTGTTAAATGAAGTAAAAAAAAAAAATCATTATTATTTATAATAAAAAAATACCAAATTTACCAAAAATTTTGAAAAATTAGCAATTTTCCAATTTTTCCATTTCTATAATGCATAGTAATACCGCCCAAAAAAGTTATTAATTTACATTCTCCATATGTCTACTTCATGTATCGATCATTTTGGGAATGCCATTTTATTTTTTGAAACTGTTAGGCCTCTTTCAGACGGGCGTTGCGGGTGCACTCCGTCAAACAGTGCGGGTGCGTTGCGGGAATTGCCGCGATTTTTCCCTGCGAGTGCAAAGCGCTGTCATGCGTTTTGCACGCGCGGGAGAAAAATCGGCACTTTTGGTACCCAGACCCGAACCTGCACTTCTTCACAGAAGTGCATGTTTGGGTCAGAAATATCCCGCTGGTATTATTTCACATTATAACATAGTTATAATGTAAAATAATACCCTTGGCCATCTCCCTAATGTTGAACCCGGTGCAGAATGGGTTAAAAATAATAAACTAATCATAACTTACCTGGTCCATTTGATCGCGAAGCCCGGCCTCCTCTCCTATAGCTTGAAAGATGTAAAGGACCTGTGATGGTGATCACTATGGTGATGGAGCATGTGATTGGTCCATGTGACCACGTGACATCATCCAAGGTCCTTAAGCACTATCCACAGCCTGAGGATAGTGATTAAGGACCTTGGATGATGTCACATGGTCACATGGACCAATCACATGCTCCATCACCATAGTGATGGAGCAGGTGATTGGGCCATGTGATGTGACGTCATCACAGGTCCTTTAGATCATCGATGCTGCAGGGAAAGAGAGGACAGATCGCGACTACGCGATCAAGTGGCTAAGGTAAGTTAACTTTATTATTTTTAACCCTTCCTCATCATTTAACAATGCATTCTTTATTAAGAATGCTATTATTTCCCTTATAACCATGTTATAAGGGAAATAATAGAGATTGAGTCCCGTTGCTAAGCAACAATGCGGGAAAATCGCAACGCATCCGCGCTTGGTTGCGGATGCTTGCGATTTTCCGCATCCCCATTCACTTCTATGGGGCCTGCGTTGCGTGAAAACGCAGAATATAGAACATGCTGCGATTTTCACGCAGCGCAGAAGTGATGCGTGAAAATCACCGCTCATGTGCACAGCCCCATAGAAATGAATGGGTCCGGATTCAGTGCGGGTGCAATGCGTCCTCCTCACGCATTGCACCTGCGCGGAAAACTCACCCGTGTGAAAGGGGCCTTACAAAGCTTAGAAGTAATCTTGAAAAATTTCAGACATTTTCAAAAATCCACTTTTTAGAGACCAGGTCAGATTTGAAGTCACTGTGTGTGGCTTACATAATAGAAACCACCCAAAAATGACGTTAAAGAGGACCTTTCAGCAAAAAAAAATTCATGAGATACTTATACCATCTGACAGGGCTGCTGCCGCTGATGTCCTCACACAGTTTTTTTTTTTTCAAACGCCCCCCCAGTTCGCCCGCAGCGCTCCCGGTATCTTCTGTGCCTCTGATGCTAATGAGGCAACTTGGTTATAGTAGGAGGTTTTATTTAGTTATGGTGGGCGGTAGGCCTGCACAATATATCGCGAAAGCAATCGTTATCGCAATTAATCGCCATATCGCAATCGCAATTTGCTGACCCAAAAATACTGCAATTATATTACCGTATTTTTCGCTTTATAAGACACACTTTTTTCCCCTCAAAAGTGGGGGTGTGGGGGGAATGGCAGTGCGTCTTATAAAGCGATGGTTGACTTTCTACGTGACACTGACACTGTATCTCCGGCCGCTATGCTGCACACCGCAGCCGGCGATACATCAGTTACAGTGCGGGGAGGGAGGAGGGGCTGGTGGAAAGTCGTTATTTTAATGAGCACTTGTTCTTATATCTATTTTATTTATCTGTTCTGTGCAGGGATATTAGGAAAATGGCAAGTTTTGTATTTTGTGCTTTTGCAGTAATGCAAATATGTATTTTATTTTGAAAAACACTGCGCATTTCAGTTCTTGAGTTCAGCATAACTACATTTCACATTATCAGTCATCTGTGTGTGCTTTTACCTTGAAAATCCAAGCAGATAGACCTTTAGCACAATCCCCTTAATCGCAATCGCACAAAATTCCCATATCGTGCAGCCCTAGTGGGCGGTGTCTCTTCTCTCTGGCAGTGAGTGCATCCAATCGCAGCACTCCTCTCTAAGCCAGGGCTCCCTGGCTAAGAGAGGAGCGCTGCGATTGGATGCACTCGCTGCCAGAGAGAAGAGACACCGCCCACCATAACTAAATGAAACCTCCTACTATAACCAAGTTGCCTCATTAGCATCAGAGGCACAGAAGATACTGGGAGCGCTGCGGGCGAACTGGGGGGGGCGTTTGAAAAAAAAAAAAACTGTGTGCGGACATCAGCGGCAGCAGCCCTGTAAGATGGTATAAGTATCTCATGAATTTTTTTTTGCTGAAAGGTCCTCTTTAACTCTTTAACAAGAGTTAATGGCAAATGGGGCTGAAATTTCTGAATTTAGATATTTTTTTTTTCCACTAATTTTTCCATTTTAATCAATTTTTTTCCAGTATCTAAGCAAGTGTTAACAGCCAAATAAAACCCTAATGTTATAGCCCTGATTTATATAGTTTGCAGAAACACCCCATATGTGGTTGTAATCTACTCTATAAGCAACGTGGCAGGGCGGAGAGGAAAAGGAGCGCCGTGTGGTTTTTGGAAGGCAAATTTTGCTGGACTGGTTTATCTACAGCATGTCCCATTTGAAGCCCCCCTGATGCCCCCCCGGAGTAGAAACTCCCTAAACGTGACCCCATTTTGGAAGCTTTGGGATAAGGAGGCTGTTTTGTTGGGACTATTTTTAGGGTACATATGATTTTCGGTTGTACTATATTAGGGTTGTTTTGGGTATCGAAGTTTCAATAGCCATTCGATACTTTTCTCTGGTATCGAGCTCAATACCAGGATTAGTCTTTTATCGATACTAGGCTGCCTACTGCAGAGCCTAGTATCAGAGAATGTGGCTGCGCTGCTCTCAGTGCGGCCATGTTCTCCTCGGCAGCACGGGGAGAAGGAGGCAGTCTCTCCCTCCCCCTGCGCTGCCAACGAGGAGAGACAGGAGGAGGAGGGGCGGGCGCACTCGTCACCAATGACTAGTAACGTTTCATATATAAATACAGGCAGAAGAAACACATTGCCCCACCTGCTTGTGACAGAGCGCTGCGATCAGAGGCAATTAACCCCATTAGGCGCCCGTTTTGAGGGAACATACTGGCGGAAAATGAGTCTCCCCTTGAAAGCAATGAGGGACTCGTCAACCGCGACCTCCCTTCTAGGTACATAGGCCTCCACAAATGTGGCCCCAAAGTGATCGGTGACGGCCTGATTTTGTACAGGTGGTCATAGGCAGGATCACCTTGTACCTATCTGCATAATGCAGGCATTTCTGGATGGCCGAATGTGTCATGGCCGTACTGTAAAGTGGGGTCTGGTAGAGGGCATCCCCACTCCAGACCAGCCTGGCACTGGGTTTCTTGACTAGACCCATATGCAGCACGAGGCCCCAAAATGTCCTCATCTCGGCTGCACTGACCGGCGTCCAGCCACCGGGCCTAGCCAAAAAAAAGTGCGGGTGTTTAGCAACGAACTGTTGGGCGTACAGATTCGTTTGCTCCACCATCAGATTCACAAGAGGGTCACAGGGCTCCTGACTAAAAAAATTACCTAGGAGCCATTGGCTCCTAAACTGAAAAATTTAGGAGCCAAATACAATTTTTAGTCGCCAAATTTAAATAGATATATATTCATGATAGAAAAAATTGCCTCATTAACACGTCAGTGTTTGGTCAGTGATTTTCATCAGTGATTGTGAGCCAAAACCGGGATTGGAGCCTCCACGGACATAAGGTATAAGGGAAAGATCAGCACCTGTTCTGTGTTTACAGCCGCAACTGGTTTTGGCTCAAAAATCACTGATGGAAATCACTGACCGAACACTGATGCCACAGTCACACACGGGTATACATTATGTTTCGGTCATATGTTATATTATACTATGACTGAAACATAACGGACGCCTCAGACAGATGCCATACTGCGGCATCCCTCACCATAGAGTTCCATTGTACAAAAGATGTATAGATTTTTTTCTGGACTTTACAGGATGGGAAGACGTGGTACACTACGATCTCCCATTCTGCAAAAAAAACGTATAAATTAGCATATATGGTTTTTTGTACAATGGAACTCTATTGGATGGATGCCACAGTATGGCATCTGTCTGGGGCGTCCGTAAACATAAGTTTTTTTTTTTTGTATATGTTAAACGTATGACAAAAATCCAACACTTCCATTATTTTCATTGTTCTGCTCATCAAACGGAGCAGAACAACAGAAATAAATAGTGGTGTGAACGGGGCCTAAGAGGTGGGTGTGCAGGGAACCATTACCGGTCTAATAACATGAAGCAATTATAGCAAAGTGATAAAGTCCAGTCCAATATGGCGGAACCTCCCTGTACGTTATCACTTGGCTATAATAGCCTGCTGTGTATTTACTACACACTGCAACACATACATCACTGCACTACATACATCAGTGTGAGCTGTATGTAGTGATGTATACATGTGTGTGATGTGTGTAGTGCAGTGTATGATGTATGTAGTGCAGTGTGTGATGTATGTAGTGCAGTGTGTGATGTATACATGTGTATGATGTATGTAGTGCAGTATGTGATGTGTGTAGTGATGTATACATGTGTACTGTATGATGTATGTGATGATCACACACTCCACTACATACATTACACACATGGATACACAACACCTTGCTCTGTCTTCTTCTTATGCGGCCGCATCTTGATTCTTCGGCTCCTCAGCGTGCCCGGCACTTCTTCCTTCAGCCCCCACCCCCCAGAGCCGGCCCCTCCTCCTTTCATCTCCCGCCGGCTTTCTCTGGTGCAGGGCGCTGTATGGCTTCGGCGCCCGCCCAAACTAACCAATAGCAAAGCTCCTTACTGTATGGAGCTTTGCTATTGGTTATTTCAGGCTGCGCTGCCTGTGCTGTGCCGCTCGCTGCGTCTGCTGAAGTTTTTTTTTTTTTCTTAAAGCTGCAGCGCAGCGGTGGGACAAGTCGCAAATGGCGATAAGACTTAAATTTCTTATCGCCATTTGCAAATTCCTAGTCGCATTGGCGACCATTTTGGTCGCCATCTGGAGCCCTGGGGTCACTGAAAAAAAGACTGAAATAGTCAAATTCAGTGATGCGCTAACAGTGGCCGGAAGCTAAAGAGAGCCTGCCACTGTAAGCGGACAAAAAAAATGCTTGCGCCCCAAAAAAAGGTGGTGGTGGGGGGGTCAAGGGGGCAAACTGCAGCTGTGCTGTGGACCCCCGACACCCTAAGAGGGTGATGCAATACACACACACAAAAAAAAAAAGTTAACTCTAAACTATCCCTGCCTGAACTAAACCTACCTGATAGTCCCAGATGGCACTCTGGATGGGCACAGGAGAGTGCTGGGGGGTGAAGACTAGGTTCTGGGGTGCTGGGCTCTCTGGATCTGCAGCAGGCTCTTCTCTCCTCGCTTCTCGGACACAAAATGCAGGAGGAGGAGAAGAGCAGGGAGAGTTAACCCCCGCCCGTGCAGCCAATAGGAATCGATCCTGTGAGCTGATGTCACCATCACCTCACAGGATCGAAGGATGGTGATTGGTGGTGTGTTATCACACCACTGATCACCATCCTACTCCGGGTTATCGGGTCACCAGGGACCCGAATAACCTGGAAACGCAAGAAATTGACCTGCAGTTTTCTGCGATCGCCGATACGGGGGGTCACAGGACCCCCCCTAGGCATTGGGACAGAGTGACTGCTGCGGCAGTGATCGGAAGTAGTCAGGACGTACCGGTACGTCCTGTGTCCTTAAGAGGTTAAGCAGGGAAACCCCTTTTAGGCGAGAACTTGGCTTGCTAGGTTTGCAACTTTTTAATCTTTGCACAAATGCAAAAATCTTTGCACAAATGCTATTTCTACTCCGCCCGTACCATTTTCTAAAAAGGGTAGAGTTACCGCAGTTTACTCGTGTAAATGATAAATCTCATCTATGCCATATACGATCTATCATAGATTTCTTTTTAGGTGCCCAAAGAGGCAGAGGACGTGCTTAATTTATGACGAGGCATGTGCCTCGTCATAAATTTGGCACGTCCTCTGGTGATGCAGGGGATATCAAGACTAGCATTGAAAATGCCAGATTTGATAAATCTCCCCCTTAGGAACACTGGGGTTCCCAGTAGGTAGACCTGCGGCTATTCAGTATTAGTGATACACCATAATTTTCTATGACGGGATACCCCTCTTGTTGTATGTTATGAACAAACTTAGCAATAACAATTACGATCAGTATAGTGCATACTGTATTTATATGTATTGGTTAGCATGGCCCATATAAAAAGATGTAACTTGGCACATTACAAGTAAAAAGCCTCATGCACACAATTTTTATTTGCCAGAATTGCAAGATTACCGCCACAGGTAACGTGAACGCACGCAACTAGAAAATGCCCCATATACCACTTATTTCTGAGGTGATTCAACAGCTAAATTACCACATGCAATGTGAACTTATCTTTGCACCTTACTTGCAGTCCAGGATCACCTCTCACAGTCATTAGCTGTTATAGTTATGCAGTCAGTTTGCTATTCGTCTACCGGATCCTATCTTGTAGTCCTAATATACTACTTCTACTTGGCATCCCTCTTTCATCCTCAATGCCTTCCCCCTCTCTGAATCATATCGCTCCAGTATTTAAAGTTATATCTAGTTTGTTTTAAACTTACTTGGGTCTGCAGTCATTTTCTTATGTTTTATGTTCTTTATATTGTTCTGTTTGCATAACAAAAATTTTCTCAAACACATTATTGAACAGAAAAGTCCTCCGTGTACAACTGAAAAAAGCAGAGATTTAAATGTGTAAAATTAAAAAAAAAAATGTTTCCCCTACAAAGCTGTGTGTCATCTGCTCTTCTGCTCCCTTCTCCATAACATGCTGCCTGCAGATTGAATTGCATTTATTAGGACCACGGGCAGTAAATTTGCTCTCAAAGACTCCAAGCATAGACTGCAATGTACTATATGCATCTTGCTTGTCTTTCTGAGATTAGGTTGTGTTCTGCAGCCATGGAGAAAAGGCAAGTCCAGCTCATTTATACATCTACCAGATGCATGAAAGTTAGAGGAGAACACAGAACATGTAGAGAAAAGGTGGATGGACTCCATCATCCAGGGATAAATAAATTCTTGCAATCTTTATTATCCACAAGTGAAATCCATCTGACTAAGCTGAAATGCTGATTATGCATTTCAGTCTAGGATGCTGGTCTATCGTCTGGTCCCACCCCCAGTGATCTGTTATTTTTCACCAATCCACCATTCGATATTGCATACGATGTAGTTGGAAGCTGAAAGAAAATTCTAAATGGGGTGGAATTTGAAAAAATGCACTTCCACTTAATTTTTTGTTCTTTCTTACTTTGAAAAACTTTTTTTTTTTTTGCCTTACCGTATTCTGACACCTATATTTTTTTATGATTACCGTATGATATCTACAGAGCTGTGTAATTAGAAAAAAAAATGTTTCTACAAAGTTTTATGGGTTTAGTTTTTATGGTGTTGCCTATACGGTAAAACTGACCTGTTACTTTTATTCTACAGGTCACTACGATTATGGCGATACCACATATTTGTAGTTTTTCTTGTAATTTTTATTGATAATAATGTTGTGTGAAGTGAGCTTCGGATGCTTCATCCGAAGTCGCTTTGTTCAAAACTTGGGAATAATACTGTATGGAAATCCGTCTCCGTACAGTATTAGAATGTATGGGGTCCGATGAGCCAAAATTAGGTATTCACAAAGTCGCGGGTGACTTTGTTGAAAGACTTCGGGAATAGATTTTTTTTTTTTTTTTTTTTTTTCTTCACAAAATTTTTATTGAAATTTTCCAGAATAATGAACAACACCACATTGAGCAGAACAATTCAATACACCAGTGCAATACACATTATAAACCAGCCAGGTAATGTCATCGTAAAGTCCATTGAAATCATAAATGTATGCGTTCCACCACGTGGAGTACTCCTGACCTTGATTAAGGTTATCGGAAAAGAAAACATAAAATTAAACAACACAAACATATCATCATATCGTGGGACTGTCTGGCAACATCCTAAATAGGGAGATACATGCAGGATACATATGTAGCGTGAAGAGGGCGAGCTGGAAACATTACACTAGGAACCTTCATCGAATAAGCATCAGCTGCTATACCAAGGACTTGACTTCCAAGCCTCCCAGGCGACTTGGAATTTTTTGCAGGACAGATTGCTATTGTGGATCATACGCTCCTATGCACAAGTGGTGTTAACCAGGGTAGTCACTTCTTGAAAAGGTGGGGCGTTGGGGTCTTTCCAATGCCTGGTTATGACTAATTTGGTCGCCATAAAGATATGGGCCACAATACTTTTGTATTTGTACTCAAGAGTCTCTACGCCGATCAGCAACAGAGACAGCTCGGGGGAAAGTGGGGGACAATCAGGCAGAAGAGAGACCAGCAGAACGTGCACCCTGCTCCAGAGGGTTGATATTTTAGGACAGGAACATAAGGTATGTAGAAGAGTCCCTCTCTGCCCACAAAGCCTCCAGCATTGCGGAGAAACCGTAGGGAACATCAGGTTCAGACGATGGGGGGTGAAGTACCATCTCAAACTAGTCTTGAAAATTGCTTCCTGATGTGTTACACATCTGAAAGAGGAGGCCGTCAACTTGTAGGCCGCGTGCCACTGACCTGCAGAAAATGTCTTACCTAGATCTCTCTCCCAAGCTACCAGTGGGGACGGTTTCGTCCATCCGGAGCCCTGGACTAGGAGACCATAAAACAATGACATACCACCTCTTTTTGGGAATCTATCATGCAAAAATCTCTTGATTGTCTGCGGTAATTGCAGAGAAGTACCTGCTCTTTTCCTCAAAAAAGATCTAATTTGTAGAAACTTGTAGAATTCCCTGTGAGGATTCTGATAGGCCTCCTGAATATGGGGGAAGAATATAAGGCTCTCACTGTCAAGCAGGCCCTGTGCTGATATAATCCCCTGTGCAATCCAGGAGTTAAAGTTAAGGTTTGGGATATGGTCCCTTAACGCCTTCAACGTTATGACCTGAAAGGGTGTGACTCCCACATCGGCAATGCTTTTAAGACATGCTTGCCAAGTTGCAACTGATAGCTTAACCGCATACAGCGAGGAGGGCATGGATGCGATATTCGAAGCTTCCGCTAACAGAGTCGAGCGGAGGGATGTAAGTTTTGATAATTCCCGTTCCATAGTCACCCAATGTTTATCATCTGAATCGTTTCACCAGTGCACCAGTTGATCTAATAAGCATGCGTCACAGTAATATTTCAAACCGGGTACTCCCAGTCCCCCCTAGGGTTGGGCAATATACCGGTTATGATGATATACCGCGGTATTAGAAAACAGCGATATTGCGATATGGCTGTTTCCTAATAACCGCGGTATTCTGTGACGTCATGCGCCCTGTATATTCCCCAGTCTGCGGCGCCGTCCACCCGCACAAAGAGAGCCGCCCGTACATTTAACTAGCAGCGTGGCTCAGGATTAGGAACATTACACTTGATCCCTGGCTCCGCCTCCTCCTACCGGCTCCCTGGCTCCGCCTCCTCCTACTGGCTCCGCCTCCTCCTACCGGCATATTTACTGACAATCTCCGGGGGAGCCCGGGAGGGTTAAACGTTTCCTGCGGCTACCTCACTCCCATGTTCAAAGTCTCCGCCCCCTAGACAGAATCACCACACGATGAAGGCAGCCGAGGGAAAAGTCCAGACGCCACCACCCTCCGTGACTCGCTGAGCCCTGTCCAGGCCTACGAGGGCTGGAGTGTTCAACAACTCCAAGGAGCAGCCACAGGTGTGTGAGATGAGACTGAGACCCCTAAACTAACACAAACTGTAATAAATAAAGGTGGATAGTGAAGTGTCCCCTGTGGCCCTGGGGCTGCCTGGCCTTCCCTTCCTGCCTGTAGCATAACCAGTAGTAGGCAAGGCATTAGGGAATAAACAATCATGAGTCCCCCTCCCCAAACATAAGCAAGAAGACATTACTGTATGGTGGCCACATTATACTGAGGAGGAAGGAACTTAGAGGCACAGTATAATATCTCCTTGTGGCCCCATAATATCTCCTTGTGTGGCGGCTGCTGCTCCCATACAGTATAACGTCTCCTTGTGGCCGCCCCCCCATACAGTATAACGTCTCCTTGTAGCTGCCCCCATACAGTATAACGTCTCCTTGTGGCCGCCCCCCCCATACAGTATAACGTCTCCTTGTGGCCGCCCCGCCATACAGTATAACGTCTCCTTGTGGCCGCCCCCCCATACAGTATAACGTCTCCTTGTGGCTGCCCCCATACAGTATAACGGTACCTTGTGGCTGCCCCATACAGTATAGCGTCACCTTGTAGCTGCCCCCATACAGTATAACGTCACCTTGTAGCTGCCCCATACAGTATAACGTCTCCTTGTGACCGCCCCCATACAGTATAACGTCACCTTGTAGCTGCCCCATACAGTATAACGTCTCCAAGTGTTTTTTTCTTCTAAATGGGCATTTATCGTGATATATATCGTTATCGCGATACATTTCTTAATATCGTTATCGTGGCAATATTTTTGATATCGCCCAACCCTAGTCCCCCCACCCTCCTAGGGGAGGTTAAGGTCTTATATGCTACTCTAGGGTGTTTGGAAATCCAGATGAAATCCATTATCTGTTTCCTGGCTTTAGTGAAAAAGTGATCTGGAATTGGAATAGGCAGAGTCCTAAAAAGGTAAAGGAGTTTGGGCAGGAGCAGCATTTTATATGCCGCGTCTCTTCCAAACCACGAGAGTAAATATCCCTTCATATTGTTGATATCCGATTGAAGGTCCTCTAGCATGGGAGGGAAATTGATGTGGAACATTTTGGAGGTGGGGTGAGTCAACCTAATCCCTAGGTAGGAGATAGACTCATGTTACCAATCTAGGGGAAACATACGCTTTAGTTTCAATAATTGGTTGGTCGGAATATTAATGGGAAGGCATTGCGATGTATCGGCATTTAATTTATAGTATAATACTAAACCAAAGTTCATCAGTAGGTCAAATACTTTTTGTAGGGAATTTTCTGGGTTTGTGCAGACTACTATAATATCGTCGGCGACTAACGCCCCATTCGTGAACACTCTAGCACAGGGGTTAGAGCAGGGGTCTGAAACTCAATTTACCTGGGGGCCGCAGGAGGCAAAGTCTGGGTGAGGCAGGGCTGCATAAGGAATTTCACAAAATAAAGTCCTCAAACGTCATTATTAACAGTTTTCTTGAAGAAATCTTGTTGCCTCATTAGACATGCTTTAAGACTGGCAACCCGCTTGGCTCTCTCATTTCCTTGATATTTTGCACATTCCTCAGCATGTTTAGTTGAATAATGGCGTTTCAAGTTGTATTCCTTGTGCACTGCAACTTTCTCTGAGCAAATATGACATGTGGGGATGCCCCTGTGCTCAACAAAGAAATACTGCGTCTCCCACTTTTCCTGAAATTGTCTGTGCTCGTCATCATTCTTTCTCTTCACTGCAGGCTTTGATGAAGTCATGATGAAGGTATCTAATTCTGTAATAAATTTCTCTCCCTTCTTTCCCTTCTCTCCCTTCTTTCCCTTCTCTCCCTTCTCTCCCTTCTTTCCCTTCTCTCCCTTCTCTCCCTTCTCTCCCTTAGGCCTCCGATAATGCAAGGGACGGCAGGCAGGAGCTGCGGAAATGACGTCTGCGCTAGGCGCGAAGTATTCGCGATTATTCGCTTACCGAATAATCGCAATAAAAATCCCATTAGTAAGAGAAAAAAATCGCATTAAACATTTGCATACCCCGAACGGAACCGCTCGGGGTATGCGAATGTTTAATGTGATTTTTTTTCTTTTTACTAATGCGATTTTTATTGCAATTATTCGGTAAGCGAATAATCGCGAATACTGCGATATTTGAAGGCCAGCCGCGGGCCACAAAATATTGTACTGAGGGCCGCAAATGGCCCGCGGGCTGCGAGTTTGAGACCCCTGGGTTAGAGTATAAGGCTGCTATAGCTGAATATATCGGCCCTGAAAAACCAAATTTCCGTAGTGCCGAGAAGGCGTACGACCAGTTAACGCAGTCAAAAGCCTTCTCGGCATCTAATGTCAAGAAGGCAGTTGGACTACCCGAGCGTTCTGCAAGTTGTAAGAGAGTGATGAGTCTACGCGTGTTGTCTGGAGCCTGTCTGCCGGATACAAATCCTGTTTGGTCAATTGAGACCAGGCAGGGAATAATAGAGATGAGTCTTTTGGCCAGAATTTTAGCATATATTTTAATATCACAATTTAGCAGTGATATCGGCCTGTAATTTGTTGTTTGCGCTGGAGACTTTCCTGGTTTGGGTATAGTCACTATAAGAGCATCCAGCATCTCTGTAGGTAAAGAGCCAGAAGACATTGCCTCAGAAAACACCGTCAGGAGGTGATCCACTAACAGGGCCTCATATTTTTTATAGTAAGTGGATGAAAAGCCATCCGGGCCTGGGGCTTTGTTGGACAGGAGTGACCGGATTACTTTATGCACTTCCGTGGAAGTAATAGGCCTATTAAGGACCTCTAAATTTTGGGAGGACAATTTAGGGAGATCAACTCGACTGAGGAGGGAATCAATTTCGGCCTGAGTCGGCGGAGTAGTAGTGTTATCTCCGACCAGATTGTATAATCGCGAATAATAATCTCTGAATGCATTAGCTATATCTCTGGGGGCAGAGACCATCTGCCCCGTTAGGGGATGACTGATGCACTGGATCCTCGATTTGAGCCGAATAGATTTGAGTCTCCTAGCCAGAAGTGCTCCGGATTTAATATCCTGCGCGTAATAGTTACATTTAAGACGTTTAAGGGACTTTTCATAGGTGCACATGAGGAGGCTGCGGAGGCGTAGTCTAGCCTAAGGCTGGGTTCAGACTTGCGCGTTTTACAGCGCGTTCAAACGCGCTGTAAAACGCTCAACACATGTAAACCAATGCTTCCCTATGGCCCTGGTTCTCACTTGAGCGTTTTACAGCTCGTTTGAACGCGCTGAAAAACGACCTACGCTCAAAAATGTTCTTGAGCTTCTTTGGGGCGGTTTGTCGCGCGTATTGTGATTGACGCCACAGTAGTCAATCACACGAACGCGCGTATGACGCGCGTTTCCTATTTCCAAAAACGTGCTGTAATTCGCGTGACAGAAATGCGTGTTTTACGCGCGGATCAAATACGCGCAAGTCTGAACCAAGCCTTAGAGAGCTCCTGTGCCCAGGACTCAGAGGGAGACTGCTTGTTCAGCGACTCTAACTTTTGAATTGTGCGTAGAGTGTCTTGCATATCCCGATCTCTATTCTTACGCCAAATGCTACAGTACTCTGTTTAATAAGCACTCCTCGCATGTATGCCTTATGACAGTTCCATTATGTGGGAGGCTGTATCTCCAGGTTAGCGTTAATGGCAAAGCACTCCTTAATAGAGTTTTCAACTTCCCTATCAATGGATTGGACCGATAATAAAAAGGTATTTAATCGCCAAACTTAATCGGAAGTCCTAGAGGGGGCCTCCTCCAGGGTTAATACAACTGGTGCATGGTCTGACCAATGTATATTACCGAGCTCTACCTTAACAGTTTGGTCAAGCAAGGATCTTCCCACCCAAAACATATTGATGCAGGAATACTTACCATGTATCCCAGAGTAGTACGCGTAATCCCGTTCATTAACATGTAAAAGTCGCCAGATATCATAAAGCTCCTGAGCCCAGGCAAGCTTTGCCACAGAGATTCTTCGGGTTGAAGGGGGCGCTGTGGAATCAAGTAGGGGGTTGCAGACCACATTAAAGTCACCGCAGATCACAACATTGCCCTGTTTGATTTTGTCAATTTTGCGTAGTATTCGCCGGAGAAAGCGCTCGGTATGCAAATTTGGAGCATAAATGTTTGCGATGGTGTAATCCACATTATTAATCGTACAGCAGACTATTATCTAACGACTCTGGGGGTCAATCCAGGTCTGAGAGATCTGTACTGCTATCGAATGCCTGAATGCTATGAGCACACCACGCTTTTTGCGAGAAAAGGATGAAGTGAGGACTATTGGATAATCTCTATGGCATAATTTAGGCGGGTTCGTTGATGATAGATGAGTCTCCTGTATACAAGCTACATCACATTTCTGCGTACCCAGCTCCTTCCACATCAGTGAACGTTTGAAGGGACTGTTCAACCTTCTCACATTTAACGTAAGAAATTTAAGTACCATGGTAAATTCAAAATGGATCACGCTGAGAATTAACGGTACTGAGGGTCGCCCAGTGCCTCCAACATCCACATTGACTATGATCATGCCACTCCATGGATACGAGCCAGACAAAACCCACAAAAAGAACACTTAGCAAGAGAACAAATAAAACCAATGGACATAATACAGGTACCCAGACCATAATAGCATTAACGGTCTGTATGGCACTTAAGAACATGGGGTGAGAGAATAGTAGATCAATAAACAACTCTCATATAGGTTCTCCTTACTCCCTTGCCATTAACAGCAGGCTGATGGAGAGGAAGGAGAGTACTAGCATTTTAAACCATTGCTAGGTATTAGGCAGAAAAGGAAGAAATACTCAAGACTTAAAAAATGTGCGCCATTCCTCATCAAGTCTATCAGGAAACTTGTCGGTGTGCTGGGGAGAGTCGTCCTCCAAGGAGATACCCCATCTGGCAAGGAGCACTTTTCCCTCGGACAAGATTGCAGCGGCATGAAATGTTCCCCTCCTGTTAATGAGAAGCTTGGTCGGGAACCCCCAGCGATATGGAATTCCTTTTTGCCGCAAGATGGAGCTAGGCGTTTACGGGCCTGCAAGGTGGCAGCGGAGAGGTCCGTGAACAGCTTCAATGATGAGTATGGATCTGGGAGCGGTTGATGTTTCCTCGCTTGTTCCATGAGTTTTTCCTTCACATGGTAAAATGTATATCGAGCCAAAACGTCTCTGGGAACTGAATCTTGCAGATTAGGCGGTTTTGGGACTCTATGGGCCCTAACGATGCTGAGCTCATATTCGGCACATGTAGGGAGCAATGCCTTAGTAAACTCCTGAAGGCATTCTCTGAGCTCTTGGCCGGATACCGATTCTGGGATGTTGCGGAAATTAATGTTGTTTCTCCGGCTTCTATCTTCATATTCCACCAGCTTGAATTGGAGGACAGTAATTTTGTCCTCCATCAAGTTGTGGGAGTCCATCGACAGTGTTGTGCGCCTCCGCAAATGACACCATTTTAGACTCAATATGGGAGACTCTCTCTCCAAATTCTGACAGCACGGTATGTAGGGGCACCAGTATCTTTGTAAAGTCTCTATGCAGTGAAGCATGCAGGGTAAGTAGCATCTTTTTCATGGTGTTCTGTCACCGCAGTATCTGAGGTAGGAAACTGTGAGAGAATATCTAGCTCTCCTTCCAACTCACTCGACTGTGGTGGAATAGCCCCTTGCTCATGTATGCGTCTCTTGTGCCTCTGCTGCTGCGGGCTGAGCAGCGCCTCCTTTCCACTCACTACTGGGGTAGATGTGCGGCCTCCCCTCTCACCAGGGTATGTCGATGCCTATCTAAGGCCTTCACACTGCTGCGATCTTCCCCGGCTATTGCTGGGTCAAGTGGTGAGTCCAAATCTCTGTTTAGGGAGAACTGCCGCGCTGCTGGGATGTCACGGGTCAGGGAGATTTCTCGGCGGGATAGTTGCGGCGAGGGATTGAGCAGGGCCGGTTTGCTTACCTGCTCTTTCTCTGTGCCTGCGCCATCTTTGAACGTCTCGTCCGTATAAAAGAAGTGCTCCAGCAGCAGTGGGCCCTTCATCTTTGGCCCCTTCTTTCTCCCCGTCTGCTTGGTAGCCATGTGGAGTATTTGAGGCACACTCTAGGTCGCTGTAGATGTCGCTAGTCGAGGGAGATAGGGGAGCTCCGTAGCCGAGTACCTAACACGCGGCCATCTTCCTCGCTGGCCAAGCCACGCCCCCGGGAATTGATTTTTTACAGTGGTAAACTATTTTAAAACTTGAACGCGAACTCCGCTTCGGTTCCTAGGTACTAGTCAGAACCCAAGCCAGGTTTGCTTTTAAGTTTCAAAGTGGTTTTCCACTTTAAAAATCAATTACCGAAGTTATTCAACAAAGTCACATGCGACTCTGCGAATAACTTACTTCGGCTCATTGGAGCCCATACATTTTATCACTGTACGGAGACTGATCTCCGTACAGTATTAATCCTGGAGTTTTGAATGAAGCGACTTTGGATGAAGCATCCAAAGCTTGCTTCGCTCAACACTAATTGATACCATTTTGGGGTGTGTATGACTTTTTGAACGCTTTTTTTTTATTTTATTTTTGTGGAAGGTGAATTGACCAGTTTTTGACTTTTTTTTTTTTTTTCCTCTCATTTTCACTTTTTATATTTTAATAGTACCAGTCTCCCTATCCATCTGTTGGGAAACACCCCCACAGCATGATGCTGTCACGACCATGCTTCACTGTAGGGATGGATATTGGACAATGCCAGGTTTTCCTCCAGACACGATGCTTAGAATTAACATAGTAACATAGTATATAAGACCGAAAAAAGACATTTGTCCATCCAGTTCGGCTTGTTTCCTACAAGTTGATCCAGAGGAAGGCAAAAAACCCCTGTGAGGTAGAAGCCAATTTTCCCTACCTAAGGGGAAAAAAATTCCTTCCCGACTCCAATCAGGCAATCAGAATAACTCCCTGGATCAACGACCCCTCTCTAGTAGCTGTAGCCTGTAATATTATTACACTCCAGAAATAAATCCAGTCCCCTCTTGAATTCCTTTATTGTACTCACCATCACCACCTCCTCAGGCAGAGAGTTCCATAGTCTCACTGCTCTTACAGTGAAGAATCCTTTTCTATGTTTGTGTACAAACCTTCTTTCCTCCAGACGCAGAGGATGTCCGCTTGTCACAGTCACAGTCCTGGGGATAAATAGATGATGGGACAGATCTCTGTACTGACCCCTGATATATTTATACATAGTTATTAGATCTCCCCTCAGTCGTCTTTTTTCTAAAGTGAATAACGCTAATTTTGATAACCTTTCAGGGTACTGTAGATCCCTCATTCCAGTTATTACTTTAGTTGCCCTCCTCTGAACCCTCTCCAGCTCTGCTTTGTCTGTCTTGTTCACAGGAGCCCAGAACTGTACACTGTACTCTGTGTGGTCTGACTAGTGATTTGTAAACTGGTAGGACTATGTTCTCATCACGGGCGTCTATGCCCCTTTTGACGCAACCCATTATCTTATTGGCCTTGGCAGTAGCTGCCTGACACTGGTTTTTGCAGCTTAATTTGCTTTTTATTAAAATTCCTAGATCCTTTTCCATGTCAGTGTTACCGAGTGTTTTACCATTTAATATGTACGGGTGACTTGCATTATTCCTTCCCATGTGCATAACTTTACATTTGTCAGTGTTAAACCTCATCTGCCATTTTTCTGCCCAAGCCTCCAATCTATCCAGATCCCTCTGTAGCAGAAAACTGTCCTCTTCAGTGTTAATTACTTTACACAGTTTAGTGTCATCTGCAAAAATAGATATTTTACTGTGCAGGCCTTCTACAAGATCATTAATAAATATATTGAAGAGAATAGGGCCCAATACTGACCCCTGAGGTACCCCACTAGTTACAGTGACCCAATCTGAGTATCTACCGTTAATAACCACCCTCCGTTTTCTGTTACTTACCCACATACAGACATTTTCTCCCAGTCCGAGCATCCTCATTTTATATACTAACCTTTTATGAGGTACGGTGTCAAATGCTTTGGAGAAGTCCAGATATACGACATCCATTGATTCATTGATCCATTGAGACCATAAAGTTAATCAGAACAAGGAAATCTTGTTTCTCACTGTCACCTTTATATATGTAATGTTTCTGTTAAGTCTCTTTTTAATTACCTTCTGAACTAGTCTTTGGGTGAGGGAAATATTTGATTCCAATCAGTAATATGTCTTAGGCGACATGAAAGGGCTCTTATTCCTCTACCCTGAATATTCCAAAGACAATCTGTTCATGGTGGTATTGCCAGTCATGTTAATATGGTTGATACCTTCCTTAAAATAGAAACTTTGTAGTTCTTGTAGCAGTTTAAACTTAGGCTAGACAACTGACAGTTCTGGGGGTGAAAAGATTACTGATAGAATACTAACTGCTAACAACTTCCTGACAAAGTTGGGAGACCCTCCCTTGCTGAATGTTCCTATAAAAAGCTGATATCTGCATCTGTTGGAGGGATCACTGCTGGTGCCCAAGGAGCCTTGATCAAATGAATACCAGGTGTGCTTTCCTCTTCGTCCGTGTGTATTGGTGTTGTGGATCCTACTAGTTGTTGTAAACTCTATTAGGCCTCATGCACACAACCGTTGTTTTGGTCCGCATCTGAGCCACAGTTTTTGCGGCTTGGATGCGGACCCATTCACTTCACTGGGGCTGCAAAAGATGCGGACAGCACTCTGTTGCTCCGTTCCATAGCCCCGCAAAAATGTGTCCTATTCTTGTCCGTTTTGCGGACAAGAATAGGCAGTCATATTAATGGCTGTCCGTGCTGTTCTGCAAATTGCAGAAGGCACACGGACGCCATCCGTGTTTTGCGGATCCACAATTTGCAGACCGCAAGACACACTGGTTGCGTGCATGAGGCCTTAAGATGATAATTTTCCGTATCCTGCAAGTTCTTCTGTAGACTGCTGAGGAAGGTCATCCAGCAGAATGTGCACCATATACATTGAATTCCACATGATTAATTGCGGAGTCTGGATCATAAATTAAATCTTAATATTTCACATCATATCAAGGGAGTGCTGTGGATTACCACTCAAATTTAATAAGGGTGATCCTTATGACCAGTACTTTTTAATATAAATGTGTAAACATAAAGGTGTTTTGCAAATGTTTTAGGGTCCATTCACACGTCAGCAAGTGTTCTGCGGTCCGCAAATTGCGGATCCGCAAAATAGACACCAGCCATGTGTGTTCCGCATTTTGCGGACCACACATGGCTGGCACTTTAATAGAAATGCCTTTTCTTGTCAGTTTCTGCGGACAAGAATAGGACATGTTCTATTTTTTTTGCGGAACGGAAGCGTGGATGCGGACAGCACACTATGTGCTATCCGCATCTTTTCCAACCCCGTTGAAAATTAATGGGTCCGGATCCGCTCTGCAATGTTGCGGAACGGATTCGGACCCATTTTGCGGACGTGTGAATGGACCCTTATTCTGATGACATCCTCAGGATGGGTCATCAGTATTGATCAGTGAGGGTCCGACTCCTGGCATCCCGACAATCAGCTGTTTGAAGTCACATGGCCTATGCTCAGCTCAGCCCCCCTCAGTAAATAGGGCTGAGCTGCAATATGAAGCACAGTCGATATTCAATAGATGGCTCTTTGCTTGTTAAGCTGCAAGGAGGCCACGGCGATCTTTCAAATAGCTGATCAGTGGGGGTGCCAGGAATATGACCCCCACTTATAACATACTGGTGGCCTATCCCAAAGATAGGTCATGAGTATAAAACACTTGGAAAGCCCCTTTAACAAATTAAAACAAAAATTACCCTTTAAAGAGGGCCTTTCACCGCTCCTGACATGTCTGTTTTAATAACTTCATTGCATTCCCCATTTAACCACTTCAGCCCCCCTAGCTTAAACACCCTTAATGACCAGGCCACTTTTTACAATTCCGCACTACACTACTTTCACCGTTTATTGCTCCGTCATGCAACTTACCACCCAAATGAATTTTACCTCCTTTTCTTCTCACTAATAGAGCTTTCATTTGGTGGTATTTCATTGTTGCTGACATTTTTACTTTTTTTGCCATTAATACAAATTTAACGAAATTTTTGCAAAAAAATGACATTTTTCACTTTCTGTTGTAAAATTTTTCAAAAAAAACTACATTTCTATATAAATTTTTCTCTAAATTTATTGTTCTACATGTCTTTGATAAAAAAGTCCAATAAGTGTATATTTATTGGTTTGGGTAAAAGTTATAGCGTTTACAAACTATGGTGCAAAAAGTGAATTTCTGCATTTTGAAGCAGCTCTGACTTTCTGAGCCCCTGTCATGTTTCTTCAGGTGCTAGAATGTCAGGATAGTATAAATACCCCCAAATCACACCATTTTAGAAAGAAGACACCCCAAAGTATTCGCGGAGGGGCATGGTGAGTTCATGTATCATTTCATTTTTTTCACAAGTTAGCGGAAAATGACACTTTCTGAGAAAAAAAAAAAAAAAAAAGTTTCAATTTCTGCTAACTTCTGGCAAAAAAAGAAATCTCAGACGGACTCACTATGCCCCTCAGTGAATACCTTGGGGTGTCTACTTTCCAAAATGGGGTCATTTGTGGGGTGTTTGTACTGTTCTGGCATTTTGGGCGGGCTAATTGTGAGTCGCCATGTAAAACCTAAAGGTACTCGTTGAATTTGGCCTTTGCGCACTCAGGCTGCAAAAAGTGTCACTTATGTGGTATCGCCGTATCAGGAGAAGTAGGCAATGTGTTTAGGGTGTATTTTTACATATACCCATGTTGGGTGAGAGAAATATCTCTGTAAACTGACAACTTTGTATAAAATTTTTAAAAGTTGTCGTTTACAGAGATATTTTTCACACACAGTATGGGTATATATAAAAATACACCCCAAAACACATTGCCCTACTTCTCCTGAGTACGGGATACCACATGTGTGACACTTTTTGCAGGCTGGGTGCGCAAAGGGCCCTAAAACCAATGAGTACCTTTAGGATTTCACAGGGCATTTTTACGCATTTGGATTCCAGACTTCTTCTCACGCTTTAGGGGCCCCTAAAATGCCAGGACAGTATAAATACCCCACATGTGACCCCATTTTGGAAAGAAGACACCCCAAGGTATTCCGTGAGGGGCATGGCGAGTTCATGTAAAATTTTATTTTTGTCACAAGTTAGTGGAATATGAGACTTTGTAAAAAACAAAATAAAAAATATATATATCAATTTCCGCTAACTTGTGCCAAAAATAAAAATTCTGTGAACTCGCCATGCTCCTCACGGAATACCTTGGGGTGTCTTCTTCCAAAATGGGGTCACATGTGGGTATTTATACTGCCCTGGCATTTTAGGGGCCTCTAAAGCGTGAGAATCCAAATGCGTAAAAATGGCCTGTGAAATCCTAAAGGTACTCATTGGTTTTAGGGCCCTTTGTGCACTTGGCTGCAAAAGTGCCACTCATGTGGTATCGCCGAACTCAGGAGAAGTAGGGCAATGTGTTTGGGGTGTATTTTTACATATACCCATGCTGCGTGTGAGAAATATTGCTGTAAACGACAACTTTTACATTTTTTATTCAAAGTTGTCAATTTACAGAGATATTTCTCACACAAAGTATGGGTATATGCAAAAATACACCCCAAAACACATTGCCCTACTTCTCCTGAGTACGGCGATACCACATGTGTGCCACTTTTTGCAGCCAAGATGCGCAAAGGGGCCCTAAAACCAATGAGTACCTTTTAGGAGGGCATTTTTACGCATTTTTCTTCTCACGCTTTAGGGCCCCTAAAATGCCAGGGCAGTATAAATACCCCACATGTGACCCCATTTTGGAAAGAAGACACCCCAAGGTATTCTGTGAGGGGCATGGCGAGTTCATAGAAGATTTTTTTTGGCACAAGTTAGCGGAAATTGATTTTTATTGTTTTTTCTCATAAAGTCTACCTTTCTGCTAACTTTTGACAAAAAGTTAAATTGTTCATGGACTCACTATGCCCTCAGCGAATACCTTGGGGTGTCTTCTTTCCAAAATGGGGTCACATGTGGGGTATTTATACTGCCCTGGCATTTTAGGGGCCCTAAAGCGTGAGAAGAAAAATGCGTAAAATGCCCTCCTAAAGTACTCATTGGTTTTAGGGTCTTCGTGATTTGGCTGCAAAGTGGCACACATGTGGTCGCCGCATCAGGAGAAGTAGGCAATGGCTTGGGGTGTATTTTACATATACCCATATTTGTGTGAGAAATATCTCTGTAAACTGACAACTTTGAATAAAAAATGTAAAAAGTTGTCGCTTACAGAGATATTTCTCACACCCAGCATGGGTATATATAAAAATACACCCCAAAACACATTGCCCTACTTCTCCTGAGTACGGCGACACCACATGTGTGACACTTTTTGCAGCCAAGATGCGCAAAGGGGCCCTAAAACCAATGAGTACCTTTAGGATTTCACAGGGCATTTTTACGCATTTGGATTCTCATGCTTTAGGACCCCTAAAATGCCAGGGCAGTAGAAATACCCCACATGTGACCCCATTGTGGAAAGAAGACACCCCAAGGTAATCCGTGAGGGGCATGGCGAGTTCACAGAAAAAAAAAATTTGGCACAAGTTAGCGGAAATTGATTTTTTTTTTTTTTTTTACAGTCTCATATTTCACTAACTTGTGACAAAAATAAAATTTTGCATGAACTCGCCATACCCCTCACGGAATACCTTGGGGTGTCTTCTTTCTAAAATGGGGTCACATGTGAGGTGTTTGTACTGCCCTGGCATTTGAGGGTCTCCGCAATCATTACACGTATGGCCAGCATTAGGAGTTTCTGCGATTCTCCTTATATTGAGCAGACGAGTAATGAGATTTTTTCCCGCTCAGCCTCTGCACTGAAAAGAAAAAATGAACGGCACAGATTTCTTCATTCGCATCAATCAATGTGGATGAAAAATCTCTGCCCAAAAATGTGCAAAAACAAAACGGCACAGATTTCCTCATTCACATCGATCAATGTGGATAAATAAATCTCTGCCAAAAATGTGCAAAAAAGTAGTAAGGCCCCATTCACACGTCCGCTAAATGTAACCGCATCTATTCCGCAATTCTGCGGAATAGATGCGGACCCATTCAGTGTGAATGGGGCTGGCGGTGATGCGGAGAGCACACTATGCGCCGCCGCATCAGCATTTGCGGAGCTGCGGCCGCAAACTTCCGGGTTTCGGCCCCCAAGCATCCGGCCGCAGCTCCGCAAAAAGATAGAGCATGTCCTATTCTTGTCCGCACTGCGGACAAGAAAAGGCATTTTCTATATAGTTCTGGCAATGTGCGGATCCGCAAAATGCGGAAAGCACATTGTTGGTGTCCGTGTTTTATGGATCCGTGATCCATGGATCCGCAAAACACATACGGACGTCTGAATGAACCTTACAGTGGGGTAATTAGTGTCAGGGGGTGACAGGGGGTGACATGGGGTGATCGGGGGTTAATCAGGGGTTAATCAGTGGGGGGTGGGGTGGATGGGTGGGGGGTCTGTGTGGTGTTTTGGTGCACTTATAAAGCTTTTGGTGGTCCCAAGCAAATGGGACCACCAAAGGAACGATCAGCAGCATATCAGACGCTGTTAACAAAACAGCGTCTGATATGCCATTTTTTTAACTTCTACAGCCTGCCAGCGCACGATCAGCGCTGGCAGGCTGTAGCTTACCTTCTCCCCGACGTGATCCTGTGAACGCGCGCACGTGCGCGCGCGCGTTCACAGGAAATCTCGCCTCTCGCGAGATGACGCGCGGGCGCGTCAAGGAGGAACAGACCGACCGCCCGCAGGACGCAATCCTGCGTGAGGCGGTCGGTAAGCGGTTAATAACAGTTCAGGAACATCTATTCTTATGGCTCTATGTTGTACCATTCCTTTATTATTTCAACCAGAAGTTATGAGTGAATTGCTAGAAGTCTGTAGTAAGGGTACAGAGGGGTGTTAACCACTTGGGGGGGTGTCTCTGCACAGTCTGACTCTATCCAATCAGTGCTGACATTTTCAGACTGTGCAAGCACAACCCCCCGACTTGTTGCCACCAATCTGTACCCTTACTGCAGGCTGCTAGTAATTCATTCATAACTTCTAGTAAAAATAATAAAAGAATGGCACAACATGCAGACATAAGAATTATTACATGGGCAATGCATGAAGATATTAACGGGCATGTCAGGAGAGGTGAAAGGTCCTCTTTAATCTTGCATGTACAATGTTCTGAGGATGCTTATGAGTTTAATGACAAATATTAATAATTTACTTTCTTCTTATTTCTAGATATTAATGTCTGGCGGCCAAAGGTTTGTAACATTCTTGCATCGAATGCCTCCAAAAGCTAGTAGCAGTTTGTATTGGATGTGTCGCCCTCCTTTGGAACAACAGGTAAGTGATTAGACCTTAGGTTTGTCTTTGGTGTGTGTTTTGATGTTGAGAGAACTGAATAAAGGGGTTATCCAGGTTCTAGATACCTAATCACCTATCACCTAATCCTGAAAATAACAAACTCCCTCTGTCTCCCATCGGCGCCCCGCAAATGCAATTGCGGGGTGCCGATGTGTGTAAAGGCAGGCTAGGGTCTCATGAAGGCCCCAAGCCTGCCTTGAGTAGTTTCCAGCAGGCTGTGCGCCTTTGGTGCAGCCTTCTGGTCAATGTCAGTATAGCATTGACATTAAAATGCAATGCACTATAGGGATAATGCATTGCATTTTAAAATCACTCTGAATATTGTCTGTTTGTGGGACTATTAACCGCTACAGGACTGCCTAACGCACGGATGCGTCCGGCCGGCGGTCCTGTTGCTCTGGCTGGACGCATCCGTGCGTCATCTCGCGAGACGCGAGATTTGCTGTGAACGCGCGGCTCGGCAGTTATACTGCAGCCTGCCAGCGATGATCAATGTATTGCAGAACATCTTTTCAATATTTAAAAAGGCTATGAAAATCATACACTGTCTAAACACTTCAAGATTTCCTATAATCAGAGTCCCACAGGTTTAAAATTTGCAGCATTAGATAAAGTCCCAATACACTGAAGAGGCGGGAATTGGATTAGAAAAATGTCCAGACTCGAGTCAAGAAGGATTTTCGAGTTCGAAACCCTCCAACCGCTCGGACTCAATGCTGAAATGGAAATATTTGGTTTTCTTTAGACTCATGGGAGATGCCCACTGCCAATGGGGAATCTGCGTCCGGCTGTTTACCAGCACTCCGATTCCTCCTTGATGTTGGGCCTCTCTCATCTTAGGGTACTTTCACACTTGCGTTGAAGGGTTCCGTCAACGGAACTGCCCGACGGATCTGTTAAAACTTTGGAAACGGATTTAATTTGCAAACTGATCCGTTTGCAGATCCGTTTGACAATTGTATTGAAATAACGGATCTGTCTTTCCGTTGTCATCCGTAAAAATGGATCCGTTATTTATTATTTTACCATTTTTAAAGGTCTGCGCATGCGCAGAGTGTAGCAACGGATCCGTTAATGCGTCAATTTTCAATGTCAGATCCGCCCTTAATACATTTCAATAGAAATTAATGGCGGATCCGTCATTCTGTCAAGTGTTTCCGCTTTTTTGGATGGAGATAAAATTACAACATGCTGCGCTTTTATCTGCGTCCAAAAAACGTGAAAGGACTGAACTTAAGACAAACTGATGCAAACTGAACGGATTGCTTTCCATTCAGAATGCTTTAGGATAAAACTGATCAGTTTGTTTCCGTTATTGAGCCCTGAGGACGGGACTCAATGACGGAAAAGAATAAAGCTAGTACCCTTACAACTATCAAAATGCTTCATTTTTTTAGGTTGCTAGCGAAACATGTCGGTGGGCAGTGCTGGAATGTATTTTAAATAGCCAGCAAAAGCGCCAACCAATATCACTACAATCAATCGCCTTCCAGAGTAGTAGCGCCCACTACTGGAAGGCAGTATACAGCAATCAATAATCAGTTAGAACAACTGTGTAGGCGCTTAGCAGGCAGTTTTAATAGTTATTCAGTTCAGAGCTACTAATGATAATAATATAAATAAAAGTTAAGTTTTAACCAATTAGTGGCAGAGGTCAAGAATAGGTTAGAAAGGTATAAGTAAGTCGGACTAGTGAGCCCGAATCCCCCAAGGGACATTGGAATTGAGACCGTGTGTGAACGGTGCTCTGAACAGCCAGGAGGCTGGTGGACATTTGGGCCAGGAAAGCCGCATCGGTTCACAGGGTGTGAACTGTACTGACTAGGTGAGTGATGGAAATGGACAAAATTGGCTATTGGTGAGGATAATTTTTGTCTTTGTGCTTGCTCATTTTCTGATTAAACTGCCTTCACGTTCTATTGTTTTTGCGGTGCAGATGGATCATGGACTTACAGTTGTGTTCAAAATTATTCAACCCCCACTGAAATTGATTGTTTTGGCCAGTTTGACATTGATTTTGATCATTTCAGTCATTTTGTTTACAACTAAATCAAAGAGGCACTTGTAAGTCAGACAAATATAACATAACATTTATAATGAAATAACCACAAATGTCTTTTCTGTGCTCACATCATTATCAGTTTTATTCAACCCCCAAGTGACATTCAATCTTAGTACAAGTACTAAGTACTAAGTACAACTTAGTACTTAGTACAACATCCTTTTCCAGTTATAACAGCTTTTAAACGTGAAGCATAGCTTGACACAAGTGTCTTGCAGCGATCTACAGGTATCTTCGCCCATTCTTTATGGGCAAAAGCCTCCAGTTCAGTCACATTCTTAGGCTTGCGCGCTGCAACTGCTTTCTTTAAGTCCCACCAGAGGTTCTCAATCGGATTTAAGTCTGGTGACTGCGATGGCCACTTCAAAATGTTCCAGCCTTTAATCTGCAACCATGCTCTAGTGGACTTGGAGGTATGCTTGGGATCATTGTCCTGTTGAAAGCTCCCACGTCTCCCAAGCCTCAGGTTTGTGACGGACTGCATCACATTTTCATCCAATATCTCCTGGTACTGAAGAGAATTCATGGTACCTTGCACACGCTGAAGCTCCCCTGTACCTGTAGAAGCAAAACAGCCCCAAAGCATGATTGACCCCCAGCCATGCTTCACAGTGGGCTAAGTGTTCTTTTCTTCATAGGCCTCGTTCTTCCTCCTCCAAACATAGCGTTGATCCATGGGCCTAAACAGTTCTAATTTTGTTTCATCAGTCCACAGAACACTATCCCAAAACTTTTGTGGTTTGTCCACATGACTTTTGGCATACTGAAGTCAACTCTTCTTATTCTTTGGAGACAGCAAGGGGGTGCGCCTGGGAGTTCTGGCATGGAGGCCTTCATTACGCAGTGTGCGCCTTATTGTCTGAGCTGAACCTTCTGTACCTGCATCTGACAAATCTTTTTTCAGTTCCTCAGCAGTCACACTGGGACTTTTCTCCACTTTGCGCTTCAGGTAGCGCACAGCACTCGAAGTCAGCATCTTCTTTCTGCCACGACCAGGTAGCGTTTTAACAGTGTCCTTTGCCTTGAATTTGCGAATGATGCTTCCTATGGTGTCTTTTGGTATGTTTAACATCTTTGCAATCTTCTTATAGCCATTGCCCTTCCTGTGAAGAGAAATCACCTCTTCTCTTGTCTTCCTGGACCATTCTCTTGACTTCACCATGTTTGTAAACACACCAGTAAATGTCTAGAAGGAGCTGAGTATCACAGTCATTTCAAATCTGCCTAATTGGTTATTGTGCTTGATTGCTGCTCCTTGACATCCACAGGTGTTTTCAATACCTGATCGAAAACACTTGAATGAACCTCTGTTCTTAAGAGAGGTAGTCTTTAAGGGATTGAATAATTGTGTCAATGAAGAAATCACAAAAAAAACATTTAATACTGTATTACAAAAACAATTGATGTAATTTTAGTTGCATTTGGTTCTTTAAAAAGTCCTTGTAAAATGTCATTCTGAACACAATTACAAATGTACACTAAATTCCCTAAAACCCTTTACAGCATTGTGGGTTGAATAATTTTGAACACAACTGTATTTAAGTTGAATGGGTCTGGATCAGTCTGCAGAATCTGCATGGATGTTGTCTGTGCATTGCACGGAATGGCCAAGCAATGGCCGTGTGCATGGGGCTTAGACTGCACTTTTAGAGAACTCCAAACTTTTTGTGTGTGGTTCTTAGAAAACATCACTTAAGGGTCCATTCACACGTCCGCAATTCTGTTCCGCAATCGCATTCCCGAAAAAAATAGAACATGTCCTATTCTTGTACGCAATTGCGGACAAGAAAAGGCATTTTCTATGTAGTGCCGGCGATGTGCGGTCTGCAAATTGCGGAATGCACATCGCCGATGTCCGTGTTTTGCGGTTCCGTGGATCCGCAAAACACACACGGATGTGTGAATGGACCCTTAAAGCTATAATATACTGGTGTTGCACTGTCAATGAAAGAAAATTTGTGTTAATGTAATATACAAAGAAAATGACTTCAAATACTTTTTTTCTTTAAATAACAGAAATCAATAGAATCTGAAACTATGAAAACTTCTGAGGTGTTTAGAAAGAAATTTGAAGAAATAACAGACACTGTTAAGGAGGTAAGATTTGATGGTGAGCACACAAACCATGCATGATGATCGGGATTGTTTTAAGGGGTTTTCCATGATTCCTTAGGATAGGCCATCAGTATGTGATTGGCAGAGGTCTGACACCCCACTGCCCCTCCGATCAGCTATTTCAGGGTAGTTCTAGTGGCAGAAGTCAGCACTGGAATTGCACAGTTCCATCCATTGTGTATTACATTGTGGTTGGAGCTGTGTGGCTGCAGTGCAGGTGCTACTGCAAAACAGATGATCGCGTGCATTGTGACATATGAACTATCCTAAGAAAAGGCCATCATTAGTAAAATCTTGGACAACCCATTTAAGTGCTGGGAAATGATAACCTTAGCAACTCAGACCCTGTACTATGACTTTTTTTTTTTTTTTTTTAAACCTTTCAATGCTTAATTTCAGTAGTAAAATTCTGTCCAGGGACAGTAGTGCACCAGTATTTAGATTGAACCTGGTCATACAGAGGCATATGGAGTTTGTGATTTTCCTGAAGGGCCAGAGTACTTTGGCCTGCCATTGTTAGGAGTGAGCTCCATAGCTGCTGATTGTTTCTAACGGTGTAGGTCAGGATAACCATGCATGCTACAACGCCTGCATATATGTAACAGCCTGCAATGCTGTTGTTATGCCAAGGGACAGTTTTCTGGAGGCTGTGTGTTAGTTGCAGTGGGTAGAAGAAGAAGACTGGGTTGCCAGCACCTGCAGGTCCCTGAATGAAGCGAATGAAAAAACAGATAATTGCAACATTACTTTGAGTCCTTGCAGTTCTTCACAATATCATATCCTCTACTCAATCGACTCTTGACACTGGTATACATTTAACAGTGTAGTCAGGAACATGGCAATATTATCTCTACACTTACATGCTATGTTTGACTATGGTAACTTAGGCATGCATTGTGACTGTTCTTGGGTGTGCTACCATATCTGTTCACTAGGCTTGATTTTGGTACCACATCTATACAGTACACTGGTTTTATCATCGTGTCTCTGCAACAGATGTGCTCTAGATCTTTTAAAATCTTGTTTGCTACAATCGCATAACTAGCCATTGTGGTTAATTACTGCATTGGCAATAAGAATGGTGTGAACATAACCTTACTGTGCGTATTAAACCAAGACTTAAAAGGGTTCTTTTGGGAATTATGAAAATAAAATTACTGAAAATGCTTAACCCCTTCCCGACTGCCCACTGTGTATATACGTCCTATTTGCACATGCCCCGTGCAGATAGCACATATAATACATATGCAGGCAGCGCTTTAATCCAGTGCTGATAAGCGCTGGGATTAAAGCTCCTGCTCCTGCGGACCCGGCTGACAGACACAGCACGGACCCTGAGGAGAAGACAGGAGCGGTTTATTACCGCTTCTGCCTTCTCCTGTGCCGGCAGGAGAGTGCTGTACGAGCACATGCCCCTCATAACACAGCCCCACATTTCCACAGTCTGTCCTGTCCGTCCAGAGGTATTTTATGTCTCCTCATGATCTCCATTCCTACAGAGATTCAGCAGAGAGAAGGAGTCTATTGACGTAACTTAGCCTGCTTTGTATTTAGGACAGGTTTTTGTGTGTACTAATAGGACGGTGGCCATTTTATTTCTACTGATTATTGCTCCTTAGACAAAACGAGCCATTATAATTAATGAAAATTATATATTTATAATAAAGTAATATTTAAGTATTTTCAGTAATTTTATTTTCTTAATTCTCGTAAAACCCATTTAAGTCTGGATTTAAGAAGCATTTTAAGGTTATGTTCACACTATTCCTAAAGAGGTTGTATCACTTCAGCAAATGGCCTTTATCATGTAGAGAAAGTTAATACAAGGCACTTACTAATGTTTTGTTATCCTCCATATTGCTTCCTTTGTTGGCTTGATTCAGTTTTCCTTCACATTATGCGCTGCTCGTTTCTATGGCCACGACCACCCTGCAATTCATCAGTGTTTTTTGTGCTTGTACACTATAGGGAAAAGCACTAGCCTATGTGCGTTCCCACAGTCCCGGTCACCAGAGGACGATGCTTATTCCTATAGTGTGCAAACACGACCACCGCTGCTGGATTGCACGGCGGTCGTACCCATGGTGTATAATGTGATGGAAAAATAAATCAAGCCAGCAAAGGAGGCAGTATGGATAATCACAATACATTAGTGTATTGTATTAATTTCCTCTACATGATAAATGCCCCTTGCTGAAGAGAGACAACTCCTTTAACCACTTCAGCCCCCCTAGCTTAAACACCCTTAATGACCAGGCCACTTTTTACAATTCCGCACTACACTACTTTCACCGTTTATTGCTCCGTCATGCAACTTACCACCCAAATGAATTTTACCTCCTTTTCTTCTCACTAATAGAGCTTTCATTTGGTGGTATTTCATTGTTGCTGACATTTTTACTTTTTTTGCCATTAATACAAATTTAACGAAATTTTTGCAAAAAAATGACATTTTTCACTTTCTGTTGTAAATTTTTTTTAAAAAAACTACATTTCTATATAAATTTTTCTCTAAATTTATTGTTCTACATGTCTTTGATAAAAAAGTCCAATAAGTGTATATTTATTGGTTTGGGTAAAAGTTATAGCGTTTACAAACTATGGTGCAAAAAGTGAATTTCTGCATTTTGAAGCAGCTCTGACTTTCTGAGCACCTGTCATGTTTCTTCAGGTGCTAGAATGCCAGGAAAGTATAAATACCCCCAAATGACACCATTTTAGAAAGAAGACACCCCAAAGTATTCGCGGAGGGGCATGGTGAGTTCATGTATCATTTCATTTTTTCACAAGTTAGCGGAAAATGACACTTTCTGAGAAAAAAAAAAAAAAAAGTTTCAATTTCTGCTAACTTCTGGCAAAAAAAAGAAATCTCAGACGGACTCACTATGCCCCTCAGTGAATACCTTGGGGTGTCTACTTTCCAAAATGGGGTCATTTGTGGGGTGTGTTTACTGTTCTGGCATTTTGGGCGGAGCTAAATTGTGAGCCGCCATGTAAAACCTAAAGGTACTCGTTGGAATTTGGGCCCTTTGCGCTCAGGCTGCAAAAAGTGTCACTTATGTGGTATCGCCGTACTCAGGAGAAGTAGGGCAATGTGTTTAGGGTGTATTTTTACATATACCCATGTTGGGTGAGAGAAATATCTCTGTAAACTGACAACTTTGTATAAAATTTTTAAAAGTTGTCGTTTACAGAGATATTTTCACACACAGTATAGGTATATATAAAAATACACCCCAAAGCACATTGCCCTACTTCTCCTGAGTACGTGATACCACATGTGTGACACTTTTTGCAGCCTGGGTGCGCAAAGAGCCCTAAAACCAATGAGTACCTTTAGGATTTCACAGGGCATTTTTACGCATTTGGATTCCAGACTTCTTCTCACGCTTTAGGGGCCCCTAAAATGCCAGGACAGTATAAATACCCCACATGTGACCCCATTTTGGAAAGAAGACACCCCAAGGTATTCCGTGAGGGGTATGGTGAGTTCATGTAAAATTTTATTTTTGTCACAAGTTAGTGGAATATGAGACTTTGTAAAAACTAAAAAAAAATAAAATATATATCAATTTCCGCTAACTTGTGCCAAAAATAAAATTCTGTGAACTCGCCATGCCCTCACGGAATACCTTAGGGTGTCTTCTTTCCAAAATGGGGTCACATGTGGGGTATTTATACTGCCCTGGCATTTTAGGGGCCCCTAAAGCGTGAGAATCCAAATGCGTAAAAATGGCCTGTGAAATCCTAAAGGTACTCATTGGTTTTAGGGCCCTTTAGCATCTTGGCTGCAAAAGTGCCACTCATGTGGTATCGCCGAACTCAGGAGAAGTAGGGCAATGTGTTTGGGGTGTATTTTTACATATACCCATGCTGCGTGTGAGAAATATTGCTGTAAACGACAACTTTTACATTTTTTATTCAAAGTTGTCAATTTACAGAGATATTTCTCACACAAAGTATGGGTATATGTAAAATACACCCCAAAACACATTGCCCGACTTCTCCTGAGTACGGCGATACCACATGAGTGACACTTTTTGCAGCCAAGATGCGCAAAGGGCCCTAAAACCAATGAGTACCTTTTAGGAGGGCATTTTTACGCATTTTTCTTCTCACGCTTTAGGGCCCCTAAAATGCCAGGGCAGTATAAATACCCCACATGTGACCCCATTTGGAAAGAAGACACTCCAAGGTATTCTGTGAGGGGCATGGCGAGTTCATAGAAGATTTTTTGGCACAAGTTAGCGGAAATTGATTTTTATTGTTTTTCTCATAAAGTCTACCTTTCTGCTAACTTTTGACAAAAGTTAAATTTTCATGGACTCACTATGCCCTCAGCGAATACCTTAGGGTGTCTTCTTTCCAAAATGGGGTCATTTGTGAGGTGTTTGTACTGTTCTGGCATTTTGGGTGGGGCTAAATTGTGAGCAGCCATATAAAACCTAAAGGTACTCGTTGGAATTTGGGCCCCTTTGCGCACCGGGTTGCAAAAAGTGTCACTCATGTGGTATCGCCGTACTCAGGAGAAGTAGGGCAATGTGTTTTAGGGTGTATTTTTACATATACCCATACTTTGTGTGAGAAATACCTCTGTAAATTGACAACTTTGAATAAAAAAATGTAAAAGTTGTCGTTTACAGAGATATTTCTCACCCAGCATGGGTATATGTAAAAATACACCTAAACACATTGCCCTACTTCTCCTGAGTACGGCGATACCACATAAGTGACACTTTTGCAGCCAAGATGCGCAAAGGGGCCCTAAAACCAATGAGTACCTTTAAGATTTCACAGGGCATTTTTACGCATTTGGATTCTCATGCTTTAGGACCCCTAAAATGCCAGGGCAGTATAAATACCCACAAGTGACCCCATTGTGGAAAGAAGACACCCCAAGGTAATCCGTGAGGGTATGGCGAGTTCACAGAAAAAAAAATTTGGCACAAGTTAGCGGAAATTGATTTTCTTTTTTTTTTTTTTTTTACAGTCTCATATTCCACTAACTTGTGACAAAAAATAAAATTTTACATGAACTCACCATACCCCTCACAGAATACCTTGGGGTGTCTTCTTTCTAAAATGGGGTCACATGTGAGGTGTTTGTACTGTCCTGGCATTTGAGGGTCTCCGCAATCATTACACGTATGGCCAGCATTAGGAGTTTCTGCGATTCTCCTTATATTGAGCATACGGGTAATGAGATTTTTTTTTCCCGTTCAGCCTCTGCGCTGAAAAGAAAAAAAAATGAACGGCGCAGATTTTTTCATTCGCATCAATCAATGTGGATGAAAAAATCTCTGCCCAAAAATGTGCAAAAAAAAAAGTAGTAAGGCCCCATTCACACGTCCGCATCTATTCCGCAATTCTTATAAAAGTTCGCATCTATTCCGCAATTCTTATAAAAGTTTCTTTGGTGGTCCCAAGCAAAAGGGACCACCAAAGGAACGATCAGCAAGCATATCAGACGCTGTTAACAAAACAGCGTCTGATATGCCATTTTTTTAACTTCTACAGCCTGCCAGCGCACGATCAGCGCTGGCAGGCTGTAGCTTACCTTGTCCCCGACGTGATCCTGTGAACGCGCGCATGCGCGCGCGCGCGCGTTCACAGGAAATCTCGCCTCTCGCGAGATGACGCGCGGGCGCGTCAAGGAGGAACAGACCGACCGCCCGCAGGACGCAATCCTGCGTGAGGCGGTCGGCAAGAGGTTAAAGTATTATTTAACCCGTTCGCTACCAGTGCAGTACATGTACTGTGCTGGAGGGATGTGTAAACATGGCGCCTGCTCACACGTTCAGCGGGCGCCATGGCCGGCAGATATTTGCTGTTTCAAACACCAGAGACCTGCGGCTAATTGCCGTGACTGGCAATAATGCCCATCGCGGTAATTAAATGATTTAGATGCCGTGACCAAGTAAGGTCACGGCATCTAAATGCGCAAAAACCCGGAAGCTCGTGTTTCCAGGCTTCCTACTGATGCCCCGTGTGGCCAAATGGGGCATCGAAAGTGTTCATGCTGCAATTATTATTTTGGCCACCAGATGGCAGGCCAGGTTAAGAAATGAGCAAAATTGGGTTTTAAATGGGATTTATGCTAAAGGCAGAAGTCTGATCAGACTAAGTGTAAAGTGAAAATACAAAAAAATATGGTGCTCCGACTATGGAGACACTAAAACATATTGCCCCCCCCCCTAAAACGCTGTTATTGTGTTTAAAGTATATATATGTTAGGTATCGCTGCATCCGTAAGAACCTGCTCTATAAAAATATCACATGACCTGACCCCTCAGGGCAGGGATGGGCAAACTTATTAGTCAACTGAGCCAAATATCAACAAAACAGCGATTGAAATGTATTTTGAGAGCCAAATTTTTAAAGTTTAAATATATTGGAAGGTACATAGTTATTAACTTAATAAGGTTATTCCTAACCATCTCAATATACTTATGGGGGACCTGTGGATGACACACTGTTATGGGGGACCTGTGGAGGACACACTGTAATGGGGGGGATCTGTGGAGGACACACTGTAATGGGGGGGATCTGTGGAGGACACACTGTTATGGGAGACCTGTGGATGACACACTGTTATGGGAGACCTGTGGATGACACACTGTTATGGGAGACCTGTGGATGACACACTGTTATGGGAGACCTGTGGATGACACACTGTTATGGGAGACCTGTGGATGACACACTGTTATGGGAGACCTGTGGATGACACACTGTTATGGGAGACCTGTGGATGACACACTGTTATGGGAGACCTGTGGATGACACACTGTTATGGGAGACCTGTGGATGACACACTGTTATGGGAGACCTGTGGATGACACACTGTTATGGGAGACCTGTGGATGACACACTGTTATGGGAGACCTGTGGATGACACACTGTTATGGGAGACCTGTGGATGACACACTGTTATGGGAGACCTGTGGATGACACACTGTTATGGGAGACCTGTGGATGACACACTGTTATGGGAGACCTGTGGATGACACACTGTTATGGGAGACCTGTGGATGACACACTGTTATGGGAGACCTGTGGATGACACACTGTTATGGGAGACCTGTGGATGACACACTGTTATGGGAGACCTGTGGATGACACACTGTTATGGGAGACCTGTGGATTGACACACTGTTATGGGAGACCTGTGGATGACACACTGTTATGGGAGACCTGTGGATGACACACTGTTATGGGAGACCTGTGGATGACACACTGTTATGGGAGACCTGTGGATGACACACTGTTATGGGAGACCTGTGGATGACACACTGTTATGGGGGGATTTGTGGATGACACACTGTTATGGGGGGATCTGTGGATGACACACTGTTATGGGGGGATCTGTGGATGACACTGTTATGGGGGATCTGTGGAGGACACACTGTAATGGGGGGGATCTGTGGAGGACACACTGTAATGGGGGGGATCTGTGGATGACACATATATAGCATCTTATACTATATCTGTGTCATCCACAGATTCCCCCCACCCATAAGTGTCCCTGTGTAAATGGTGACCCCCAATACACAGCATTCTGTGTATGTAAAGTATAGGCATGTATAATCCTTAACCTGTGCTTTGTTAAAGTAGTACTGTGCTGGGGGTTGAGCACAATACTACTCATCCACACACGGTCCCCTTGGATAATATGCATGCAAGGATGAGGCTTCTAGAGAAGATGCTTTACTACAGCTTTCACTGACATAACAATTAATGCCAGATCAGTCATAATCTGAGATGAGGACACCAACAACATGGGAATCCTTCCAACCAGAGCCTGTGGCTCGATTTATGCACTTCTGTTGGTTACCATGTGAGGTACTAACAGTGTATTCTCTCTGGATAAGGACTATACCCGGCCCAGCCCTTGGTTGGACCACCAGAGGTTCAGAATGCAGCAGGGACTCTGTGGGGAGAAGGCAGGGAGCTCAATGCCATTGGGTCAATTTTTGACATTTTCACTTTGGCCCATGGTAGCACTCGCCCACAATTCCCTTCCCAGCCTGCATGTTGCCCTGCACAGAAAATGCCATACATGGCCCCAGGGTCAATACTAGTACTAACTGTGTAGCAGGCCGGACGGACGGCAGTGTAACGTAACTCACTGCGTCATGCTCCTTCTACTTTACTAATGAAGTGGCGGAGCAGGCGTGTGACTAAATGAGTGATGTTACGCTGCTGTCGGGCCTGCCTGCTGCGCTACTTAGATAATGAGTACTAGTACAGACCCTGGGCAATGTATAACCTTTTCTCCAACATGCAGGCTGGGAAGGGAAGTGCCACACATGCGATCACATTTTCGCTGCTCTTAGGGCTACGTGCAAGCCCGCACCTAGAAAAAGCCATATTAAAGGGGCTAAAGAGCCGCTTGTGGCTCGCGAGCCACGGTTTGCCGACCACTGCCTCAGGGGAACACCATAAAAAACAAACAAAAAAAATGGTGTAAAAGCAGTGTACTTGCCTGCGCTGCGGCCTCTGGGCACTCCTTCATGACGTCACAGGTCCGGGTGGCGCATTGATCTATGCTCCGCGGGGACCTGTGACGTCATAAAGGAGTGCCCGGCGGCCGCAGCGCAGGTAAGTACACTGCTGCGGAGTACCATGGCAGCCAGGACTTCAGTAGCGTCCTGGCTGCCATGGTAACCTGGAAGCATTTCGAAGACTGATCAGGATTCTGATCTGTCTTCAAATGCTTTCAGGCGACTTGCGTTCTAACGAATCCGGCGGGACGGAAGTGCCCGCTTGATCCTCAGAACGCAAGTGTGAAAGAGGTCTAAATAAAATAAAAAATAATAAAATAAAAACTGACCCAAAGCAGCAATTTTTTTGCAAATTTTCCATTTTAATTCATTTTTCCAATAACAAAGCAAGGGTTAACAGCCAAACAAAACTCAATATTTATTGCCCTGATTCTGTAGTTTATAGAAACACCCCATATGTGGTCGTAAAACTGCTCTATGGCCAAACGGCAGGACACAGAAGGAAGGGAACGCCATATGGTTTTTGGAAGGCAGATTTTGCTGGACTGGTTTTTTGACACAATGTCCCATTTGAAGCCCCCCTGATGTACCCTTAGAGTAGAAACTCCAAAAAAGTTACTCCATCTAAGAAACTACACCCCTCAAGGTATTCAACTGATTTTACAAACTTTGTAGGGGTTCCACAAGAGTTATTGGCAAATGGAGATGAAATTTCAGAATTTCTATTTTTTATTATCTTGCCTCAAAAAAAGTGTAATATAGAGCAACCAAAAATCATATTTACCCTAAAATAGTACCAACAAAACTGACACTTTATCCCGTAGTTTCCAAAATGGGGTCACTTTTTTTGGAGTTTCTACTGTAGGGATGCATCAGGGCGGCTTCAAATGGGACATGGTGTTAAAAAAAAAAAAAAAAAAAAGGGACAAAATGAGACAGAAATCCCAGCAGAAGGCGGTGAAACAGCCGGCACCTAACGCCAAGATGGCGGATCCCGCGCAACCTGCTGACAGTGAATGCGGTTCACCGCTCCCTCCAGAGGACCTCTCGAATGATGGCATGGAGGAGATTAAAGTTGACTACAAACAGCTTTCATTAGAAGTCTCGGTTAGAATTCTGCCAGACCTGCAGGAATCACTTTCCTCTACTGTGGCGGCCTCCCTCTCTAACTTACATTAGGAGCTAGCAGACCATCACCGCCGTAAAAGTGAGTTGGAGGAAGAAGTAGGCAATATGGAGGAAGAAGGCCTGGAACTGCGCAGAACACAATAAAGGCTCTCACCTGCGAAAACCGTCGGATCAGTGATAAACTGGACGATCTTGAGAACTGTTCCCGACGGAACAATTTGCGGTTCGTTGGCTTGGCCGAATCACTGTCGCCCCAAGATATCTTGGCCTTCTGTGAGCAGGACATTCCGACAGCATTAAACCTCCCGGGCGCCTGCAAAGTTGAGAGGGCACGTAGAATCGGCCCCCCAGCATCGAGTGCACACCGGGCTTCACAAGATCTGCTAAAACATCTGGCCCGGTAGCAGCGCCCAAGGCAGGTGATGGCAAGGTACTTAGATTTCTCAGACAAAAACGCTATTTTGAGAGCCTACAAGAGGGATAGGGCACCCTTAGTAGTGAAGGACTATAAGATCCTCATATTTGAAGACTTCTCAGCGGAGGTCAGCAGGAGAAGAAAAGAATTTGCCAGCGTGTGCTCAGAGCTCTACCGCTCCCACGCAAAATTTGCCTTATTGTACCCGGCCATTCTGAAACTTTTCAAGGCGAATGGATCTTGCCTCACCTTTCAATCTCCACAGAAGGTCAAGCAAGCGCTACACGAGGGGATAGTGAACACCCTGAGCAAGACTCAGTGAGAGGAAAAAAGAGCTGAACCCATGGAGACTGACACCCAATCCCTTTCAAGAAAGTGACAAGATTCAGACCTAGAGCCAAACAAACAACGCAAGAGAACCCGAGAACCGATGGGAACATGAAGTCTGATCCAATATGTCGGGTGGAGTATGCTATACTATCACTTTATAGGGTAATATAACTCTTGCTCATTGTCTTTTATTGCCCTATTGGTGCGAACTTTATATGGGTCACTATAGGTGCCAATCTAGCTATCACTGTTTCAACACTAATTATATTGCTCGAACTGAGGGATTTTGTGTAGACTTTTTGCGACTCGTGCAGACGGGGACACTAAGGAGCTAATATGGAGGGTAGGTCGTAAAGGGAGGGGCGGGAAAAACCATGCTGGTTAAAAGAAAGGTGCAAGTTGCCATATGCTAGTTGTATGTTTTACCTGTTTTACTGTTTGATGTTTACTGCTTCTGGGTCTTGGACAACATGTATCCAGCTATACTTAACGCACATTCACTTTAAAGTATGACAAAGATCATAACGTGGAATGTAAAGGGTCTGAAATCTCCCTCACAAAAGATTGATGGTCTTAAGACACTTAAAAAGTCTAAAAGCAGATATTGCGCTCCTCCAAGAATCGCATCTTGCAAGGGGAGATTTTGACCGCATGAAGAAATTATGGTTGGGTAGAATATATGGTTCCCCTTCCAGAGGTAACAAGGGGGCAGTGCTAATACTGCTTCATAAAAACCTGACACACCGTAGAGTCATGCTCAGAAGACCAGCATGGGAGATGGGTCCATATTGTTCTCAGTTCTCCATCAGAATCTCTCCAGATTACTAATGTATATGGCCCCAACGGCGCCAATAGTGAATTCTTTGGTGAACTAAGAAACATGCTGCTCCAAAACCCCCACTGTTGTCAGATAGTGGCGGGAGACTTAAACATGGTTATGTCTCATGCAGAGGATCGTAAAACAAATAGCCCAGTAGGTAATATGAGTAGAAATAGGGATAAAATATTAGGGAAAACCATTCAAGGTTTAGGGTTACTAGATGGAAAGTAACTTCCATCCTTTGGGGAGGGAGTTCACCCATTTTTCGGCGGTACACGACTCGTGGTTTTGTCTTGACTATTTTCTGGTCTCAAATTGAGTACTACTAAAAACCACATCAGTGGTTATTGAAAACTGCTAATGCTACCCCAAAAGGATCTGATTTTTTATAGAGATTTCCCTCGGATCTATCGCAGAATGAATCATTCGCCAAGCTTCTAAACCACTGGTGGGTGGATTACTGGGATACCAACTCAAGTGACAGTGATACACAGCTGTTGTGGAGAGCTGGGAAAGCAGTGTTGAGGGGTAAAATCTTAGCCTATACCAGATCCCTAAAGCAAAAGATCACATCCCAGATACAAAACTTAACTAGCGTCCTAAGGGATTTATATATGAAATATAAAGCAGCCCCGACAGATTCCAACAAAATGACTTGGCTGTCGGCAAAAACAGAATACTATGAATGGTGCAAAGAAAAAGAAGCATCCATGGCATAGGGCAATAGAAACCCGGCTTTAATTCCCAAGAAAAATTCACAGGGGGTTTTATGCACTCACCCAAAAGACTTAGTAGAAATACTGAGGAGATTTTACAGCTCGCTCTATGCTGAAGAGGGAAGGGGGAAAACTGGTAGCAAAAATTGGCTAGACTCTGTCATTACCTCAAATATTACCTGAAGACTTGGAAACCCTAAACCAACCCATTTCTATAGAAGAAACATAGAGTTATCCGTCAATCGGGGAACAGGAAGGCCCCGGGCCCAGATGGTTTCACAAATGAATTCTACAAGGTCCTAGCGCCAAATATCTCCCCTATACTCACTAAACTATACAACCCACAATCCCATCATCATATCGGCCAATATCACTAATAGACAACGACCTTAAGTACCTAGCCAAAATACTGGCAGATAGGCTGTCCCAGTTCCTCCCTAAGCTTATATCTCCGCACCAAGCAGGTTTTATTAAAAATAGATCAGCAGTGAGTAACATAAGAAAAGTATAGGCGGTTCTGGACAGTGTTAAAAGGAACCCACACCTTCAGCCACGTCCAGCTGTATTGGCCATAGACACTGAAAAAGATTTTGACAATGTGAGCTGGACGTGGTTGAACAATGTCTTGGATAATATGGGATTTAATGGCTGTTTTAGAACATTTATATATCATCCCTTTATAGAGCGCAGTTTGCACGCATATCCATTCTGGGTTTTCTGTCTTTGAGTTTCAGAAGGGCACAAGACAGGGATGTCCCCTGTCACCTTTACTGTTCAACATAGCCCTTGAACCTCTGTCATTGGCCCTACTGATATCAGAATCACTCAAGGGTATCCCCATTGGAAAAGTCTCTGCAAGACAAGCATTGTTTGCAGATGACCTGCTAGTTTTCTTATCTGACCCTAAATCGGAGCTATCAGTCGTTTTTGACAACCTCTCGGGCTTTGGTCGTATCTCGGGCTTCAAAGTAAATGTCACCAAATGTGAGATACTAGATATATCTCCTTTTCAAATGCTAAACCAACTGTCCCTGGGTAATACCCCAGTCATGATCGCCTCTCACTCTCTGCGTTATTCGGTGATAAAAATAGGTAAGATTCCTGAATCCCTTTATTCTTTAAATTATCCGCCACTAATTAGAAAAATTAAGTCGAAACTAGACTCGTGGGCAACGCTACCTTAATCTTTGCTGGGACGTTGTCATCTGATCAAGATGATGAGTTTCAGTAAATTATTATACCCCATGCAAACTTTGCCATTACTATTACACGTTCTGACAAAAGCCTACCGCTCCTTTATATGGCGGTCCAAATGCCCACAGATTTCTTTAAATACCCTAACCCGACACAAATCTAGAGGGGGGTAAGTTTTCCAAATACCAGACATAACAATCTGACATGCCTGATGAGGCATAGCTTAGACTGGCTACAGGGGACTTTGTACTACTCAGTACCTTTCATTGAAAGAGAACTTACCAAGCTGGCAGATCTAGGGGCTTTATTACACACAAAGTTTTCAGAAATTCCTATTCCCATAAAAAAAACTGTTTGCTGATGCGTGACACGATAGCTGCTTGGAAAGCAGTCAGGAAGTTATATAACCGTCCAATGACCATCTCAAAACATATGTCTTTATAGGACCATCCGGAATTCCACACTAAGTTACATAATAAACCATTTGCAACCTGGGCACTTAAAGGCATAGTCAGAATCTCACACATGTGGAGGGTCTCAGAAAAAAGATTTTATTCTTTTCAGGATCTTTAACAAGCATACCAGATTCCATCCGGCCTTTTATTGGCATATCAACAGATCCTGGCATTTTTAAAATCTCAAGTTAGAAACATCTCGGCTGAGTTTGAGGCGAACTCTTTTGTTACTCTCATGAGGAGTGGAAACACTGTCCTCGTTATTTGACTCTTTCAGAGATGTGACTTCTAATAAGGGAGATTCCAAGCTATTCAGATCATGGCGTAAGGATTTTCCCTCAACGGATCTGGAATGTCTCTTGGAAGGTTAGAATAAAATTAGGAAAGTAGCCAATAGTGAACTCTGGAGAGAATCGCAGTTTAACCGCTTCAACCCCCCTAGCTTAAACACCCTTAATGACCAGGCCACTTTTTACAATTCCGCACTACACTACTTTCACCGTTTATTGCTCCGTCATACAACTTACCACCCAAATGAATTTTACCTCCTTTTCTTCTCACTAATAGAGCTTTCATTTGGTGGTATTTCATTGTTGCTGACATTTTTACTTTTTTTGCCATTAATACAAATTTAACGACATTTTTGCAAAAAAATGACATTTTTCACTTTCTGTTGTAAATTATTTTTAAAAAAACTACATTTCTATATAAATTTTTCTCTAAATTTATTGTTCTACATGTCTTTGATAAAAAAAAAAGTCCAATAAGTGTATATTTATTGGTTTGGGTAAAAGTTATAGCGTTTACAAACTATGGTGCAAAAAAGTGAATTTCTGCATTTTGAAGCAGCTCTGACTTTCTGAGCGCCTGTCATGTTTCTTCAGCTGCTAGAATGCCAGGAAAGTATAAATACCACCCAAATGACACCATTTTAGAAAGAAGACACCCCAAAGTATTCGCGGAGGGGCATGGTGAGTTCATGTATCATTTCATTTTTTTTCACAAGTTAGCGGAAAATGACACTTTCTGAGAAAAAAAAAAAAAAGTTTCAATTTCTGCTAACTTCTGGCAAAAAAAAATAAAAATCTCAGACGGACTCACTATGCCCCTCAGTGAATACCTCGGGGTGTCTACTTTCCGAAATGGGGTCATTTGTGGGGTGTGTTTACTGTTCTGGCATTTTGGGCGGGGCTAAATTGTGAGCCGCCATGTAAAACCTAAAGGTACTCGTTGGAATTTGGGCCTTTTGCATCCAGGCTGCAAAAAGTGTCACTTATGTGGTATCGCCGTACTCAGGAGAAGTAGGGCAATGTGTTTTAGGGTGTATTTTCACATATACCCATGTTGGGTGAGAGAAATATCTCTGTAAATTGTCAACTTTGTATAAAATTTTTTAAAAGTTGTCGTTTACAGAGATATTTTTCACACAAAGTATGGGTATATATAAAAATACACCCCAAAACACATTGCCCTACTTCTCCTGAGTGCGGCGATTCCACATGTGTGACACTTTTTTGCAGCCTGGGTGCGCAAAGGGCCCCTAAAACCAATGCGTACCTTTAGGATTTCACATTTTTACGCATTTGGATTCCAGACTTCTTCTCACGCTTTAGGGGCCCCTAAAATGCTAGGACAGTATAAATACCCCACATGTGACCGCATTTTGGAAAGAAGACACCCCAAGGTATTCCATGAGGGGCATGGCGAGTTCATAGACTATTTTTTTTTTTGCACAAGTTAGTGGAAATTGATTTTTTTATTGTTTTTTCTCACAAAGTCTCCCTTTCCGCTAACTTTTGACAAAAAGTTTAATTTTTCGTGGACTCATTATGCCCCTCAGCGAATACCTTGGGGTGTCTTCTTTCCAAAATGGGGTCACATGTGGGTATTTATACTGCCCTGGCATTTAGGAGCCCTAAAGCGTGAGAAAAAATGCGTAAAAATGCCCTCCTAAAAGGTACTCATTGGAATTTGGGCCTTTGCGCATCTTGGCTGCAAAAAGTGTCACTCATGTGGTATCGCCGTACTCAGGAGAAGTAGGGCAATGTGTTTTGGGGTGTATTTTTACATATACCTATGCTGGGTGAGAGAAATATCTCTGTAAATTGACAACTTTGAATAAAAAAATTTAAAAAGTTGTCGTTTACAGCGATATTTCTCACACACAGTATGGGTATATGTAAAAATACACCCCAAAACACATTGCCCTACTTCTCCTGAGTACTGCGATACCACATGAGTGACACTTTTTTGCAGCCAAGATGCGCAAAGGGGCCCTAAAACCAATGAGTACCTTTAGGATTACACAGGCCATTTTTACGCATTTGGATTCTCACGCTTTAGGGCCCCTAAAATGCCAGGACAGTATAAAAACCCTACAAGTGACCCCATTGTCGAAAGAAGACACCCCAAGGTATTCTGTGAGGGGTATGGCGAGTTCACAGAAAAAAAAAAAATTGGGCACAAGTTAGCGGAAATTGATTTTTTTTTTTTTTTTACAGTCTCATATTCCACTAACTTGTGACAAAAAATAAAATTTTGCATGAGCTCACCATACCCCTCACGGAATACCTTGGGGTGGCTTCTTTCTAAAATGGGGTCACATGTGGGGTATTTATACTGTCCTGGCATTTGAGGGTCTCCGCAATCATTACACGTATGGCCAGCATTAGGAGTATCTGCGATTCTCCTTATACTGAGCATACGGGTAATGAGATTTTTTTTTCCGTTCAGCCTCTGCGCTGAAAAAAAAAAAAAAAAATGAACGGCACAGATTTTTTCATTCGCATCGATCAATGTGGATGAAAAAATCTCTGCCTAAATCGGTGAGTGCGGTGGGCTGGGCGCCAGCTACCTAACAAGTAGCTAACTAACTGGCGGTGATAAGGGACCCTTATGCCCCATTCACACGTCCGAAATTCTGTTTGCGGAACGGAATTGTGGACCCATTGATTTCTATGGGGACAGACTTTGTCCCGCTCGGATCCGGAATTACGGAACCGTGCTTCCGGGTCTGCACTTCCGTTCCGCAAAAATATAGAACATGTCCTATTCTTGTCCGCAATTGCGGACAAGAAAAAGCATTTTCTATATAGTTCTGGCAATGTGCGGATCTGCAAAATGCGGAAAGCACATTGCCGGTGTCCGTGTTTTGAGGATCCGCAAAACACATATGGACGTCTGAATGGAGCCTTACAAGGGGTGTGATCAATGACAGGGGGGTGATCAGGGGGTCTAGATGGGGTGATCAAGGGGTTAATAGGTGTGTGTGTGTGGGGGGGTTAGTGTAGTGTTTGGTGCAACTTTACAGAGTTACCTGGTCCTCTGGTGGTCGATCCCAGCAAATGGGACCACCAGAGGACCAGGTAGCAGCTATATCAGACGCTGTTCACAAAACAGCGTCTGATATAGCTGTTTGATGCGATTTAATTCGCATCTACAGCCTGCCAGCGATGGATCATCGCTGGCAGGCTGTAGCAGAACTGCCGAGACGCGCTTCACTGTGAACGCTCGCTCGCGCGTTCACAGGAAGTCTCAGCTCTCGCGAGATGACGCACCGATGCGTCGTCTCAGAGCTACAGGGCTGCCCGCAGGACGCATCCCTGTGTTAGGCGGTCCTGTAGCGGTTAAAGAGGACCTTTCACTGGTCCACAGTTTATTAGGTAAAGCTATGTACATGGAGAGCGGCACCAAGGGATGTCCCTACACTTACTTGTATCCCTGGGTGCCGCTCCGTTCGTCCTCTGTAGCCCCCGGTACCGGGCTCCTGCTTCTCCAATTTTGCCTGGGGCGGAGACATCTTCTGCCCAGGGCGTCTCCTTCTCCCAGGGCTGGAGCACTGGCCGATCGCAGCGCTCAGCTCATATCCTGAATATGAGCTGAGCGCTGTGATTGGCCAGATGCTCTCCGACACAGAGACCGCAAGTGAGGAAGAGGATGACCCCACGTTCCTCCTGTCATCTGCATCCTCCTCCTCATCATCTGATGACGATGAGCCCCAAGGCGGCGGAGACGCCGCCAGGCGGAGCCAGAGGAACCCCATGCTAGGGACCCTGTGGCCAGCACTAGTACGAGCAGCCCTGGGGCTCGTACTAGTTTTCCGGCCCACCAGCCAAGTGCACCTGAGCCCCCTGCAGGTGAACGAGTCTGGTGCACCCCAGAGGACTTTGAGCCCGAGATTCCTGAGTTTGTTGGCAATCCAGGAATCCAGATTCCCACAGTGGGATTTACTGAAATTGACTTTTTTCATTGTTTTTTTTCAGTGACCCACTTGTGAATCTGATGGTGGAGCAGACGAATCTGTATACCCAACAGTTCGTTGCTCAACACCCGAGCTCCTTTTTGGCCAGGCTGGACCCCGGTCAGTGCAGCCGAGATGAGGACGTTTTGGGGCCTCGTACTGCACATGGGCCTGGTCAAAAAACCAAGTGTCAGGCATTACTGGAGTGGGGACGTCCTCTACCAGACCCCACTGTACAGTACTGCCATGACACGTTCGCGGTTTGAGGTCATCCGGAAATGCCTGCATTATAAGATACGGCCGGTCATCGATCACTTTGGGGCCAAATTTGTGGAGGCCTATGTATCTGGAACTGGAAGGGAGGTCGCGGTTGATGAGTCTCTCGTTGCTTTCAAGGGGAGACTCAGTTTCCACCAATACATTCCCTCTAAGCGAGCAAGGTATGGAGTCAAAATGTACAAAATTTGTGAGAGTACCTCAGGGTACACTTACAAATTTCGTGTGTACGAGGGGCGAGATTCCCGTATTGAACCCCCAGAATGTCCCCCCACTGTGGTTGTTAGCGGGAAACTCGTGTGGGACCTTTTGCACCCACTGCTGGATAAGGGTTACCACTTGTACGTGGATAGCTTTTATACCAGTATTCCCTTGTTTCAGGCCCTCTCCGCCAGATCCACGTTCGCTTGTGGAACCGTGCGGAAAAATCAGCGTGGCCTCCCTACCTCCCCCCTCCAGGTAACTATCCCCAGGGGTCAGACATGTGTCCTTACTAGTGACAACCTGTTGCTGGTCAGATATAAGGACAAGAGGGATGTCCTTATACTGACCACAATCCATGGTAACGGCGTCACCCCTGTCTCTGTGCGAGGTACCACTGCAACAGTCCTCAAGCCCGATTGCATCGTCGACTACAATCGGTATATGGGAGGAGTTGATCTCTCTCATCAAGTCCTCAAACCACATAATGCCATGCGGAAAACCCTGGTATGGTACAAAAAAGTTGCGGTCTACTTGGTTGCACAGGGACATTCCTCCAATTCTATGAGGCAGTCCTCAAGGACCTGATATTTTCTGACCGGGAAAGAGCAGGTCGGAGTACCTCAGGAACTGGAGGCGCCCGGGTTGTCCCTGGCCAACACTTTCCAGGTGTGGTTCCCCATACTGGATAGAAGGGACGATCCCAAAAAAAGTGCAGTGTGTGTCACAAGATGTGGATACGGAAGGACACCACCACTCAGTGTGACACGTGCCCCGATCATCCGGGCCTCTGCGTTAGTGGTTGCTTCAGGGAGTATCACACTTCCATGGAGTTCTAAATTATTATAATCCCAGACATAAAATTATGGGTCTCAGACTTTGGAAACACGGAAAACAACTTTTTGAAATAATGTTGTTTTAGTGTCTCCAAAGTCTGAGAGCCATACATATTGGGCATCGTCGCGTCCTTAATAATCTGATCTATAAAAATAAAATATCTAACCCCTCAGATAAATGCCCTTAAAAAAAATAATAAATTTAAACGATGTAAAAAAATTTTTGTCACCATAGATCCAAAAAATTGTAATAGCACGTCATCAAAAAGTCAAATGCCCCCCAAAATAGTGCCATTTAAAACCGCCCTCTCACCCCGCAAAAAATGAGCCCCTACATAAGCCCAACCAAAAAAAACAAAAAAACTTTTAGAATGTGGAGACAATTTTTTTTTTTCTTTTTCTAAGTTGGTTGATGATGTCAAACTGAAACCAACAAAATACTAAAAGTAGTAACAATGTGCTCTATAAAAATAGCATTTGAACTAACCCCTTGGATAAACGCCGTCAAAAAAAACAAAAAATGTAAAAAAAAGCCATTTTTTGTCAACTTAGATCATAAAAAGTGGAATAGTGAGCAATCAAAAAGTCATATGCCCCCCAAAATAGTTCCATTTAAACCGCCATCATATCCCGCAAAAAATGAGCCCCTACCTAAGACAATCACCCAAAAAATAAAAAGACTAGCTCTCAGGCTATGGAGATACGAAAATTGTTTTTTTTTTGCTTCTAAAATAATATAGTGTAAAATCTAAATAAATGTAAATAAAAGGTATTAGGTATTGTCGCGTCCGTAAGAATCTGCCTTTAAAAATAACATTTGACCCAACCCCTCGGATGAACAGTGAAAAAAAAAAAATTTCCATTTGAATCTATTTTTTCGGGTAATAAAGCAAGGGTTAACAGCCAAACAAAACTCGATATTTATTGCCCTGATTCTGTAGTTTGCAGAAACACCCCATATGTGGTCGTAAACTGCTGTACGGGGACACGGCAGGATGCAAAAGGAAAGGAACGCCACATGGTTTTTGGAAGGCAGATTTTGATAGACTGGTTTATTTACGCCATGTCCCATTTGCAGCCCCCCTGATGTAACCCTAGAGTAGAAACTCCAAAAAAGTGACCCCATCTAAGAAACTACACCCCTCAAGGTATTCCAAACTGATTTTACAAACTTTAACTCTTTAGGTGTTCCACAAGAGTTATTGTCAAAAGGAGATGAAATAAAAAAAAAAACTGCCCCTTCTCCTGTAGTTTGAAAGATGGCGTCATTTTTATGGAGTTTCTACTCTAGGGGGGCTTGAAATGGGTCATGGTGTAAAAAACCATTCCAGCAAAATTTGCCTTCCAAAAACCAAAAGGCGTTCCCCTCCTTCTATGTCCTGCCGTTTGGCCAAACAGTAGTTTACGACCACATATGAGGTGTTTCTGCAAATTACAGAATTAGGGCAACCCATATTGAGTTTTGTTTAGCAGTTATTCCTTGCTTTATTCTTGGAAAAAATGGATTCAAATGGAAAAATTTTCAAAAAATCTAAATTCTGAAATTTTATCTCCATTTTTCATTAATTCTTGTGGAGCACCAAAAGGGTTAACAAAGTCTGTAAAATCAGTTTTGAATACTTTGAGGTGTGTAGTTTCTAAAATGGGGTCATTTTTGGGTGGTTTCTATTATGTAAGCCTCCCAAAGTGACTTCAGACCTGAACTGATCCTTAAAAAGTGGGTTTTGGAAACTTTCTGAAAAATTTCTAAATTTGCTTCTAAACTTCTAAGGCTTGTAACATCCCCAAAAAATAAAATGGCATTCCCAAAATGCTCCAAACATGAAGTAGACATATGAGGAATGTAAAGTAATAACTATTTTTGGGGGAATTACTATGTATTTTTGAAGTAGAAAATTTTAAACTTTGAAATTTGCAAATTTTTCAAAATTTTTGGTAAATTTGGTATTTTTTTTATACAAAAACTTTTTTGAATATTTTTTTAGCAGTGTCATGAAGTACAATATGTGACAAAAAACAATCTCAGAACAGCCTGGGTAAGTAAAAGCATTTTAAAGTTATTCACACTTTGATAGATGTCAGATTTGCCAAAAATGGCCTGGTCCGTAGGGTGAAATAGGGCCTTGTCCTTAAGGGGTTAAATTAAGAACGATTGGAAACAGAACTTCACAAAACCAAATTAACGAGTTCTTTCTTTGGAAAATGGAGGCCATACATGGAAGCTTTCTTAACAGGAGAGGAGATAAAAACAATTCTTTTACCATTCCAACATACAGAATGGTTCTTAAAACTGAGGGAGACGGACCCATGGTGTACTCTTTAGCAGAAGTCGAATTATGGATCTTAATCCTTATTAAAAAGAATACGACGACATTGTTATTGGGTTATCGCGAGGACAAAATTCTGCGAAAAGTGGGGGAGACAGACCAAATGGGTTTGTAGGGGGGAGAGGGTTTCTTTTTTTACCTCTGTTATTGTATTTATGATCATTATTATGTGTCATTCTAAGGATTTACCTTGCAATGATTGTAATGATAATATATTCATAACACTGTTTATTCTGTACGGTTTTGTTTAGCAAAAAAAAAAAAGGGAGAAAACAAATCTCTAAATAAAGAATTCAAAAAAAATCTGCCTTCCAGGAACCATATGGCGTTCCTTTCTTCTGCGCCCTGCTGTTTGGTCATAAAGTAGTTTACGACCTCATATGGGGTGTTTCTATAAACTACAGAATCAGGGCAATAATATTGAGTTTTGCTTGGCTGTTAACCCTTACTTTGTTACTGGAATAAATTGATTAAAATGGAAAACTTGCCAAAAAATGTTTATTCTGAAATTTCGTCTCCATTTGCCAATAACGCTTGTGGAACACCTAAAGGGTTAACAAAGTTTGTAAAATAAGTTTTGAATACCTTGAGGGGTATAGTTTCTTAGATGGGGTCACTTTTATGGGGTTTTTACTCTAGGGGTGCATCAGGGGGGCTTCAAATGAGACATGGTGTCAAAAAAAAAAAACTATATGGCTTTGCTTTTCTTTCCTTCTGCACCCTGCCGTTTGGTGATACAGCAGTTTACGACCACATATGGGGTGTTTCTATAAACTATAGAATCAGGGCAATAAATATTTAGTTTTGTTTGGCTGTTAACCCTTGCTTTGTTACTTGAAAAAATTTATTAAAATTGAAAATTTTCCCAAAAATAGAAATTCTGAAATTTCATCTTTATTTGCCAATAACTCTTGTGGAACACCTAAAGGGTTAACAAAGTTTGTAAAATCAGTTTTAAATACCTTGAGGGGTGTAGTTTCTAGAATGGGTTTTTTTGTGGAGGTTTCCACTATGTAAGCCCCACAAAGTGACTTCAGACCTGAACTGGTCCTTAAAAAGTGGGTTTTGGAAAATATATGAACATTTTCAAGATTTGCTTCTAAACTTCTAAGCCTTGTAACGTCCCCAAAAAATAAAATGGCATTCCCAAGATGATCCAAACATAAAGTAGACATATGGGGAATGTAAATTAATAGCTATTTTTGAAACTTGGAAATTTGCAAATGTTTCCAAATTTTTTGTAAATTTGGTATTTTTTTTATAAACCCGGTCCTTAAGGGGTTAAAGGTGGGATAAGTTCTGAAATGATTGATCTTTGTCTCATTTTTTTACAGCGCAGAAACCTGACATTTTAACGGGTGTGTAGACTTTTTAGTTCTACTGTAAATAACAATAAATATAAACATCATGGGTATCACCGCGACCGAAAACGCCCATAGTATTAAAAAATAAAAAATAAATCCAATACGGCACACAGCGTAATGTAAAAAAGTGGTCAAAATAGCGATTTGCCATTTTTTCATTGTTTCTCTTGTAATAAAATGTGCTCAAAAAGTCACGCTCACTCCAAAATGGTATCAATAAAAACTACAGATTGTTCCACAAAAAATGAGCCCCTAAACAGCTCAGTAGACATAAGTATAAAAAAGTTATGGGGTCAGAATATGGTGATGTAAAAAAAAATTTTTTAATCAAAGTTTAAATTTATTTTTACACTATTTAGACATTAAGAACCTATACATATGGGGTATCGTCGTAATCGTATTGACCCAGAGAATGAAGGGCATGGGTCAGTTTTGCCATAAACAAAAAGCCGTGGGAACAAAACCTGTGAAACGGTGGAGGAATTGCGTGTTTTTGAATTTTTTTTGCTGCTTCCCACTGCATCTTATGCCATAATTAATGGTGGCATTAGAAGGTACAACTTGTCCCGCAAAAAATAAGCCCTCATACAGCTATGTGACCGGAAATATAAAAAAAGTTATGGCTCACGGAATATAGGGAAGTAAAATTATAACTAAAAAACCTTCGGTAGCCTAAGCCTTAAAGCGGACCTGTCACCACTCTTGACATGCTTGTTTTAACTGTTACTTGCATTTCCCATATAATAACAATTCTGGAACATCCAGTCTTATGAATCTGTTTTACCATTCCTTTTATTATTTTTACTAGAAGTTATGAATTGATTACCTCACAACCAGAGAACTCCCCACTCATTGCAAAAATTGCTCTTAGATTCTCTTCATGCTGATTGCTCAGGGGTTGCGTCATTTCTGCTGTAGATGTCTCCCATTAAGGGCTCATTCACACGAACGTATGGGTCCCGTTTCCCTATTGCGGACCGCATATTCGGATCCGCAATAAACTGACAACTTTCCGTGTGCATTCCGCATCTTGGATGCAGACCCATTCACTTCAATGGGTCCGCATATCGGGAGATGCGGAACAGAAGCTCCGGACGGAACCCTACAGAAGCACTACGGAGTGCTTGTTTGGGGTTCCGTTCCGTACTTCCGTTCCTCAAAAAGATAGGACATATTCTATCTTTTTGTGGAACGGAGGGATGCGAACCCATTCAACTTGAATGGGTCTGGATCCGTCCTGGGTGCCTCACGAACGTTCTCCGTGCATTAGGGACTGCAAATTGCTGCCCCAATGCATGGAACGGAACACATATGTTCGTGTGAATGAGCCCTAACTGTCAAAGCTTTTAACAATAGATACAGCTGGTAACATTTGAATGATAGAACTGAGCATGTCTGACCACCTTATTAGGGAGACGTGCACGTTACTATGCAGATTAAACAATGGGGGCACCGTCATAACAGCTGGAGCATTATTGTAACAAAGCAAAAATAATTTGTTCTCATGATGAATTATAAAATAACATTTAATGATTGCACAGCCCCTTTAACTTCTTAGTGACCAGCTTGTTTTGGACCTTGGTGAACAAGCAACCTTTTTTTTTCATAGTTGCATTTCAAGGGCTATTACCATTTTTTTTTCAGACTATAAGATGCGCTGCCATATTTCCCTCACTTTTGGGCGGAAAAGCGTGTCCTAGTTCAAACGCTAATAACCGCTTCCATTATGTAAGGTCATCAGCATTCAGGAGGTGCGGTGAGGGAAGTGCTGTGCTGGCTCTACTCGGCCTCCCTGTTCTTCCTGTTCTGCACTGTGTCCTGACTAGAGTTGTTTCGGTACCAAAATTTTGATTCGGTATCGATACCATAAAAAAGTATTGCGATACACCATACCATTCGATACCACGCAGAAAAAAAAAAGCCAAAAAAATCTGCGTGCATTCCACATTTTATGGAACCGCCGGCTCATAATACAACAGTCCTATCCTACTTTTTTACGGTGACTAAAAGAAAATGGCGAATCGTGCAATTTTTTTTTTACAGCGTTCACCGCATAAAAGTGGATTTTTTTATAGTTTCGACTTTTGAGACGTGGCGATATGTAATATTTTATTTATTGTTTATATTTTATATGTAAAATTGGGAAACTTTTTTTTTTCTTTTACAGTTTATTTATTAACCATTTCCCCCTTAGGGGCTAGAACCTGGGATATTCTCATCCTATTCACCCTAATAGAGCTCTATCAGGGTGAATAGGACTTAACCCTCTCCCTGCTTCCCTGTGCACAGTGCACACAGCAGCAGGGAGCAGACTATGGCAGCCAGGACTTCAGAAGCGTCCTGTTTGCCATGGTAACCGATCAGAGCCCCAGCATTACACTGCTGGGGCTCCGATCACTGCCACTGCCACCAATGAGGAGGAGTTGAGGGGACCCTGTGGCCACTGCCACCAATGCTTTTATTACTGGGGGGAGGGAGGGAGGAAGGGGGGATGGGGAGGCGCACTGGCCACCAATAATGTATTTAATACTGGGGACAGGGGAGCCACATTGCCCACCAATACAGGGGACGGAGGGCGGAGCACTGGCCAGCAATGCCTAGTACCGTTTCATATATAAATGCAGGCAGAAGACACACGCTGCCGGCACCTGCCTGTGACCCAGCACTGCGATCAGAGGCAATTAACCCCTCAGGTGCGGCACCTGAGGGGTTAATTGCCGCGGATCGCAGCAATGGGTCACAGGCAGGTGCCGGCAGCGTGTGTCTTCTGCCTGCATTTATATGTGAACCGGTACTAGGCATTGCTGGCCAGTGCTCCATCCCCCGTTCCCCCTCTCCCTCTATTGGTTGCAGCGGCAGCACAGGGGGCGGGAGAGACTGCCTCCTTGTCCCTGTGCTGCCGAGGAGAACATGGCCGCGCTGAGAGCGGCGCAGCCACGTTCTCTGATACTGGGCTGTGCAGTAGCGCAGCCCAGTATTGATAAAATACTAATCCTGGTATCGAGCTCGATACCAGAGAAAAGTATCGATTGGGTATCGAAAGTTCGATACCCGAAACAACCCTAGTCCTGACGCCATACAATGTCAATATGTCAATATGTAGGTCACAATGCAGGGCAGGCTGGAAGAACTCCAGGGAGAGGTGAATAGTAGCGACGTTCAGAGCAAGCAAGGTAAGTTTATTCATTATTTTTTTTTTTGTCTGATCTGAGGATGATCTGAGACTCATGGAGCTTGAGAGTCTGATGAAAAATTGGCGTCTGATCTGAGGGCTGATGAAGAATGGGGGTCTGATGAAAAATATATATTTTTTTTCTTATTTTCTTTGTCTAAGTGTCTTTTAGTCTGGTGCATCTCATTACCCAAAACATACGGTACTTTATTTTTCCGTCAACTAGGCCATATAAGGGTTTTTGTTGTCTTTTTTTTTTATCATTTTGGGGTAATGACACTTTTTGATAGCTTTTTATTTATCGTATTTTTCGCCCTATAAGACGCACCGGCCCATAAGACGCACCTGGGGTTTTTGGGGAGGAAAATAAGAAAAAAAATATTTTTAACCAAAAGGTGTGCTTTTGGAACTAATGGTGGTCTGTGGATGGCACTATTATGGGGGATCTGGGGATGACACACTTATGGAGGGGTCTGGGGATGACGCACTGTTATGGGGGGATCTGTGGATGTCACTGGTATGGGGGGGGGATCTGTGAAGGACACTGTTATGGGGGATCTGGGGATGACACACTTATGGAGGGGTCTGGGGATGGCCGCACTGTTATGGGGGATCTGTGGATGACGCACTGTTATGGGGGGATCTGTGACTGACACTGTTATGGGGGGTCTGTGACTGACACTGTTATGGGGGGTGGGGATCTGTGAAGGATACTGTTATCGGGGCGGATCTGTGAAGGATACTGTTACAGCCCCCCTGTAACAGTATCCTTCACAGATCCCCCATAACAGGGCTGACACTGTTATGGGGGATCTGTGGATGGCACTGTTATGGGGGATCTGTGGATGGCACTGTTATATATGTGTCATTCACAGACCCTCCCCACCCCATAACAGTGCCATCCACAGATCCCCCATCCCGTAACAGTGCCATCCACAGACCCCCTCCCCCCATAAAACTGAGCGAGCAGGGAGGGACTAGGAGGAGGAGCTGGGGGCCGGCAATTGCGGAGGGGCCGGTGCAGTGACTGTACCCGGCTTCCCCCCCCCCCGCTCCAGTGCTGCACTAATAAAATATAAGGTATTTAAATCAATTAAAAGTTCTGGTCCATGCCCCCCACCCCTAATATTACCGACACATGGCTTTTTCAGTTGATAGCAGGTAGGGATGTCCCGATACCATTTTTTTAAGACCGAGTACGAGTACCGATACTTTTATTTAAGTACTCGCCGATACCAATTACCGATACCTCGTATAAACAGCCCCGCAGTTACTGATAGCAATGAAAAAAATTAAAGCTGGAATTTGGTTGCTATGAATAACTGCTTTTCTTTTCCTTTGTACAAGTGTTAATAAATTAATAAATGGTAATATAATAGCGTTTTCAAACCAATGTGCCTCCAGGGGGATCTGTTTTTGGGGGATCTGTGGAGGACACACTGTTGTGGAGGATCTGTGGATGTCACCGTTATGGGGGGATCTGTGGATGACGCACTGTTATGGGGGATCTGTGGATAACACAGTGTTATGGGGGGATCTGTGGATGGCGCACTGTTATGGGGATCTGTGGATGACGCACTGTTATGGGGGATCTGTGGATGACGCACTGTTATGGGGGATCTGTGGATGGCACCGTTATGGGGATCTGTGGATGGCACCGTTATGGGGGAATCTGTGGATGGCACCGTTATGGGGGGACCTGTGGGCGGCACCGTTATGGGGGGACCTGTGGGCGGCACCGTTATGAGGGGACCTGTGGGCGGCACCGTTATGGGAGGACCTGTGGACGTCACCGTTATGGGGGACCTGTGGGCGTCACCGTTATGGGGGGACCTGTGGACGTCACCGTTATGGGGAGATCTGTGGATGACACATATATAGCATCTTATGCTATATACATGTCATCCACAGATCCACAGTAGTGTCGGGGCCGGTGCAGCTTGACTCATACACCGGCCCCGCAGCTGCTATATTCTGTTTCATTAACGCTAACTTACTGTGCCCGTGATTACTAACTATTAATGCGCAGTCCCTCCATGCTCCTGCCCTGCGCCTTCTGTAATCATAAAGTGGGTGGAGCGGGCAGGCGGGACATGAGGCGCATGGAGGAACTGAGGCTCAAGCTGCCCGATTCCTCCATGCGCCTCATGTCCTGCCTGCCCGCTCCGCCCACTTTATGATTACAGAAGGCGCGGCAGGAGCATGGAGGACTGCGATAATAGTTAGTAATCACGGGCACAGTAAGTTAGGGTTAATGAAACAGAATATAGCCGCTGCCGAACCGGAACTTCCGGTATCGGCAGTGGTATCGGCGGCATTTTTACGAGTACAAGCACTCACTGACGTCCAAGCCTGCGCCGCCTGCTTCATTCATAAAGTAGGCGGCGCAGGCATGTGACGTTTGTGAGTGATGACCCAGCCGCCCGGAATGCCTGCTATCAACTGAACATGCCGTGTGTCGGTAATATTAGGGGTGGGGGGCATGGACCAGAACTTTTAATTGATTTAGATACCTTATATTTTATTAGTGCAGCACTGGAGCGGGGGGGCCGGGTACAGTCACTGCACCGGCACCTCCGCAATTGCCGGCCCTCAGCTCCTCCTCCCAGTCCCTCCCTGCTCGCGCATACATCGCAGCTGGCGATGTAAAAATGTCAGCATTCGCCCCATAAGACGCAGGGGCACTTTTCCCCCATTTTTTGGGGGAACAAAGTGCGTCTTATGGGGCGAAAAATACGGTAGTTTTTTTGGGGGCATCTTTTTTTTTTTTTACACAAATGATTTATACAATTTTTTAGTCCCACAAGGCAACTTTAATATCCGATCCTCTGAACACTCATATTTTACAGTGTACTATATACTGTCAGTACTATATTGACAGGCACTATCAGGCTGTGCCAGAAGCATTTACTGCAGACAGGCCTAGGGGCTTCATAATGCCCCTAGCTGCCATGGTAAGAAATCGACACCCCCACAGCCTAATTTTTGTAAGTGCCGATGCCTGAGAAAGGGAGTCCACTGATTTATGTACTGCGTCACTGTTGACTGCAACATCTAAGTCGTTAAGTGGTTCGGATCAACACTGCTGCCGATCTGGGCTAATAGAGCAGAAGCCTGACTGTCAGAGCTGAACTCCTGCTAATCACTGCACGGGAGACCTATGCAGCACTTGGGCTAGGCCGCCACAAAAAGATGTTGACCTGTTAGTTACCTCCATAAAATGACATATTGGTAATCACCAACGGGAAAAACATTTTGTGTCAGAGCAATGTAGAAGTACTGGTATATATGGCTGCAGATTTTAGCAAAAGCATATTTTAGTAAGTTCAAAGATTTTACATTTCATATATAATAAAACATTGTTGAACACCATAACCAATTTTCACAAGACAGATATAATTTTAATCAGCAGGGCTGACTCTATCATGCAGTATGTCTGGTTTAAAGGGGTTGTTCGCTTTTTATTATTAATGACCTATCCTATCTGCTTTTTTCTTCAAACAACTGATTGCTGGGGGTGCCAGGAGTCGGACCCCTGCCGATCTGAGGATACGTCATCAAGTGTAAAAAGTAGACGACTCCTTTAATAGAATTGATCTTGCTGACAGGTGCTCTTTAACACTAAACTATCTAGATAAATTTGTTTTTTGTAAACATTTAAACACATCTTATTTTTGTAGAGCATTGATGAAGTTGGTAAAAGTGATCTTGGTCGCAAATTCCGTGAGGGAGTCGAGGAGGCTGCAAAAACTGCCAAACATTCAGCTGAGTCAGTAAGCAAAGGAGGGGAGAAGATTGGTAAAACAGCTGCTTTCAAGGTTCTCTCTCAGGTAATATTATGATACTGTCAGATCCTTTTGGCTTGTTATTGACATGTACTCTTTTGTTCATGAATATTGTAGGGTTAAATAAATTCTGTTTAGTGAACGAAGGTATGTGCCAAAAATAACAAAACTCATTGGCCCACATTTGTCAATGTGTACAGTCGTGGCCGAAAGTTTTGAGAATTACATAAATATTGGAAATTGGAAAAGTTGCTGCTTAAGTTTTTATAATAGCAATTTGCATATACTCCAGAATGTTATGAAGAGTGATGAATTGCATAGTCCTTCTTTGCCATGAAAATTAACTTAATCCCAAAAAAACGTTTCCACTGCATTTCATTGCTGTCATTAAAGGACCTGCTGAGGTCATTTCAGTAATCGTCTTGTTAACTCAGGTGAGAATGTTGACGAGCACAAGGCTGGAGATCATTATGTCAGGCTGATTGGGTTAAAATTGGAGACTTGACATGTTAAAAGGAGGGTGATGCTTGAAATCATTGTTCTTCCATTGTTAACCATGGTGACCTGAAAAGAAACGTGTGCAGCCATCATTGCGTTGCATAAAAATGGCTTCACAGGCAAGGATATTGTGGCTACTAAGATTGCACCTCAATCAACAATTTATAGGATCATCAAGAACTTCAAGGAAAGAGGTTCCATTTTTGTTAAAAAGGCTTCAGGGCGTCCAAGAAAGTCCAGCAAGCGCCAGGATCGTCTCCTAAAGAGGATTCAGCTGCAGGATCGGAGTGCCACCAGTGCAGAGCTTGCTCAGGAATGGCAGCAAGCAGGTGTGAGCACATGAAGACTTTTGGAAGATGGCCTGGTGTCAAGAAGGGCAGCAAAGAAGCCACTTCTCTCCAAAAAAAATATCAGGGACAGATTGATCTTCTGCAGAAAGTATGGTGAATGGACTGCTGAGGACTGGGGCAAAGTCATATTCTCCGATGAAGCCTCTTTCCGATTTTTTGGGGCATCAGGAAAAAGGCTTGTCTGGAGAAGAAAAGGTGAGTGCTACCATCAGTCCTGTGTCATGCCAACAGTAAAGCATCCCGAGACCATTCATGTGTGGGGTTGCTTCTCATCCATGGGAGTGGGCTCACTCACAATTTTGCCCAAAAACACAGCCATGAATAAAGAATGGTACCAAAACACCCCCCAACAGCAACTTCTTCCAACAACAGTTTGGCGAAAAACAATGCATTTTCCAGCACGATAGAGCACCGTGCCATAAGGCAAAAGTGATAACTAAGTGGCTCAGGGACCAAAATGTTGACATTTTGGGTCCATGGCCTGGAAACTCCCCAGATCTTAATCCCATTGAGAACTTGTGGTCAATCCTCAAGAGGCGGGTGGACAAACAAAAACCCACTTATTCTAAAGTACTTGTAATTATATTTCACTACATCACAGAAACAACTGAAACAAAGATCTAAAAGCAGTTTAGCAGCAGACTTTGTGAAAACTAATATTTGTGTCATTCTCAAAACTTTTGGCCACGACTGTATATGCCAATGTTGGCTAAAATGTACCATTTTAAAAGGTGTGCCAAAACATGCTCCATATTTGTGCTATTATTTTTTTTTTTCTCACTTACCTCTTCTTCGCTCTTAGCCTCCTTCTGCCAAATTTGAAAAGTGACGAGAAAGAGTGGTATGAAGTTAAACCAAACTTATTATGCAAGTCTGCTTCTTTTCATTGCAGGCATAAAGGGAACCTGTCACCACAAAATGCAGTGCAATCTGCAGACTGCTTGTTATAGCGCAGGAGGAGCTGAGCAGATTGATATATCGTTTTGTGGGGAAAGATTCAGTGAAACTTGCAATTTTTACATTTATATCTCTGCCTTTTCTACCTCCTGTGAAGAGCTTTAGTACAGGAGGGAGGGGTTATCAGTCATAACATTGTGTATATATGTGTGCATAGAGAAATAGCTGCCGGTCACTAGTAACTCCTCCCTGTAGCATTTCACAGGGCTGCAAAAAAAGCAAAGATATAAATTACAAGTTTTGCTGCATCTTTTCCCACAAAAATATGTATCAACCTGCTCAACTTCTTCTGCTCTATAACACGCTTCTGGGCTTCTTATCGGCATCCTCATTGGCCGCAGAGGATGCCGGTAAGTAAATTCAATACCCTGGGTCTCTCTGAAGAGAGCAGGTGGCAGGTCAAAATAAGAAATTAGCAGTTCTGTACAAATAACGGGTCTAAAGCTACTTTCACACTAGCGTTTCTATTTTCCGGTAAGAAATCCATCATAGGGTCTCAGTACCGGAAAAAAAACTCTTCCGTTTTGTCCCCATTCATTGTCAATGGGGACAAAATGTAACTGAACAGAACAGAATGCTCCAAAATGCATTCCGTTGTGTTTTGGCTGATTTCTCATATCGGAGAGCAAACTGCAGTATGCTGCGGTTTTCTTTCCATCATGGGATGCAGAACAAGACGGATCCGTCATCACCCACAATACAAGTCAATGGGGACGGATCTGTTTGACTGTGACTCGGTCCAATCACATTGGAAAGTGTTACAGCCAGGGAGAAAACAAAGCTCAAATCTCTCTAGCTCAAAGCTCTCCGCTGTAATTGGACCGTGCTACAGCCAGGAAGAAGCAGGCGCCCATTGATAAAGAGGGCAGTCTCCTCCTACCTGTACCGATGATATTCTTTTCCATACCAGCCGCGAAAAGTAAAAGAGGGCACAGTGGGGGAACGGAGCTCTGGACAGATGAGCTAGTAAGTCATCCTACATACCTTCAGTATGCCCTACACAACCCCGTACTTATTTCATAAGGTCCTCTTTAAATATATAAAAAAAATCTTAAATTTAAATCACCTACATTTCGATAGAATAACAAAATAAATACATACCGTATTTTTCGCCCTATAGGACGCACCTGCCCATAAGACGCAACTAGGTTTTTGAGAAGGAAAATAAGAAAAAAAATATTTTGAACCAATAGGTGTGCTTTTGGTGGGTTTTGAACTAACGGATGTCTGTGGCTGACACTGTTATTGGGGGGGGATCTGTGGGTGACACATATGAAGCATCTGTGGGTGACACATATGAAGCATCTTATGCTATATATGTGTCAACCACAGATCCCCCCCCCCCAATAACATTGTCCTTGTGTAAATAAGCCCCCCCCCCCATACATACAGCGTTTTGTCTGAGCGGGTTTTTAGTGCTGCTGGTGGCATTATAACAGATAAGCGTATCCGGAAAATGCTGAGAGGTTGACTCTTATAAAAATGAACACTACCTGGATTGCCCCTGACTTCTCCATTCCACCAGAGGAAAGCCACGACTAAACATAATGGCACTTTAAATGTTTTGTTTAGACTGAATACGCTCTATTCCCATACACCCCTTCCTCCACAAAAAAGGGTATATGATTGAATCTTCATTTTCTCATCCTCCTCCTCCTCGTCCATCATATCTACATGCTTAATTGTCGCATATAATGCCATCGCGTGTATGCCTTCTCATATAATTTTTCTGATGGTCAGCTCACCCGCAGGCTCTCACATAAATAATGTTTTAGATGGTCAGCAGGCCCTTGCATATAATTTTTCGGGATGCTCAGCTCACCCGCAGGCTCTCGCATAAATAATGTTTTCGATGGTCAGCTCACCCGCAGGCCCTCGCATATAATTTTTCGGATGGTCGGCTCACCTGCAGGCCCTTACCCATAATGTTTTAGATGGTCAGCTCAGCTGAAGACCTTCACCCCTAATGTTTTTAGTGGGTAACCAGCAGGCCATCAATCATATTTTACCTCTCCTGTATAACGTTTCCTCATCCTAAATACCTATGACATTCCCTGTAATTTTTTTGGACTCATTCCAATGACTGGCTCTCTTAGGAGTCCTGTATTGTTATTTATCGCCACTACCTCCTGAGTCGGTACTGGGAAATTTGCGCGCTCCTGTCTGCCTTTCTTAGAAGTGGTAGCCGTGGCCATCCCTCTCCGGAAGCGAGCCCTGATTCCCCATCACCCGTGGTCACCATGGTAGGCGCAAAAAAGAACATCGAAAGTTGATAGAGTAGACATCCAAATAGATCGTCAACATCACGGGGACGTGCGATCAGCTTAGAAGTTATCTAGAGTTAACAAAGCGGCAGCAGGCCCTCACCTACAATTTTTTACACCGTCAGCTCAACATCCTTTCCTCTTCCAAGTTCATTATCATCAGATGATAGTCTGGTGAACACAATGGTAATCACCGGGGGTCACGTAACTAATTAGCATGGAGGAGTGTCTTTGGTTATCGGAATGAACCACACAAATCGACTCGATCCACACGCTCAAAACGGCTATGCACCACCACCACCCACAGAATTGCGAAATAGGTATCAGTCTGTTAATCCTTTCCGTGTCTGTGCCGGGTGAGGCTTCCCGTGCGTAGTCGGATTAAGCCGCAGGCGCCACTCCTGGTGGTGCCCTTCTATCAATTAGTTTAAGTTTCAGCTTTGCAACCATACTACCCCCGGAACCCAAAGACTTTAGTTTCCCAGAAAATGCTTGGCGGGAAATGGGAATAACGCTGCCGGGGATCGTCTTCAAACCTCCAACTTAAGTTGTTGATTAATGAAAACGTTCGTGGCAACAAAGGTTTCGGCTGTGGTTTGGCTTGCGCCGGTACAAGAATTTCACCTCTACAGGTACAATACGGCTGTTCCTCTTCCAATAAATTCAATTTGATTGTCCAAGAGTCTGGTCAACACAATCGAAACCACCGGCCGTCCCTCTTAGTCATGGCCCCAGTTCCGAAAATCACGATTTTTTTTGTCTGAACTTGCTCTTTATATAAAAGAAAATATACAGGAAAGAATGTCTCCTAACAATTTTTCATCTAAAATCGCTTTTAACTTCGGTTTTGTGAGTTTTATGGTCAGTCTGTAAAAGTGGCGTACAACTTGGGCAACATTGTTACCAGCAGCGACATTGTAGACCCAGATGCATCCAGACATCCCCCCCATGCTGTCCCCGACCCATTTCGGTGGTGTTTCCATCAATTTCTGACCTTTTCCTATGAACCAGGCACCCTCCCCTCTTCAGAGCAGGAGTGTGCCTGGTTTAATGCTCAGGTCCTCTCATTGACTTCTATAGGGCACCCGAGCATCCCGGTGTGCTCGGGCATAGCACCCAAGCGTCGGGGTGCTCGATCATCACTAACCATCACCACAAAAATAAAAAAATTGGCTTTTTATTGTATAAAAGTGGTAAACCGTAATAAAAAGTCTAAAATTGGTATCTCTGTAATTGTGCTGACCAGCAGAATAAAGTTAGACATTTTTTTCCACAGTGTTCAGAGATCACGAAAAGCGCTGCAAACCGCTGGTCTGAATTGACCTGCGGTTTGCAGCAATCGCCGATACGGGGAGGTCATAGGACCCCCCTGGGCATTGTAACAACGTACCTACTGAATGATTTCAGCAGGTACCTTGTTCCAATCACTGCCGGCTGAGCAGCAGCGATCGGAAATACTCATGACGTACCGGTACGGCATGTGTCCTTAAGGATTCGGTAAACATGCCGTAACGATACGTCATTTGTCCTGAATCGGTTAAGAAGCAGGATGAAGATGCGCTCTAATCCTCATCAGACACCAGAGACAACATAAAAACAAATGCTTTGCCAATGGTCATAAACTAACCAGGTGAGGCATAGGACAAATTGTATGTACATACATCACAGTCCACCCGAGAATGGAAGACATAGTTGTGTAGTTGTGTTATCCAGGGGAGGGGGGAGGAGCAGGAGGGTAAAGAGGCAGTAGCAGTGGACAATTGTGTACAGTCCAGGCAGCAAGCTGTCCCTGTTAATCCCTGCTTGGCCTGTTTAGCCCTCACAGCCTAACACGGAGTCCTTGCCCCGCAAGGGGTGGCCCCGTCCGGAACCTGACCCTACACTGGAATCCCTAAGGGTCCCTGCTTGGAGTGTGAGGTTATAATAGATGTTTACTAAGATGAGGAAAAGTGGGAAATATAGTGACTATGTTTATTTGCACTCGTCCCTATGGTGGATTAATACCAAGGTCAAGTGAAAAAATAGCTAGTGTATATTCACGTGTCCCTACGCGTTTCTTCTTCTGAATATACTATGTCTGTAAGTTAAAAGCCTTAAGAGTCGTCAGGGGGACACAAGGGCTATATGGTGAGCTAACTCCTACTAAACAAAGGTGGATGGTGGGTTTAGGGAGAAAAAGGTGTGCTCAAACCGTATGAGGTGGTGGTTTTGCGTTGTCCGCAGCAGGCGTATGGCTTTAAATCCGGACTCAGGCATAAATCACCAGACCACCTCTGTTGCAGAATTATATTGAGGGGTATCTGCAACATAAACACAGTGTAGGTGCAATCAGAATAGTGAACTGATGCAGCCACAGATTAGCTAGTCCACGAGAAAGTGGAATGTTGTACTTACATGTATCCTAGGGTGGGCGTATTGCCTTAATCCTGGACCTAGGCATTGGACTACAGCAGGTCCATGTGTCTGTTGGCGTTGGCAGCGCCTGTAGACGCGCCGCCATGTTTAAATAAGAGGCGGAAGTTGACCTTCCTTTTGTGCACATGCGCGTTCATTTATGCGCATGTGATAAAATTTGCATAATATGTGCATGTGTCAAAATTCGCATTATATACGCATGCGCCAAAAACCGCGTTTATGCGCATGCACTCAAAATCGTGTGCACGTGACCCGAGTCATGTGACTCGGCATGTCGCTGATACATCCGGACATAGTGGGCCGGCCTAATGTCAGGCTGTCAATCAATTGGGCAGTCCTGGTACTTTCACTGCATCGCGTATGGTTTTTTGTTTTAAGGGGCCTTCTCTTTACCCTTATTTATATCAAAACATTATTAACAGTTATGTTAGGGTACTTTTACACTTGCGGCAGGACAGATCCGGCAGGCTATTCAGCCTGCCGGATCCGTCCTGCCACAAGTGCCTGTGCACGCCGGACTGAAAAGTTGGACATGCAGGACTTTTAGTCTGGCGATCTCCGGCCGTGCACTGCCGTGCTGCGCCGTAGCTCCGCCCCCCGCCCCATTATAGTCAATGGGGACGGAGCGGCAGCACGGCAGTGCACGGGCACTTGCGGCAGGATCCGTTCTGCCGCAAGTGTAAAAGTACCCTTAAATAACTTATTGCCAGCTGAAAGATAATCGCCCATGCAGTAATTATCCAATAGGACGCCGCTCATACATATTTGCTTAGTTAAATCCAGGTGGCGACTTTTTTTTTTTGGGCAGGCAGTGTAAAAAAAAAAAGTGAAGATAGTGTTTTTAATAAAAAAAAAAATTAAGTTTCAAGTAAAAAAAATAAAAATAAAGCCCCCCAACCATAAAATCAGGTAATTTCAAGCAATTTCAAAAGGGTAATTTCAAGCAAAAAGACATAGTACCAATCAAACCGTCATCTATAATGATTTATCGGGAAAGGATGTTTAGATAAGATCGGCCAACACCCGGTGGTCGCTTACCTAAATCGTCAGGGAGGTACGAGAAGCAGGACACTAAGTCAAATATCGGAAAACATATTTTCTTGGGCAGAAATTAACCTGAGGTCAATTTCGGCAGTCCATCTGAAAGGGCATTTAAACACAACTCTGTTTCCTCAGCAGAGTACAATTGCTGTCGATGGGAATGGTGTCTGTACCAGAGCCTGGAAATTATAGGCCGGTAAGTTTAACATCTGTTGTTGGTAAACGGTTTGAAGGGTTTCTAAGAGATGCTATTTTGGAGTATCTCAATGAAAATAAGCAAATATATAAGCATGGCATGGCTTCATGAGGGATCGGTCATGCCAAACGAATTTAATCAGCTTCTATGAGGAGGTAAGTTCTAGACTTGACAGCAGCGAATCAATGGATGTCATATATTTGGACTTCTCCATAGCATTTGACACTGTACCACATAAAAGGTTAGTATATAAAATGAGGATAATCATAAACTAACAGGAAAATTAAAAAAAAAGGCGGTCATTCCAAAAGTTGGAATGAAGGAAGCTCTTAGCGCACATTTTTGATCAAAAGTATGTCGGGCCCAAGTACCACTTCACGGCGGCTTCCGCACAAGGGTCCCTAACGCTACAGATACTGCCTCATATGGACTTACCAGTCTCCTAATAGCCCACCATCCGTGGATAATCAGGTTTCTCAGGGCAGCAGACAGACTTCGTCCCACCCTTAGACCTATTGTGCCCCCCTCTGGGACCTTAATCTGGTTGTCAGGCCTCACAGAGTCCCAGTTCGAACAACTCTCTCAGGCCTTCCTGCGTTTGATTACACTCAAAACTGTTTTTCTGGTAGCTATCACCTCAGCCCGTAGAGTCGTTTGAACCCTTTTGCAGAATTTTTCCTGACAATATTGTATTCCGTTTATATACTTCCTTTCTTCCGAAGGTGGTGTCTAGATTCCATGGATCTTCGGGGGAGTGTAGATTTCATTCCCTTGATGTAAGACGAGCAAGTACTCCAGTAGATACAGGGCAGTTTAGGAAGTCCGATTTCTTTTTTATCCAGTTTCAGGGTATCAATAAGGGGAAAAAGGCTACTAAATGTTCTATTTCCAGGTGGGTAAAATCTACCATCACCAAGTCACATAAAACCTTGGGTAAAGATCCACTGGGTTTTCTCAAAGCCCACTCTACTAGGTCAGTTGCAACTTCTTATGCTGAGAAGACTGATGCTTCAGTTGAACAAATTTGTAGAGCGGCTACTTGGGCATCACCACTTACTTTTATCAGACATTACAGAGTGGACATTAGTGCTGGGCAGGATTTGGCTTTTGGGCGAAAGGTCTTGCAAGCTATTGTCCCTTCCTAATTTAATGTATCTGTTAAATCTCATGGTATGCAGTCGTGGAGGATAAAATGGTAAAACTGGATTACACTTACCGTTAATTTCCTTTTTTATGAATCCACCACGACGGCAGGGGTTTTCCTCCCTCCATATAAAGACAGAGTGGTGTGTGTATGTGTATATATATATATATATATATATATATATATATATATATATACAGTGGAGGAAATAATTATTTGACCCCTCACTGATTTTGTAAGTTTGTCCAATGACAAAGAAATGAAAAGTCTCAGAACAGTATCATTTCAATGGTAGGTTTATTGTAACAGTGGCAGATAGCACATCAAAAGGAAAATCGAAAAAATAACTTTAAATAAAAGATAGCAACTGATTTGCATTTCATTGAGTGAAATAAGTATTTGAACCCCTACCAACCATTAAGAGTTCTGGCTCCCACAGAGTGGTTAGACACTTCTACTCAATTAGTCACCCTCATTAAGGACACCTGTCTTAACTAGTCACCTGTATAAAAGACACCTGTCCACAGAATCAATCAATCAAGCAGACTCCAAACTCTCCAACATGGGAAAGACCAAAGAGCTGTCCAAGGATGTCAGAGACAAAATTGTAGACCTGCACAAGGCTGGAATGGGCTACAAAACCATTAGCAAGAAGCTGGGAGAGAAGGTGACAACTGTTGGTGCGATTGTTCGAAAATGGAAGGAGCACATGACCATCAATCGACCTCGCTTTGGGGCTCCACGCAAGATCTCACCTCGTGGGGTGTCAATGGTTCTGAGAAAGGTGAAAAAGCATCCTAGAACTACACGGGAGGAGTTAGTTAATGACCTCAAATTAGCAGGGACCACAGTCACCAAGAAAACCATTGGAAACACATTACACCGCAATGGATTAAAATCCTGCAGGGCTCGCAAGGTCCCCCTGCTCAGGAAGGCACATGTGCAGGCCCGTCTGAAGTTTGCCAATGAACACCTGAATGATTCAGAGAGTGACTGGGAGAAGGTGCTGTGGTCTGATGAGACCAAAATAGAGCTCTTTGGCATTAACTCAACTCGCTGTGTTTGGAGGAAGAAAAATGCTGCCTATGACCCTCAAAACACCGTCCCCACCGTCAAGCATGGGGGTGGAAACATTTTGCTTTGGGGGTGTTTTTCTGCTAAGGGCACAGGACAACTTATTCGCATTAACGGGAAAATGGACGGAGCCATGTATCGTGAAATCCTGAGCGACAACCTCCTTCCCTCTGCCAGGAAACTGAAAATGGGTCGTGGATGGGTGTTCCAGCACGACAATGACCCAAAACATACAGCAAAGGCAACAAAGGAGTGGCTCAAGAAGAAGCACATTAAGGTCATGGAGTGGCCTAATCAGTCTCCGGACCTTAATCCAATCGAAAACCTATGGAGGGAGCTCAAGCTCAGAGTTGCACAGAGACAGCCTCGAAACCTTAGGGATTTAGAGATGATCTGCAAAGAGGAGTGGACCAACATTCCTCCTAAAATGTGCGCAAACTTGGTCATCAATTACAAGAAACGTTTGACCTCTGTGCTTGCAAACAAGGGTTTTTCCACCAAGTATTAAGTCTTTTTTGTTAGAGGGTTCAAATACTTATTTCACTCAATGAAATGCAAATCAGTTGCTATCTTTTATTTAAAGTTATTTTTTCGATTTTCCTTTTGATGTGCTATCTGCCACTGTTACAATAAACCTACCATTGAAATGATACTGTTCTGAGACTTTTCATTTCTTTGTCATTGGACAAACTTACAAAATCAGTGAGGGGTCAAATAATTATTTCCTCCACTGTGTATATATATATATATATATATATATATATATATATATATATATATATATACACAATTAGGGCTGCAGCTATCGATTATTTTAGTAATCTATCGATTAATCACTACTCTAATAAGAAAAAGCTAATAAAAAAGAACATTTTCCTTTATCAAATTTAATCAGACCCCCACCATCAGTCCTCTGTGCCGTCAGCTCCCCCAGTTGCCATGAGCGCCACTGTACCATCAGCCCCCTCCCCCCCCCGTGCCATCAGCTCCCCCCCCCCCCGTGCCATCAGCTCCCCATGCCACCAGTCCTCTATGCCATCAGTCCCCCAGTGCCATCACCCCCCATGCCATCAATCCTCTGTGCCATCAGCTCTATGTGCCAACAGCTCTATGTGCCATCCATCCCCAATGCCATGAGTCCTCTGTGCTGTCATCCCCTCTGATGCTAGCGTGCTCCCCCAGTGCCACCATCTCCACTTCTAGTCTCCAGTAGCAACTATCACTGTTGTCAATGGTTAGAGGTTTCAAATACTATCACAGAACAAAAGTTACCCCTCATTAAAATATACATTTTATTAAATCCTTTCTAAAATAAACCATAAATCACCACATCAATAGCACCATGTTTACACCCTTAATTCTGGTAGTTTACAAAATGGGGTGACTTTTTGGGAGTTTCTACTAGAGGTGCATCAGGGGTTCTTCAAATGGGACATGGTAACTTAAAATTATCCCAGCGGCATCTGCCCTCCAATATCCATATGGCGCTCCTTTCCCTCTGCACCCTGCAGTGTGTCCATACAGCAGTTTACGACCACAGATGGGGTGCTTCTGTAAACTACAGATTCAGGCTAATAAATATTGTTTTCTTTGGCTGTTAACCCTTGCTGTGTTACAGGGAATAATAGATTAAAATGGAAAATCTGCAAAAAAAAAGTGAAATTTTGACATTTCACCTCCATTTTCCATTCATTCTGGTGGAACACCTAAAGGGTTAACAAAGTTTGTAAAATCAGTTTTGAATAACTTGAAGGGTGTAGTTTCTAAAATCATTTATGGGTGGTTTCTACTATGTAAGCCCAACAAAGTAAGGGTACTTTCACACTAGCGGCAAAGCTATCCGGAAGGCTGTTCCGGCGGGTGAACAGCCTGCCGGCTCCGCCATGCCACAAGTACCCGTGCACTGCCGTGTTGCTGCTCCGTCCCCATTTACTATAATGGGACGGGGGCAGAGCTACGGCACAGCGCACGGCCGGAGATCGCCGGACTAAAAGTACTGCAGGTCCGACTAGTCTGGCGATCTCTGCTGTGCTGCGCCATAGCTCCGCCCCCACCCCATTATAGTCAGAGGGGACGGAGCGGAAGCACAGAAGTGCAGGTACTTGCGGCATGGCGGATCCGGCAGGCTGTTCACCCGTTGGAACAGCCTGCCGGATAGCTATGCCGCTAGTGTGAAAGTACCCTAATTTCATAACTGAACTGGTCCTTAAAAAGTGGGTTTTGGAAATTTTCTTAAAATTTAAATTGCTTTTAAAATTCTAAGCCTTCTAACTTCCTGAAAAATAAAATCACATTTTCAAAATCATGCCAACATGAAGTAGACATTTGGAAAATGTACAGTAACAACTATTTTATGAGTTATCACAATCTGCTTTAAAAGCAGAGAAATTCAATTTTCAAAAATTTTTAATTTTTCCAAATTTTAAAAAATTTTGGATTTTTTTTTTATAAATAAAGGTGAAACTGATTGACTCAAATTTACCACTAACTTGAAGTATAATGTGTTACGAGAAAACAGAGAATTGCTTGGACAAGTAAAAGCGTTCCAGAGTTATTACCACATAAAGTGAAACATGCCAGATTTGCAAAATGTGGCTTGGTCCTTATGGAGAAAACTGGCTTGGTCTTGAAGTGGTTAAAGGGGTTAATCAATACCTAAATTGCCCCGCAAAATGCCCAGGGACCTCATAAAGGTTATACTTGCCCCAGTCTCTGGCACCCGCGTCGCTTCTGATGCCCATATGGCCTCCGATGCATCTTCCAATAGCATGCCACAACGAGAACGAGCCTCCGTAGCTTCGCGGGTGACACTAGAGAGCATTGCCGGACTGGCCCACCAGTAAAATTTATTTTGGGGGCCCACCGTACAGATATATACAAAGATTACCTGTTCACACAGCAGCAGGATGCTACCAGATGATTGAATATGGGGGTCCCTGCAGCAGCTTTGAGAATTTAGGTCCTGGGGAGAAGAGGACACTGGTAGCTTTCCTCTATACATAGAAGTCATCTTGGCTCTACTCGTGTCCATAATAATAAACTGGGGAGTTTCTTGATTAACCTAGCAAGTGTTTTATATGAACATATGATGGTTGAGGTGCTGTACATTGAATATATGTATGTAGTGCAGTAAGTCTACGCTGTTATGTGCCACTTGTGCAGGGGGTGTGAGACTAAGGGCCCCCCTTGCTCATGGGCCCACCGGGGAATTCACCTGTATCCCTGTGGGCTAGTCCGAGCCTGCTAGAGAGGCTTGTTCCCATCGCAGCCTGCTATTGGCTGCCCCAACCCCCATCCCCCTCCTCGTGTCACCAGATGTTTTGATTCAGGCAACAGGGAGATACGGAGCGACACGGAGTAAGTATAATCTGCATGAGGTGCCTGGGCATTTTGGGGGGGGGCATTATAGTTGTTGGATAAGGGTACTTTCACACTAACTTTTTTCTTTTCCGGCATTGAGTTCCGTCAAAAGGGCTCAATACCGGAAAATAACTGATCAGTTATATCTAATGCATTCTGAATGAGAGAAATCCGTTCAGGATGCATTAGGATGTCTTCAGTTCAGTCTCTGAACAGCGTTTTGGACGGAGATAATACCGCAGCATGGGTATTATCTCCGTCCAAAATGTCGGACCAGTTGCCGGAATGCTGGATCCGGCATTCATTTACATTAAAATGTATTAGTGCCGGTCTGCACATGCGCAGACCTTTAAAACTGTAAAAGTAAAATTTAAAGAAGGATCCGTCTATTCGCATGACAAGCGGAGAGACTGATCCGTTCTTGCAGTGCATTTGTGAGATGGATCCTCATTCGGATCAGTCTACAAATGCATTCAGTTTACATCCAGATCGACAGATCCGGCAGGCAGTTCCGACGATGCAACTGCTTGCCGGATCACTTTGCTGCAAGTGTGGAAGTACCTTAACCCCTTTAAAAACAGTGCACCAAAACATGTGGTACAGCCTGGATAAACTCTTGGGCACCAAGTGAGTCGTAAGTTGTTGAAGTCGATTATGTTGAAAGCAGCACACATGGGCAAGCAGAAGGCCCCCTGCAGATGTGCGTTTATCACTCTGCGAGTCCACAGCGCAGCTCCCAGCCTGACCTCCCAGCACTGACTGGGTCACAGAGCATTATTTTGATTTATGATGCTATGTAACCCTTACAGTTCTGGAATGTATTGGATAACACTGGCAGCATTATGTCAGTGTTATCCAATACATTCCAGAACTGTAAGGGTTACATAGCATCATAAATCAATATAATGCTATGTGACCCCCCAGCAGCGCTGGGAGTTCAGGCCGGGAGCTCCGCTGCGCAGTCGCAGCATGACAAATGCTCGTCTGCAAGGGGCCTAAGGGTTTGAGCGACCTCGACAAGGGTCAGATTGCAGGGTCAGGACACTTTGGGGGATCTGTGGCGGACACTTTGGGGGATCTGTGGCACAAGTGTCCTCTGCAGATCACCCGGTAGAAGGGAGGAGGCGGGGAAACTCATGCAGTGCTCCGGTGCAGTGCTTCTACTCTAAAACACTGGGCCCCGCCGCAACTGTTAAATACTATATTGCCAATCACGCTTACCTAACTTACCTAACTACTACTATAATCGCACATACATACATCTTAGTACTGTTCTCGGCGCAGACCGCAGCTCCCTCGGTCATCGCCGCCTGCCGCAGCTCCCTCCTCATACGCCGCCTGCCTGTTCATTTATAAAGTGAGCAGGGCAGGCGGCGCATGAGGAGGGAGCTGCGGCAGGCGAGACAGGCGGCGCATGACCGAGGGATCTGCGGTCTACGCCGTGTACAGTACTATGATGTATGGATGTGCGATTATAGTAGTAGTTAGGTAAGTTAAGTAAGAGTGATTGGCAATATAGTATTTAACAGTTGCGGCGGGGCGAGTAGAAGCACTGCACCAAGCCCCGCCATAAGCTTCCCCGCCTCTTGCCTCCACACTGATACTTCGCTGGCCACGCTGCGCAGCATAGCGGCCAGCGAAGTATCAGTATTCGTTTTATAAGACGCACGGTCATTCCCCCCCCCCACTTTGGGGGGAAAAAAGTGCGTCTTATAAAGCGAAAAATACGGTACATCATGTCCCAAAGTGCAGCATTTCTAAGTGCACTAGAGATATTCGGGAGATACTCAGGAGGTAATCTGGAGGTGAGTACAATCTAATAAGTTTTGTTTAAAATATTTTCTTGCATTAAAATGGCAGACCTGATTCAGTGCAGGAATTGATGTGCTTTCATTTCATGTTTCACTCTTCGCAGGATTGGATGCTGTCTGATCTTCAGACAGTTCTCCATAATGCAGCAGGAAATTGCATTTTTGAAATCTGAGATTTGTAAAGTAACTGTTAGACAAACTCAGGCTTGGCATGTTGCAATGCCACTGCCACAAAGGCCCCCCAGAAATGGAAGATGGGTTACTGTAGGTTCTGGTAGAATAGAGCTGTTGATAGAAGACATGTCCCACAGTCTGTGGCTCTCTGTAATTCATTTGCAGCACTTTCAGAATGCAAGAGCAACATGGAGGATGGCTCAGGCACAGTGGGTGAGGAACAATCATCTCCTATGCCTAAGGTATGCAAGACTACAGACAAAGACAAAAAGGATATAGTGAGTACTAATAGTATGCAGCTATTGGTGGGCGATTCTATCATAAGAGGTGTGAAGTTTGATGAAATTGGTTTTGTGAGATGTCTCCCTGGTGCTACTGCTAGCAGGGACAGACGACGTATCCTTAACATTATTAAGCAAGCAAAAATGGAAAAGGAGGTGGATGTTATTGTCCATATAGGGACAAATGATCTGGCTTGCAATGAAGTTTCAAAGGTTAAGGAAGCTTTTCACACACTTGGTAATGATATACGGGAGATTGCATCGACTGTCTCATTCTCTGCAGTTCTTCCTGTGCATAACCGTCAGCATGACAAGCAGTTGCGTATTAAGGAATTCAATGTATGGCTTGGTGAATGGTGTTTGAACCAGGGATTTGGCTTTGTGTCTCATGTTGGCTCTAGCTGGAATGGAAAAGAACTGTACAAGAAAGATGGTTTGCATCTTTCTCTCAAGGGAACAAATCGAAAAAACAATGTCAGAACATGCCAGGAGCTGATAGGATAAGAAATGACAGGCTGAGAGTCTTGTCTACAAATGCTCGCAGTTTAGGGAATAAGATCAACGAACTTGAGTCTGTAATGGCATCTGAGAATATAGATTTAGTGGCTGTTACTGAGACATGGTTCAATGAGAGTAATGACTGGGATATAACAATACCTGGGTTCTCTCTATATAGGAAAGACAGAGAAGGCAAGAAAGGGGGTGGAGTGGCCCTATATGTGAAAGATAGCATAAAATCTAATCTAACAAATTTAGAGTCAGTTTGGGTTATGTTGCAGCTTGGTAATCATAAGGTAACTCATGTAGGTGTCATATATAGACCACCTAGCCAAGTCAAATAATTAGATGATCTACTAGTTGAGGAAATGGCTAAAATGACATTGAAAGGGGAAGTTGTCATTATGGGAGACTTTAATCTTCCTGATATAAACTGGAAAACCAAAATAGCTAGTTCTCCTAGGAGTACAGACATTTTAAATTCCCTACTGGGATTATCTCTACAGCAAGTAGTTGAGGAGCCAACCCGGAAGGAGGCCATTTTAGATTTGGTATTCACAAATGTCAATTTGGTATCTGATATTACTGTAGGGGAAAGCTTAGGATCTAGTGATCACCAGTCAGTGTGGTTTACTATAAGTACAGTGACTGAGTCACTCCACACAAAAACAAAAGTTTTAGATTTTCGGAAAACAGACTTTTCTAAAATGAGATCAGTGGTATATGAGTCCCTATCAGACTGGAACAATTTCAATGGAGTCCCAGAGAAATGGGACTACTTAAAAGTGGCACTATTGAAGGCAACAGAAAAGTGCATTAGGCTTGTCAGTAAAAGCAAAAAAAAAGGAAGAGACCACTGTGGTACTCAGCAGAAGTGGCCAAAATCATTAAAAACAAAAAGATGCCATTTAGTAAGTATAAAAACACCCAAAACGAGGATGACAGGGAAATCTATAAGATGAGGCAGAGAGAGGCCAAGCAAGTTATAAGAGCTTCTAAAGCTCAGGCAGAAGAGAAATTAGCTCAGTCAGTGAAAAAAGGTGATGAGACATTCTTCAGATACATAAATGAAAAAAGGAAATTAAAACAAGGAATTACCAAATTAAAAACTAAAGAAGGAAGGTATATGGAAGAGGATAAAGAACTAGCTGACTGCCTCAATGAATACCTCTATTCAGTTTTTACAAAGGAAAATGAAGAAGGACCTCAGTTAGGGAGGAAAACTAATGAATCCTTTGATGCATGTGTCTTTACAGAGGAAGAGGTTCTAAGTCAGCTGTCTAAAATGAATACAAATAAATCACAGGGGCCTGATGGGATACACCCAAAGCTATTAAAAGAGCTTAGAGGTGTACTAGCAAAACCATTAACAGATTTATTTAACCAATCACTGGTAACAGGTGTCGTCCCAGAAGATTGAAAACTAGCAAACGTTGTGCCAATTCACAAGAAAGGTAGTAGAGAGGAATCGGGCAACTATAGGCCAGTAAGCCTGACATCAATAGTGGGAAAATTAATGGAAACCATACTCAAGGAGAGGATTGTGGAACATCTAAAAACCCATGGGTTGATTGATAAAAAACAGCATGGGTTTACTTCAGGGAGATCATGTCAAACTAATCTTATTGCCTTTTTTGATTGGGTGACTAAAATAATAGATGGCGGAGGTGCAGTAGACATCGCTTATCTGGACTTTAGTAAGGCTTTTGATACTGTCCCACATAGAAGGCTTATCAATGAACTGCAGTCTTTGAGCTTGGGCTCACATATTATTGAATGGATTAGGCAGTGGATTAGGACAGAAAACAAAGGGTTGTAGTCAATGGAGTATATTCAGACCATGGTATTGTTACCAGTGGGGTACCTCAGGGATCTGTTCTGGGACCCATATTGTTTAATATCTTTATAATCGAAATTGCAGAAGGCCTCAATGGTAAGGTGTGTCTTTTTGCTGATGACACAAAGATTTGTAACAGATTGATGTTCCTGGAGGGATCAACACAATGGAAAAGGATTTAGGAAAACTAGAGGAATGGTCAAAAATCTGGCAACTAAAATTTAATGTCGATAAGTGCAAGATAATGCACCTGGGGCGTAAAAACCCAAGAGCAGAATATAAAATCAGTGATACAGTACTAACCTCAGTATCTGAGGAAAGGGATTTAGGGGTCATTATATCAGACGACCTAAAGGTGGGCAGACAATGTCATAGAGCAGCAGGTAATGCCAGCAGAATGCTTGGGTGTATAGGGAGAGGCATTAACAGTAGAAAGAGGGAGGTGCTCGTGCCGCTCTCCAGAGCACTAGTGATACCTCATTTGGAGTATTGTGTGCAGTACTGGAGACCATATCTGCAGAAGGATATTGAAACTTTGGAGAGAGTTCAGAGAAGAGCTACTAAACTAGTACATGAATTGCAGGACAAAACTTACCAGAAAAGGTTAAAGGACCTTAACATGTATAGCTTGGAAGTAAGAAGAGACAGAGGGGATATGATAGAAACTTTTAAATACATAAAGGGAATCATCACGGTAAAAGAGGAGAGAATATTTAAAAGAAGAAAAACTGCAACAAGAGGACATATAGTTTTAAATTAGAGGGGCAAAGGTTTAAAAGTAATATCAGGAAGTATTACTTTACTGAGAGAGTAGTGGACGCATGGAATAGCCTTCCTGCAGAAGTGGTAGCTGCAAATACAGTGAAGGAGTTTAAGCATGCATGGGATAGGCATAAGGCCATCCTTCATATAAGATAGGGCCAGGGGCTATTCATAGTATTCAGTATATTGGGCAGACTAGATGGGCCAAATGGTTCTCATCTGCCGACACATTCTATGTTTCTATGTTTCCCTAATTTGCTATCAACAGCTGTATGGCATGGGGTGTGGACTTGCCCTATCATTGGGAGTTACAGAGATAAAATTCAACATTATGTTAACTCCTTATGGGCTTTCACATTACTTATACACTTCCTAATTCTCTTCTTCCATTCTATTTCCTCGGACAATTTGATATAAGCAGGAAGTCCCCGCCCCTCTACTAAAGAAGAAGTGTTGCAAAAAATGTTATTCTCTGACCTGCTAGAAAGGTACATGTGTCTGTGTTAGTGAGCTATCCCCTACCCTCTGCTTCTCGACTGTCATGTGACCAGCAACCAGACTCTCAAAATAACACAGCTTATGTGTGGACAGGAAGTCAGTTTCTCTATATATTCCTATGGGAGCCTCACTCTAAGCCCCGTAATGAATAGAGAAGTAACTGACTTCCGGTCCTGTGTCAGTTGGCGATAGTTGGTCACATGACACAGCAAAAAATTAGAAGGGAGGGTTAAACTCACAAATACAGTCACTGATGAGTTCTTCTTTAATCACATAATACTTCTAGTGGCCCTGAGAAATATCTATCAACACTGGCTGAAGCCAACTCATACAGTTAGTTGATAGAACAGCAGAAATGATTAAAGTGTACCTAAAATTATAACTAAACTTTACTAAAACCTACTGTAATTAAATACATTTCTCGTGCATTCCATTGGGGGACACAGACCATGGGTATAGCTTAGAGGTATCACTAGGAGGGACACTGCAAAAAAGGAACTCCTCCTCCTCGGGCTATACCCCCAGGCTCCACCAGGAGGACTTCAGTCTTTGCTTAGTGTCCGGTGAAGGAGGTTGACACCAGCTCTTCTCCTGTTTATTTTTTTCTCCAGATGGGGACGCAAGTCAGCACTGTGCTTTCCTGGCCCCCTTGGAGTGTCTGCCACCGTCTTCGGACGTTCCCAGGCTACCTCCCATTCCCCTCAAAAGAAGAAAAGTGGATCCGGGCTCGACCTGTCAGCTCCGGCATCCCAGCAGCTACTGGGACACCTGCTGCCACCCTCCATCCAGAGCACTGTACTCCTAGGTAAGGAGTCAGAGGTCTGAAGAGGTTTATCCCTGCTGGTATTGGAATCGAGAGAGAAGACTGCAGGAGCAGATAAGTATTGCCTGCATCCCTGCACTCCCCCCCCCCTCTTCTCCCCCCCCCCTCCTCTTCTCCCCCCCCCCCCTCTTCTCCCCCCTTCTCTCTTCCTGCCTGAGACCGCCTGGGTGAGCTTCAGAGAACAGAGTCCTTCTGGGGGCATGTTTTGAGGCACTTCACTGGGGCACATGTTCCCTGCCTTTATCGGCAGACTTTTCATCTCGGCACTTCTCTGCAAGGTGCCGATGCCGGGACAAGACCTCTCGGGGTCTGGACGCTCACATCCGCCTGTCTCGGCGAGTTCGGGCGTATCTCCCTTGGTGGCAGTCCCCCCTGAACCTGACGTCGGGAAAGTCCCTCCTTCCGTTCTCCTGGACAATAGTCACCACCGATGCCAGCCTCTTGGGCTGGGGCGGCGTTCTCCAGAACCACACGGTTCAGGGGGTTTGGTGGGTGGCGGAATCCCGCCTCCCGATCAACATCTTGGAAGAGGGTGATTTTCCACTCCATCTCCCATTGGACTCCTCTCCTTGCGGCTCGTCCGGTGCGGATTCAGTCGGACAATGCCACGGCGGTGGCTTACATCAATCATAAGGGCGGGACCCGCAGTGGGGCGGTGATGCAGGAGGTGGAGAGGATCCTCCGATAGGCGGAGTCTCATGTTCCAGTGTTGTCGGCTGTGTACATTCCGGAAGTCGACAACTGGACAGCGGATTTTCTGAGTCGCAACAAAGTGGATCCAGGCGAGTGGTCTCTACATCCGGAGGTCTTTGAAGACGTCTGCCGCCGATGGGGCCGACCGGACGTGGACTTGATGGCGTTCCGGCTCAACAACAAGGTGCCTGTGTTCCTGGCTCGAGCTCGGGACCCGCAGGCTTACGGGATGGCCGCGCTGGTGTCTCCGTGGCAGCAATTCAGCCTCCTCTATGTCTTCCCTCCACTTCCTCTGCTGCCGAAGGTGCTACGCAAGATAGGACCTCCTGTCTCAGGGACCGCTCTTCCACCAGAATTTACGGCCACTGCGTTTAACGGCGTGGCTGTTGAAACCGCCATCCTGAAGAAGAGAAGTTCTCGGATGCTGTGGTGAGAACCATGATCAGGGCACGGAAACCGGCTTCCTCACGGATCTATTATCGCACCTGGAAGGCCTTTCTGACCTTTTGTGAGAACTCGGGTTTCCCGCCCCTTCGTTTTTCCGTCCCGGTGGTGCTGTCTTTTTCCAAGTTAGGCCTCGAGATGGGGCTGTCGCTGAGTTCCCTGAGGGGTCAAGTTTCGGCCCTGGCTGTCTTTTTTTTTCAGAGGTCCCTTGCTCTCTTGGGTCCCGTTAGAACTTTCCTGCAGGGGGTGGCGCATTCAGTGCCTCCATATGTTCCCCCCTAGCCTCCCTGGGATCTCAACTTGGTCCTGCACGCCCTCCAGGTGGCCCCCTTTGAGCCTCTGAGGGAGGTCTCGCTGACCTTTCTCACCTGGAAGGTAGTCTTCCTTGTGGCCATAACTTCTATCAGGCGGGTTTCGGAGCTGGCCGCACTTTCACCAGGATAAGGTGGTGCTCTGGCCGGTTCCTTCCTTTTGCCCAAGGTGGTTTCTCCCTTCCACCTTAACGAGGATCTTGTCCTGCCCTCCTTTTGTCCTTCTCCAGCAAACCCCAAGGAATGAGCTCTCCATTCCCTGGACGTCGTCCGGGCCCTAAAGGTGTATCTGGGGGCTACCGCCTCCTTCCGCCGTTCGGACCCCCTCTTTGTGATTCCTGAAGGGCCTTGTTAGGGACTGGCGGCCTCCAAGGTCACTGTGGCGCGGTGGATCCGCTCTGCTATCGCCTCGGCTTATCTTGCTCATGGTAAGGTTCCCCCGGCTCGAGTTACCGCTTACTCCAGTAGGGCGGTGGGAGCTTTCTTGGCAAGACGCAACCGCGCCTCTGCGTCCCAGTCGTGTAAGGCGGCCACCTGGTCGTCCTTGCATACCTTAAGGAAGTTCCATCAGCTGCACTCGCTGGCTTCAGCTGATGCTGTCCTTGGGCACAGGGTATTGCAGGCTGTGGTTCCTGTTTGACTGTTGGACGTGTTTCCTGGCGGTGCCGCGGTTTTCTTTTTCCCCACCCCATGGGCTGCTTTTGGACGTCCCGTGGTCTGTGTCCCCCAATGGAATGCACGAGAAAAGGAGATTTTTGTGAAACTCGCCTGTAAAATCTTTTTCTCGTCTTTTCCATTGGGGGACACAGCTCCCGCCCTTTCCTGCTGTTTGCGGGGGAAGGGGGGGGGGTTCAGTTCTGTTTTTCGTTTAGACCTCATGGTTTATGGTGTGATGGTTTCCGTTGTTCTTTTATTTTCTCCTTCTCCTACTGCTTCTGCAACGACTGAAGTCCTCCTGGTGGAGCCTGGGGGTATAGCCCGAGTAGGAGGAGTTCCTTTTTTGCATAGTGTCCCTCCTATTGATACCTCTAAGCTATACCCATGGTCTGTGTCCCCCAATGAAAAAGACGAGAAAAAGATTTTACAGGTGAGTTTCACAAAAATCTCCTTTTTTCGAATGTACTTTATATTTTACTTTGGCTAGCCAAATAGGCGGCTGAAGTTCAGGCGCCTGTTGCGCTTCAGAATCCATAGTCCGTACTATGTCCGTACATAGTCCGTCCGTACTGTGTGTGAGAGTACGGACACCCCTATGGCTGCAGTGAGTGTTGTACTGAACAGAACATCGCTGCTCTTTTTTTTTCACCTGTGCTGCTACACTAAAGCCAGGCATACATTGGCTATGTCAGGCTTTAGCAGAGTTGGCACAGGCAGAGGAGTGATGTGCTATGGTGCGGCTAGAGCGGTGTACAGGAGTACAGATTCTAAAGCTTAATCTGTGCCTATTTGGCTAGGAAAAGTTTTTACAGTAGGTTTTAATTAAGTTTATGTATGTAACTTTAGGCACACTAAGCTTGTAGAGGATTAATGTAGAAGGCCATACAGAAATGCACGCCAGGAGGTTCTTTGAGAAGTGGAAACTGTTTATAATTACACATTGGTCTAACATAATATTCAGCAGCTAATGATGAAATATAGATACACCCAGATCCATCGTATAACAGCTGCTTATGGTATTCCGATAACCTATCAAATGTGTATTTCATGATGTCTGAAGAGGTGAGATTTTGCTTTTGTATTGAGATATTATTTGACAGAGATGATGCTACTTATGTAGTGCATTATATGTATCCCAAAGCAGGGCTCCAGATGGCGACCAAAACGGTCGCCAATGCGCCTTAAAATTTGCAGATGGCGACAAGACTTTTTAGTCTTGTCGCCATTTGCGACTGGACGGCCGCGCTGTAGCTGTAGGGTTGCACTGTGTATCTCTGCTCAGCCTAGTATGCTATGTTGTCTTCACTAGCACAGTGTGCTAGTCCCTCCCTCCCCACTGTGACGCGGCTGCTGCTGCCACCAATGGGGAGATAGGAGAGAGGAGGAGGGGAGGAGCTGTGGCCGCTGCCCTACCAATGAATGTAATTAACTCATTAATTCAAGTGTAGGCAGCGGGTGCCGGCAGCGGTATCACAGACCCGACATCCGGCCTCAATAACTGGGCATGTGATCCATGGAAATTAACCCCTCAGGTGCAACATCTGAGGGGTTAATTGCCGCGGATCGCATGCCCGGTTGTTGAGGCCGGCTGCTGGGTCTGTGATACCGCTGCCTACACTTGAATTAATGAGTTAATTACATACATTAGTGGCGCCGCCGCCCAGTGTTCTAAATTATATAAACCATTCGTGGTGGCGCCCCCCATAGTGTTAGTATCATTGGTGGCGCTGTGCTCGCTCCCAAGTCGTCGTCCCCTCCCCCCTTGTATTGGTATCATTGGTGGCAGTGGCCACAGGGTCCCCTCATCTCCCCTCTTCTGATCGGAGCCCCAGCAGTGTAATGATGGGGCTCCGATCGGTTACCATGGCAGCCAGGACGCTACTGAAGCCCTGGCTGCCATGGTCAGCTCCCTGCTGCTGTGTGTACTATGCACAGGGCAGCAGGGACAGTGTGAAGTCCTATTCACCCTAATAGATCGCTATTAAGGTGACTAGAACATGGGATTAAAAGATCCCAGGTTTTACCCCTAAGGGGGCTAATAGTCAGAAAAATAAAGGTAAAAAAAAAAAAAAAAAAGCTGGCTCACTACTATGACCTGCGTCTCATCTTCTCTGTCAAGTCCTTTTTTAAATTATAATTTATACATTTTAAATTTTTGGCTCCTAAATTTTTCAGTTTAGGAGCCAATGGCTGCTGGTTATCTTTTTTTAGTCTGGAGCCCTGCAAAGTGGTGGCATTTAAAACCCAACTATAGCAAAAAAAGGAAGCCTTCACAGAAAAAAGTTAAATTAGTTGGCCACTTTCTGGCTATTTGTGATCAATGTTTCTTCTGTACTGTTTTCATAGAGAGCTCCTGTTCATAAAACGGCTGCTGATGGAGGGTCATTTGACCATACACATCACTCGGTCTCCCCTGTTCATACACACTGCGTCTGCACTAAATTCCCAACACTACAAGGGCAGATGGCAGTTGAAGAGTGTTTGAATGGAGGAGACTGAGTGATGTGCCTGGTCACATAACCCTCCATCAGCAGCCACTTTAAGGACAAGACCTCTGTATGGACAGCACAAAAGACTTGGCAAACAAGGGGGTATATGTTATGACAAAGGAAATTGCACAGAGTTTCAACAAAGGCTATATTAGTAAGTGCCATATAATTGTCTTACATTCACATTGATCAACAATAGCCAGAAATTGGCCAGCCCCTTTAAGTTGAAGAGACAACTTCTAAATGTTGGGTTCCAAGCAGAGTATCAAACAAAAAATTGCACTGGCCAGTATAAATGGGCAAAAGAACGCATTCATTATACCGAATGGTTCGAGAAAAGTATTTTGGACAGATGGATTTTAATTTGAGATATGTGGTTTATGGAAGGGGAATGTTTTGAGTGTGAAGTGTAGAGCAAATTGATGCAAGGGGTTTGGTTTGATGCTAGTAAAGTGGAATGTTTTCACAGATTAAAAGAACTTTTAATTAAGGAAGGCTATCGTACGGTTTGTATCAGCATGCTGTTTGCGTGCAGCCAATATCATCTTGCCTTAAAGGGGTATTCCCATCACAGACAGTGGGGGCATATCGCTAGGATATGCCCCCATTGTCTGATACCTCTACAATAAGAACGGAGCAGGGAAGTTAATGGAGGGCACACTGTGTATGCGCAGCCACCCTTCATTCATTCATTTCTATGGGGCTGCCGAAAATAGCCGAGCGCTGGCTTAGCCATTTCCGTCTGCCCAATAGAAATGAATGGGAGCAGGTGCCACGCGTGCGCGGTGCGCTCCCATTCACTTCTATGGGAGCAGCGCTTGGTGGTGGACGGACCCCGGGAAATCCGGGGTCCTCCAGCCACAGCTCTGCCCGCTCCATTTTCGTTGTAGATGCGGGTCCCAGAGGTGGGACCCGCACCTATCAGACAATGGAGGAATATCATAACGCTATGCCCCCATTGTCTAGAGGACTTCTTTGAAGAAGCAGTGAGTTGGTATTTTTGTCTGTATTGGGCTGGACAGAGAAAATACAAGATACCTATCATCCTGTGCTTTTGTCACAGTAACTTGACCAACTTGTACAATAAAATGCCCTAGAAGCCAGTCCTGCTTGTGGGAGGAGTGTCAGGAAACATTAGGGGAACACATTGACAATTAGAATCCTAAAAGTCTGTAAGGCTAAGAGGCGCTTGATGATGCTACTTATTTTGTATAGTGTTAGCATGAACTTCATTGTGTGATTTATAGCTTGTACTGTTTATTATGTGCATAGTGCTAAATAAATCTTTTAGGTACTCGGACTTTAGTGCTGTTGTCCACTGGTCAGTTGGTCTATTGAGATGCTATAGCCATTTTTTTACTTTTATCATGCACTGCTAACTTGTGTTCATCTATTGCTTTCTACCTTGTATATTTATTTTTCTAGGGTGTAGAAACTGTGAAGAAGGAGATTGATGAAAGTATCTTAGCCCAGACTGGTCCATATCGGCCACCATCTAGGCTGAGGAAGAGGAGTGAATTTTCAGGAGAGAAAATGAGTGAAGAAAAGATATTTGAGCCTAACGAGTGAGTAATTGACTGTACTGTATATCAGCAGATACTTCTGCAATTGGTGCTTTCGGCCTAGGAAAACTTGTATGAATGTAAAGCCTCTCATGTTTATTCAGCAACCTGATAAAAAAAAGTGCTGTGCAGCGCTGTCAGTTTTTATTAGCTGTAATGTCCTATTTTATCATATAGCTGGTATTACATGTTTTGAACAAAAACACAAATGATGAGGCTCTACCAGTCCAGCTGAAATGGTTTGGTGCAACCAGCCAGTAATCCCCCTAATTACCAAAGGTACAATATTGAATAATAACGGTTGGGCACTCAGATACTGGATCACCTGACTAGGCGGAGACTTTCTAATATACAAAAGATTTATTAAAATAACATCTAAAATGACTACATAAAACAATTGGATTTCATAATAAACAATATGGGTAGCTTGGTTTCGGTTAACTTGTTGTCTACATGATCATTAGACCAGACTAAAATGTTATAAAACATCCCTTGTATGTATGTCTCCACTTCCAAGGGTAAGTGATGGTGTCTCCACTATCGGTGGTAAGTCCAGATGATTCAGCGATAGTCTTATATACCTCTTGCAATGATAGTTGGATGCAATACACAATTAACCTAGAGTCCCAATAAAGTGGGAATTCCTTAAAAGTATGTACTCACTGTCCGAATGGATGGGCTGTTATCCGCGGTTGGCGTCCCACACTTTCCTTGCTCTGCACCGCTGGTTTCTCGTAGTGAGAACACAGTCGATCCCGTCAGAAGCAGACAAGCACTTTAATGTTAGCTTTCTTAACTTGGTCCATACGTGGCTGCCGGCAAACCACTCTGTTGGGTACGGTACACTCCACTGTCAAAAGCGCCAGACGCGTTTCGGGAACTCTGTATTTCTTGTCCCTTCCTCAGTGACTATATGTGGCAGTGTTTTGTACCCTTTTTATACTCATTTGGCTCCCCCCATAATGAGCCTCTCGTAATCTCTGGGATGGATCCACTTTTTTTTGTTCCATTCAAGCTGTTTAAGCAGTTCTCTCTTGATTATAGATGGGGGCTCTCATGGATTCCATCGTTCGCCACTTAAATCACAAGTATCATCATATACATCAAGATAGCCTGATATAAAATCCTTTAATTTCAAATTTTTAACATTAAACCTTGCTACCCCATCTATGCATACTTCATACCATTCTATTGATATCATTTTTTTTTTTTCATGCGTTTTTTTCAATTGATGCATTTTTTTGTGCATTGCTTGCAAAACATTCTCTTAAACCTTTCTAATGTCTTCAATATATTGCCAAAACTACAGAACATTCACAGAAAACTGTTCTTCTATCCATGATGATATATAATCTCAGGTTGTGAGTTCAGACTCGCAACCTGGTCTGCATACCTCATTGAAGGGAGACTTGTGCAGCAGCATGTGATCTTTATGGAGTGGCGCCTGGCGGGATAAGCAGCCTCCTGATGGGCAGTGGACATTAGCTAATTTTGGTCAGGGTACCTGTTTGTGTTTGCTAAGTTCCTTGGGGGGGTCTGCAGTGAATGCACAGCAGGCTATTATTTCCAAGTGATAAAGTATGGGGAAGATGCACTATATTGGACTGTAGTTTATCACTTTGCTATAATTGGCTGCCGTGAATTCACTCCAGACCTCTTATTAACCCTATCCTGGAGGGATGGGGTAATGTTATTTATACTGGACTGTATGTTGGAGATGCTGATGGGAGAGGCATTATTTACGTGGGACTGTATGTTGGAGGGGCTAGAGGGTGTGATGATATTTATATGGAACTATATGTTGGAGGGGCTGGCGGAATGGCAGTCAAGGAGGCAAGAGATGTTATTTACATGGGACTGTATGTTAAAGGAGGCTGAACGGAAGGGAGAGATGTTATTTTCGTGGGAATGTATGTTGAACGCGGCTGAACGGAGGGAGAGATGTTGCTGGATCGAGCACATAACAGACACGAACAGAACAGAACTGATTCCATTGACAATAATGAGATCCACTCAGATTCTGTTTGGGATCCTGTCATTTTACTAGACCAAAAAAGTCCTGGACGAGACTTGGTCCGTTTTTTTTGACAGATTTTGCGACAGAGGCCCCGACCTGAGCCCCCAATGCAGATGTGAGCAAGTGTAGGCCTACGTATTATGTATTTGAATTTCTGCAACTTTCATACTTTTCTTACCATTTTTGAGGAGTATTTTTACCCGAGGAGGAGTATTTTTACTCTTCCGGAGAAGATGTAGTGCAACCACTGGCCCCAGGCCTGCAATGTCCCAAATGCGAATAGACTGTACACTGTAATACAGGTGGATTACAGTGCATAGTACAAATGATCAAAAGACTGCAGGTTCATAGACCCTAAGGGGACTAATAAAGTTTAATAATAAAAAAAAAATATATATGTAAAAATTCACCCAACTTTTCTCATGAAAAGAAGGTAAACATAATTGGTCGCCATGTATGCAGCAACCCAATCTAGTAAAACATCAAATTTAACCCATACAGTGAACACAGAGTAAATAAAGAAAAATCCCCACTGCCATAATTGTTGTTGGTCATTTAGTTTCCGCAAAAATAGTTGAATAACTTTTTTTTTTTTTATGAAAGATACCATGTACTCACACATCTCCTTAAGCAGGAAAATAAAAAGTTATAGGTGTCAGATTATGACGACACACACACATTTTTCTTTTTAAAAGCTTTTTTTTCTTCATTTTTTAAAAAGAGCAAAACACGGATACCGGGGTGTGCATGCTGCATTTTTCAACTAGAATGATTCATGGCCACAAAACTGTTAAGAATAGGACATTTTTACTGCATTGACATTTACATTGAACTTTTTTCTTTTTTTTTTACCATATGTTTTATAAATTTTCAGCTATAATCACGGTCTTCATTTTTACTGATTCGTTGTAATAAAAAAAGGACATTTTTGCATCCATTTGTTTGTCTGTGTTGATTTTGGTCTGTTTTTAACTAAGTAATTTATTTTTACCTCAGCCCCTTTTTTTAGCGCAAAAAGAGTGATTTAATAGGTTCAGGATGCACTGCAATTTAGGACTACACCTTGCTTATCTGTGGAATTCTAATTGATTAATGGTCTTCCCTAGTGCCAAGGGAAGTCGGCCAGCCTAAGAATCAAAGACACAGACATGCTTGCTGTGCAGTGGATTCTCTGCCAGGTGTAGCCTGTGCAATTCAATTTATTAATTTTAGCCCTCCTTACAAACTAAGTTTATAAACCAATTAGAAGCATTTATTAAAGCAAGCAATCAGAAGCATAATGGTATAATGAAAAACTTCAGCTTTGTCCTTGAGTGAAACTGTTTGTGTGATTGTCCCAGTTATTTCTTATTTATAGGGTATATAAAACCCCATTGTATCTGTTTAAAATTGTCTATAGGGGATAGTCAAGTTGCCCAAAAAGTGGAGAGCCAGAGGCTGACCTGATATATATGATGTGGGAATGCCATGCACTACGGGGGTATTGGCGTGATGTGATTAGTTACTCAACAAAGTGTGTATAGTGCACTTTTTTCCCTTAATCCTAAAATGTGTTTACTGGGTATCTTTGACTCTGATCAATTACAGACACCTATTATTGTAGGAATCAATACGATGCTATACCAGGCACAAAGGATTTTGGCGGCCAGATGGATACAACCATTGCCTCCTGTTATTGTTGAGTATATATCACGTTTGAATGTAATTATTAGATTAGAAAGGGAAGTGTATTTAAAACAAAACTGCCTTTCTAAATTTGAGGCAATATGGGGCCCCTGCACCTGACCACTCTGGAGTCTGAAGTCCTTGGTTGGCACTTTCTAGGGGACTTGTGCATTGATAGATGGAACATAATCAGAATACTGCAGCATCCATGGTTACTGGAGTACTGTGCCCAATGAAAACCGTCTAGTTGTGTTTTGTTAGATGAGCCCTGCTGTAACCCCGAGACAGTTTCTTTAACCCCTTCAGGACCCTGCCATTTTTCACCTTAACCCCTTAAGGACACGGCCCTATTTCATCTTAAGGACCAGGCCATTTTTTCAAAATCTGACCAGTGTCACTTTATGTGGTGATAACTTTTCTTATGGTGATAACGCTTTTTCTTATCCAGGCCATTCTGAGTATGTTTTTTCGTCACATATTGTATTTCATGACAGTGGTAAAATGAAATCGAAAAATTTCATTTTTATTTATAAAAAAATACCAAATTTACCAAAAATTTGGAAAAATTTGCAATTTTCCAAGTTTCAATTTCTCTACTTCTATAATACATAGTAATACAGCAAAAAAAAAGTTATTAATTTACATTCCCCATATGTCTACTTCATGTATCGATCATTTTGGGGACGTTACAAGGCTTAGAAGTTTAGAAGCAAATCTTGAAATTTTTCAGAAACTTTCAAAAACCCACTTTTTAGGGACCAGTTCAGGTCTGAAGTCACTTTGTGGGGCTTACATAATAGAAACCACCCAAAAATGACGTAATTAACCCTTTAGGTTTTCCACAAGAGTTAATGGCAAATGGAGATAAAATTTCAGAATTTTGATTTTTTGGGAAAATTTTCCATTTTAATCCATTTTTTACAGTAACAAAGCAAGGATTAACAGCCAAACAAAACTTAATATTTATTGCCCCGATTCTGTAGTTTGCACAAGAACCCTATATGTGGTCGTAAACTGCTGTATGGCCAAACGGCAGGGCGCAGAAGGAAAGGAATGCCATATGGTTTTTGGAAGGCAGATTTTGCTGGACTGGATTTTTGACACCATGTCCCATTTAATGCACCTCGATGCACCCCTAGAGTAGAAACTCCATAAAAGTGACTCCATCTAAGAAACTACACCCCTCAAGATATTCAAAACCAGTTTTAAAAACTTTGTTAACCCTTTAGGTGTTCCACAAGAGTTATTGGCAAATGGAGATGAAATTTCAGAATTTCTATTTTTTGTTACCTTGCCTCAAAAAAAGTGTAATATAGAGCAACCAAAAATCATATTTACAATAAAATAGTACCAACAAAGGTGCATGAGGGGGGCTTCAAATGGGACATACTGTAGTGTCAAAAAACCAGTCCAGCAAAATCTGCCTTGCAAAAACCATATGGCGTTCCCTTCCTTCTATGCCCTGCCATTTGGCCATAAAGCAGTTTACGACCACATATGGGGTGTTTGTGCAAACTAGAGAATCAGGGCAATAAATATTGAGTTTTGTTTGGCTGTTAACCCTTGCTTTGTTACTGGAAAAATGGATTAAACTTGAAAATTTGCAAAAAAATAGCTGTTTTGGGACCGTTTTTGTATTTTTTGTTATTTACATCGTTGAACTGACAGGTTAGATTGTGTGCTATTTCTATAGAGCAGGTTGTTACAGACGCGACAATACCAAATATGACTACTTTTTGGGGGGTTTTGTTTCAGTTTTACATAATAAAGCATTTTTGAAAAAAATGATTTTTTTAGTGTCTCCACATTCTGAAAGCCATAGTTTATTTTTTGGGTGACTGTCTTATGTAGGGGCTCAGTTTGATTGGTACTATCTTGGGGTGCATATGACATTTTGGTCTCTTGCTATTACACTTTTTGTGATGTAAGGTGACGAAAATGGCTTTTGACACCGTATTTATTTTAATTTTTTTGCTGTGTTCAGCTGAGGGGTTAGGTCATGTGTTATTTTTATAGGGCAGGTTGTGACAGACGCGGCGATACTAATATGTATACTTTTTATTTATATAAGTTTTACACAATAATATCATTTTTTAAAACAAAAAAAAAATCTACTTTTAGTGTCTCCATAGTCATATTTTTTTGTTTTTTTAGGCGATTGTCCTATGTAGGGGCTAATTTTTTGCGGGATGAGATGGCGATTTGAATGGTACTATCCTGGAGTGCATATGACGTTTTGATCGCTTGCTATTACACTTTTTGTGATGTAAGGTGACAAAAAAATGGCTTATTTGACAACGTTTTTATGTTTATGGCGTTCACCTAACTGGTTAGGTCATGTAATATTTTTATAGCGCAGGTCCTTACAGTGTTACATAATATGTATACCTTATGTATATAATATGTTTTAGTGTCTCTATAGTCTGAGAGCCATATTTTTTTCAGTTTTTAGGCAATTGTCTCAGGTTGGGTATAATTTGAGGTGACGGTTAGATTGGCACTATTTGGGGGGTCATATGACTTTTTGATCGCTTGCTATTACACTTTTTGTGATGTAAGGTGACAAAAAATGGCTTTTTGACGGTATTTATTTTTATTTTTTTACAGTGTTTACTTGAGGGGTTAGGTCATGTGATATTTTTATAGAGTAGTTCTTACGGACGTGGAGATACCCAATATGTCTCCTTTTTATTTATTTTTTTTACATTTAACACTAAAAAGCATTTTTGAAACAAAAAACATGTTTTAGTCTGAGAGGCATAGTTTTTTTATTTTTTGGGCAATTGTTTTAGGTAGGGGCTCATTTTTTGCAGGATGAGATGGCGGTTTGATTGGTACTATTTTGGGAGGCATACACCTTTTTGATCGCTTTGTATTACACTTTTAGTTATGTAAGGTTTTTTATGGGGTTCATCTGAGGGGTTCAGTCATGTGATATTTTTATAGAGCCGGTTTTTACGGACGCGGCGATACATAATATGTGTAGTGTATTTAATTTTTTTTAATTTTTGTTCAGTGATTTTTTTTTTTTTCATTTTTACTATTTTTTTTTACTTTTTTACATTTCTTTTGTGACCCAGACCCACTTGGTTCTTGTAGATTCAGTGGATCTGGTGTCTGTATAATACAGTACAGTACACTATACAGTGCACTGTGCTGTATTTTCTACTTTGCAAAGTCTGAATAGACCTTTAGCAAGTCTATTCGGACTTTCAGCACCACGGAGAGCAGGACGCTTCTGAAAGCGTCCTGCTTCCATGGCAACCATCACCCACTGCCATAACAGAGCAGTGGGGGAAGGGAGGGAGGGGGGACTCTCTCCCTCTGCGTTCCCATCCTGTCGGGGGGCTGCAAAGGCACAGCAGCCCCCTGATGGGAGAGGGAGCTCCCTCCCTGTTGGCCACTTCCAAACCATGGTCCGTACGGGGGTAAACGGCTGGCATCTGATCAAGCACAGATGCCAGCCGTTTCTATCAGAGTGTCAGAATCAAGGAGGATTTTTGAATTTAATTCCATACTACTGAATGGACTAAATGCAGAAATGGAAATCTTTGGTTTCCTCTAGACATAGGGGGCCGCCGCTCTCCGACGAGATGCACATGCGTTCATTCCATACCGCCTCTGCTCCTCCTTGGCGTGCGGCCTCCCCCCTATTTATATTACAGTCTGTAGCTTTCTGAAGATACCATGACTACATCCTTAAAATAAAAAAACCCCACAAACAAGGACTCACAAACTATCAATATATACACCATAATTCCCCACATCACCAAACATATCTCAATACCATCCTCAATTCACATAAATCACACATCCTACCCCAAACACATCTAGAAAACTTCACAAACAGTCCGACAACATCTTACAAAAACCTGGGACCATAACATACCACAGAAGCCTAAAACTATATACCACAGAAGCCTAAAACTACAAATAGTATTAACATCAATCGGAGCCAATCAACTTTTACACAATTAAAAGGAAATCCGACCACCCTCTGGGTCTTTGTACCCTACGGACCAGTGGGAATTAGAATAACCCACACAGAATACCCCATCTCTTGGACATTTGTATGTTTCAAAGAGGTCCCATACCCACTGGATCTTTCGTATTACGGATCAGTGGAATAATTGGATAACCTCTGGATACCCATATTATGACCAACCGCAATACCAAAAAGAAAAGAAACATAACACTTTATATACCGTTATTGAACAAATAAAACAAGACAAGTTTCTATAAAATAACCAATATAATTGTGTATCCGCAAAAACCATCAATCATCATTTCCCTCCACTCAACAAAATCAATTGTAATCCTAAAACTAAGATTTCCAACTTATCACTCTACTTTATGCAAACAATTGACACCAACTATCTGTAATTGAATCACTAATGAGTTGATCAGTTCCATACTATATATGCCCAGCCTCCACAAACAATCCTCCGCTTACTGATGAAGGGAATGTTCCCGAAACGCGTTTAAGCAGAGAGAGAGGATTGCCATTTTTTGAAAGATACTGGAGCTGAAAGACTAAAAGAACTATCGAGAGATACATCGCAGATCTAAAATTACCGCACGAGCGGTGCTAACTCCATTGAAAGTAACATCACGTGATCGGAAGGCATACCCCGTGATCGGGGACGTCACGCAAGCGCGCGCACCACACCGAAGAAACCACGAGGGGCGCCAAGATCCACAACACAGGATCCCATCACAGAAACATCGGAAGCCCGCAGAGACCAAACACCGGCCGGTGAGTAAGAGCCCTCTGAGCCTGAAACAGTGCGGGACGCCGCACCTAGGCTCAGAGCATCACTCTACCATTCACAGACATCATTTGAATTAATCCTCAGACTGCAAATAGAGGAATATAGCACGAGAGCCTCTCATTACGAACAAATTAAAAACGGGACATATTTATATTAATATCTAGTAGTTAATATCGGGTAATATACTGCAACATTACCAGATTCTAATACATACCTCTCAGAACTTTTTCAACAAACTAATTTTTATACATTTTATTGATATTTTACCTTATCACTTTAACTCACTAGAATCCAATCACTAATCCCCCCTCTATTACAAACCCACATCCACAATACCACATTAAAATTACCCAAACCACATCACTATTTTATCAAAAATTTAATATTATTTTAATCCAATATATCTATCATTTTAATTAAATAAAACTAAATTGCATCCCAAATAAGAGTGTGCCTGCTACTTTCTATTATTTCCATTGTCAGCAATGTGCTGACACTCTGATAGATCCACTAGACACCAGGGAAGAATACAGAGGAGGCAGGCGGGGGATCGCTATCCCGCACCGCTGCCCACAACCCCACCCCCCTTCACCCCGCAGCCATAATATGATTGGGGGCTGCAGGGGGAGTTAAAATGTATAACTTTGGGAGCATTTAGATTCTGATCGCGGGGATCAGAGATCTCGAAAAGAGCTGCAAACCGCAGGTCTGAATTGACCTGCGGTTTTCAGCGATCGCCGATATGGGGGGGTCACAGGACCCCCCTCGGCATTGTACCAAGGTACCTGCTGAATGATTTCAGTAGGTACCTTGTTCCGATCACTGCCAGCTGAGCAGCAGTGATCGGAACTACTCATGACGTACCGGTACGTCATGTGTCCTTAAGGATTCGGGAAACATGCCATACCGGTACATCATGTGTCCTGAAGGGGTTAAGGACCAGGCCGTTTTTTGGAAATTTACAAATGTATGTGGTAATAACTTTGGAACACTTTTACTTATCCAACCCATTTTGAGCTTGTTTTCTCGTGACACGTTGTACTTCATGATGGTAAATTTCAGTCAATATTTTTCATTATTTATAAAATAAAAATACCAAATTTATTAAAAATTGGAAAAATTCGCTACTTTACAAATTTCAATTTCTTTGCTAGTCTGATAGTTATTACTTTACATTTCCCATATGTCTACTTTGTTTGAATCATTTTGTGAATGCCATTTTATTTTTTGGGCACGTTAGAGGACTTAAAAGTTTAGAAACAATAAAAGTTAACGGAGACCGCGCTAATGTGGCCACTCACAGTTCAGATGTCAACTTCGACTTTGACCAGCTATAGTAAGTCCATATATCTGAATCTCACAAACAAACGCGGAGCGTCACAGAAAATCTGCTTCACATGCGCTGCAATCGCTGCTGTCAGTGTGAATTTCGCAACCTCCTCCACCGCACCAACCGAACAATCCTCCACATCGGACTTAAACCTTAATGAAGAGGAAAAGGAACATAGCACAGAACTGCCGGCTCAGGTGAATAAATATCTGTTTCTTATACTCACAAAGTCCACAATAAAATCAGCATATATAGTAGTAAAACAGCACGGCCCAACCTAGGTTTCGCTCATAGCTTCGTCAGTTTAGAAGCAAATCTTGAAATTTTTCAGAAAATTTCCAAAACCCACTTTTTAAGGACCAGTTCAGTTCTGAAGTCCCTTTGTGGGGCTCACATAATAGAAACCCCATTTTAGAAACTACACCCCTCAAGGTATTCAAAACTGATTTTACAAACTACAAGATTTAAAGGAAAATGTAGATGAAATTTAAGAATTTCACTTTTTTGGCAGATTTTCCATCTTAATCAATTTTTTCCCGGTAACAAAGCAAGGGTTAACAGCCAAACAAAACTCAATGTTTATTACCCTGATTCTGTAGTTTAGAGAAACACCGGATTTGTGATGGTAAACTGCTGTATGAGCACACGGCAGGGCACAGAAGAAAATGAGCACCATGGGGTTTTTGGAGGGCAGATTTCACTGGGACAATTTTACGTTGCCATGTCACATTTGAAGACCCGCTGATGCACCCCTAGAGTAGAAACTCCAAAAAGCGACCCCATTTTGGAAACTACGGGATAAGGTGGCAATTTTGTTCGTACCATTTTAAGGTGCATATGATTTTTGGTTGCTCTATATTACACTTTTTGTGAGGCAAGGTAACAAAAAATAGATGTTTTGGCACCATTTTTGTTTTTTGTTATTTACAATATTCATCTGACAGGTTAGATCATGTGCTATTTTTATAGAGCAAGTTGTTACGGATTCAACAATACTAATTCCAATAAATTATTTTTTTTAGTGTCTCCATATTCTGATAGCCATAGTTTTTTTATTGATTTTTTTTTTTTGGGAGGGCGTCTGTCTTATGTAGGGACTCATTTATTGCTGGATGAGATGACTGTTTAATGGCTACTATTTTGAGGTGCATATGACTTTTTGATCGCTTGGTATTACACTTTTTGTGATGTAAGGTGACAAAAAATGGCTTTTACATTGTTTTTTTTTTTTTTTTACGGTGTTCACCTGAGGGGTTAAGTCATGTTATATTTTGATAAACCTGGTTGTTACAGACACGGCGATACCTAATATGTCTTCTTCTTTTTTCACTTTTAACACAATTAAAGCATTTCTGAAAAAAAAAATCGTGTTTTGGTGTCTCCATATTAGTTTTTATTTTTTCCCGATTTGTTTTATGTAGGGGCTCATTTTTTGCAGGATGAGGTAACTGCTTGATTGGTACTATTTTGGGGCGCATACGCCTTTTTAATCACTTGGTGTTGCACTTTTAGTGATGTAAGGTGACAAAAAAAATATTGTTTCTACGGTTTTTAGGTGAGGGGGTCATCATGTGATATTTTTATAGAGCTGGTCGTTACGGACGCGGCAATACCCAATATGTCTGGTTTTCTTTTTTTTACAATTTTGGAAACTACTGGATAAGATGGCAGTTTTATTTTGGGATTTATTTTTATTTTTACTTGAAACTTTATTTTTTTTTAGTTGTTGGCTTTTGTTTCAATAAATTGTTTGAGATGAGGGAATCACCATTGCATGCATCTACTTAAATGCCCTACTTTCATGATGTAATATCACTGTGTAGCATGAAATTTTTACGTTTTCCATAAATTTCACCCGAAAGCCATATATCCCTAACATTTTGTGAGTAGTGTATAACAAGCACTTCCATCTCAAACAATTCATAATATGCCTTAAATCCATTCATTATATAAAAGCTTTGCTAATAGGTCCCTTTAGACCCACACTTAAAACTTTCCTGCTGCATCATCTCTTTGGTCGGGTATTAGATGCAACCACTCCCCTTCAGGGTTCCTTCTCTAGTTCGCTCTTCCTTATTAGATCTTAGACATAGACAGACCCCTCACCATTGATCAAAGGTACTATTAACATTGTGCTTGTTCCTTGTCAATGCGCTTCACGTAATGCATGGTTTTAAATCCAAGTCAATAGACCATTAGGTTGGAGTGAATTCATACAATAAATCCTTTCCCCCTATTTTTGATTTATTTATTTCACTTGGATGTCCACCTCTCTTTTTTTTTACAAACTAGTATCAGTAAATGGCAAATCTCGGTATCGTATCCGGGTACAAAAGTATCGTTCTGCGATCCGCTGCAATTAACTTCCCAAGTGCTGCACCTGAGGGGTTAATTGACGGGGATCACAGCACCCTGTCATAGAGGGTGCCTACATTTGTATTTAGGGATAAATTATATGCATTGGTGGTGTAATGCAAACCCCCCCCCCCCCCCCCACACACATTTCCCCCAAATGATAGTCATTGGTGGCAGTGGCCACAGGGTCACCTTCTCATTGGTGGTGCAGTGGCAGCTTCCGACCAGAACCGCAGCAGTGAAATTGCAGGGATCTGAACGGTTACCATGGCAACCAGGACACTACGGCAGCTTTGGCTGCCATGGTAAGCTCCCTGCTGCTGTGTGCACAGGGCAGCAGGGACAGTGTAAAGTCCTATTCACCCTAAATTTCCAAATTTCAATTTCTTTACTTTTATAATAGACAGTAATACCTCCAAAAATAGTTATTACTTTACATTCTCCATATGTCTACTTCATATTTGGATCATTTTGTGAATGTCATTTTATTTTGGGGGACTTTAGAAGACTTAGAGCACGTTTAAAAGAAAATCTTCAAATTTTTCAGAAAATTTCTAAAACCCACTTTTTAAGAACCAGTTCAGGTCTGAAGTCACTTTGTAAGGCTTACATAATAGAAACCACCCGAAAATAACCCCATTTTAGAAACTACACCCCTCAAGGTATTCAAAACTGATTTTACAAACATCATTAACCCTTTAGGTTTTCCGCAAGAATTAATGAAAAAATGGAGGTGAAATTTCAGAATTTCACTTTTTGGGCAGATTTTCCATTTTTATCTATTTTTTTCCAGTAACAAAGCAAGGTTAACAGCCAAACAAAACTCAATATTTATTGCCCTGATTCAGTAGTTTACAGAAACACCCCATATGTGGTCGTAGTAGCAAAGGAACGCCATATGGTTTTTGGACGGCAGATTTTGTTGGGCTGGTTTTTTAACACCATGTCACATTTGAAGACCTGATGCACCCCTAGAGTAGAAACTAAAAAAAAAGTGACCCCATTTTGGAAACTACGGGATAAGGTGGCAGTTTTGTTGGTACTATTTTAGGGTACATATGATTTTTGGTTGCTCTATATTACACTTTTTGTGAGGCAAGGTAACAAAAAATAGCTGTTGGCACCATTTTTATTTTTTGTTATTTACAATGGTCAAGTGACAGGTTAGATTATGTGCTATTTTTATAGAGCAGGTTGTTATGGACGCGACCATACCAAATATGACTAATTATTTTAGTGTCTCCACATTCTGAAAGCCAAAGTTTTTTTTTTTTTTTTTTTTTGGCTCATTTTTTTTCGGTATGAGATGACTGTTTGATTGATTGGTACTATTTTAGGGTGCATATGACTTTTTGATAGCTTGGCATTACACTTTTTGTGATGTAAGGTGACAAAAAATTGCTTTTTTGACCCATTTTTTTTAATTTTATGGTGTTCATCAGAGGGGTTAGGTAATGTGATGTATTTATACAGCAGGTTCTTACAGACGCGGCGATGGATAATCTCAATACTTTATTTTTAGTTATTTGAGTTTTAGACAAAAATATCATTATTAAAACAAAACAAAAAAATCATTTTAGTGTCTCTATAGTCTGAGAGCCATAGTATTTTTATTTTCTGGGCGTTTGTCTTAGGTAGGGTATCATTTTTGCAGGCTGAGATGACGTTTTTTTTATTGGTGGTATTTTGTGGTGCATATGACTTTTTGATCGCTTGCTATTACACTTTTTGTAATTTTTTTACACCGTTTTTTTTTTTTTTTTTTTTTTTTTACTGTGTTCACCTGAGAGGTTAGGTCATGTCATATTTTTATAGAGCAGATTCTTACGGACGCAGCAATACTTAATATGTATACTTTTTTATTTACTGTATCTTTCGCCCTATGAGACGCAGGGGAAAATAATGCTGCGTCTTATGGGGCGAATGAATCAAACATTGATACACCGCCGCGCTGCTAAAGAGTGCAGCCGGTGTGGGTATCAATGAGGAGGGGCTGTGAGCGGCATCTTGCTTGCTAATGACAGCGGGGCCCGATGCAGTAACTGTATTCTACTACATCGGGCCCGCTGTAGTAATGTAGTTACAGGCGATGTTTAAAACTAAGGTATAATCTTAATGCTGCAAGTATTACCCTACCTAGTATAATGTAAGATCGCAGGCAGGACTGGAGTGAGGAGTCAGGAGGGCGGGCCCCCATACGGTGCCATCCCCTGATGCCCCCATACGGAGCCATCCCCAGATGCCCCCATAACGAGCCATCCCCAGATGCCCCCATAACGGTGCCATCCCCAGATGCCCCCATAACGGTGCTCCATAATACTGTCATGCACAGAACACCATTGGTAAAAAAAAAAACACCAAAAGTACACCTTTTGGTTCAAAATTTATTTTTAATTATTTTCCTCCTCAAAAACTTTGGTGCGTCTTATGGGCAGGTGCGTCTTATCGGGCGAAAAATACGGTACTTAAGTTTTACACAATAACAGCATTTTTTAGACAAAAAAAAAATCATGTTTTAGTGTCTGCATAGTCTGAGAGTTTTTTTATTTTTTGGGCGATTGTCTTATGTAGGGTCTCATTTTTTGCGGGATGAGATGATGTTTTTATTGGCACTATTTTGGGGTTCATATGACTTGATCGCTCGCTATTACACTTTTTGTGATGTAAGGTGACAAAAAATGTTTTTTTTTTGTGGCACTGTTTCTATTTTTTATTTTTTTTATGGTGTTCATTAGGTCATGTTATGGGCACAGCGAAACCTAATATGTCTACTTTATTTATTTCACTTTAACACAATAATAGCTTTTTTAAAACAAAAAATAGTTTTAATGTCTCCATGTTCTGAGATTATATTTATATATAGCGATTTTCTTATGTAGGTGCTCATTTTTTGCGGATTGAGGTGACTATTGTTTTTTTTTTGGTGTTTATTGGACAGGGTGGATCATGTGATATATTTCTAGAGCCGGCCGTCATGGACGTGGCAATACCAAATATGTCTATTTTATTAATTTTTTCCCATTTTGAATATTTTTTTTTAAATTACTTAATTGGAGAAAAAATGTTTTATTTATTGTGAAACCTTTTTTTTTATTTTTTATTTTCATAAAACACTTTCTTTTTTTATTTTTTTTATTTTACACTGTGTCCTCCCATAAGGTCATGCAAGACTTCTGAGGGACATTTGACTTAATGTATTTAATTTTTTCATTTGATTGATTTCTCCTATAACTGGGGATGACATAGTAGCCCCAGTTACAGGGGAAATACACCCCCCAGAAAGGCTGTACAGCATAATACTGGGCTAATCGAGGTCTGTGGAAGACCCGACCGCTCCTGCACTCTCCCGGGCCCGGCGGTCACATGACCCCCAGGGCGGGACAGGAAGTGCATTGCGCTTCCTGCTCTGTATACACAGTGCTCAGTGACCGCTGTGTATGCAGCGATTTAGAAGGCAGGGACACCTGGGAACTGCCCCTGCCTTCTCTCTCTGGGTTGCCCTGCTGTCACTGACAGCGGGCAACCCGCTCTGCAACTGCACGATTAGCGTGCAGCTGCGATCTCTGGACAGTCTAGAACGTTCATTCAGAGATAAACATCCACCCATAGGACGTTTATATCCTATGGGAGGATATGAGGTGGTTAAAGAAGCAGTGCTTTCATCAAGTTAAGGCTTACATTTTGGGGAAATTGACGCAACCACAGAGACCTTGGCCCAGAATCCACTTTGGGGAAGTTGCCTTACATATTCTTCTAAAATGTCAATGTTTTGTGCTTGCTCGTTTTTCTATTTATTTTTTATGGCATGATAATTACATTTGCTTTCATATTTTAGGGAGTCAATGGGTGTTGTTCTGCATAAGGATTCTAAATGGCATCAACAATGGAAGGATTTTAAAGATAACAATGTAGTATTTAATAGTAAGTATGCAATGTAAAGTCCTTTTGATTCTTAAAGTGCATCCAATTTTACTGACTCTCAAAACGGCACTGTAGCTACAATTCTGTTTCTTCTTAAAGGGGTTGTGCCACTAATAATCGCTGTTATATCAATTTCACCTAATACTACCCTTTATCAAAACTGATCTATTCTAAAGTTATTCGCCTACCCTTTGGCAAACTTGTTTTGACATGCAGTTGCTATAGGTTACATTCTGCATTAAAGCCTTGTAATTTAGGACACAAGCATCATTGGTAAGAGAAAGGTTAGTGTCACATGATCTTCTGATGTCAGGACATATCTTACTGCCCTAAGACATGATGGCACACATGACAAATGAGGAAGAAGGATTAAAGTCTAGAGTATAAGTGAAAACTGCAAATGAGGTAAACTTGAAAAAAAAAAAACTATTCAAGGAGGAATGGGAGCTAGAGTAAATGGTGAAAAAAAAATTACAAATTGCTGTCCTCTTAACCCCTTAAAGACCGGCCCCATTTTCATTTTTAAATTTTCCTCCCCACGTCCCAATAGCCATAACTTTTTTACCATATGAGGGCTTATTTTTTGCAGAACAAGATGCATTTTTTTAATGCTGCCATTTAATTTATCAAGTCTTGTACTGGGAAAAAGGCAAAAAAAATATTTTGTAGGGTAAAATAAAACGTACGTATATTGCTAAAACTTCACTTTTATTGATGCATATAAACTTAACTAGTAGGTAGGTGAGCTGGGGCTTTTGCACTTATTGTGCGAACTGGAACTTGACAGTTTATCAATCATGATGTCTGCGTCGGGGGCCGCACGCTGCCACCGACACTCACCCTATCCAACTAGTCTGTCTCTGCCTCCTGTGATTATGGCTGATAACGCTCACTACTTGTCTTAAAAAACTAGTAGCTCAAACATGTTTCGCCGAGCATTCGGCGTCTTCAGGGGTTCGGGCAGTCTAGACTACTGTAGACTGCCTGAACCCCTGAAGATGCCGAACGCTAGGCAAAACATGTCGGTGCACAGGTAGTGAGCACTATCAGCAATAATCGCAGAAGGCACAGACAGACTAGTTGGATAGTGTGAGCGCCGGTGGCAGCGCGCGGCCACCAACACAGACAATCTGAGCAATCGTGATTGATAAACTGTCAAGTTACATTTAGCACGATAAGTGCGAAAGCCCCAGCTCACTCTGATAGTTTTTAAAGAGGACCTTTCACCACTCCTGGACCTGCCTATTTTAATAGCTACATGCATTCCCCCGTGTGATAACAATTCGGGAGCATCTATTCTTATGGCTCTGTGTTGTGCCATTCCTTTATTATTTGCACTAGAAGTTATGAATTAAGGGGCGTGGCCTAGCGCAGCATGTAAGAGAAAGCTGCATTGCTTTCTCCTGGGCAAGAATCCTGGAATCCGGAGCCCACACTTTCAGATGTTTTTAAAGCAGTGACCCACTGCAGCCCCACTATAACCTCCCTGACCACTCAATTGGGAAGTCTCAATGAAAACGTCTCATTCCTCAGGCACGACCTGAGGAAAGTGTCTGATAGGATCAAAGCAGTGGAAGACCGCGTGAGCCATGTAGAGACACTGTCTCTCCTATAAAGGAAAATATGGGGCGCATGGAGCGTGATATCTCGTACCTCCTTAGTAAAGCTGATGATTTAGAAAACCGGCTTCGGAGGAATAGTCTGCGGTTTATTGGGATCCCTGAAAAGTCAGAAGGCACGAATGCTGCGTTATTTTTGGAGAAATGTTTGTCTGAAAAGTTTGGTGCTAACTCCTTGTCACCTATGTTTGCAATAGAACGGGCTCATAGAGTGCCATTCAGAGCTCCTCCACCAGGGGGCCCCCCAAGACCACGGTTAGTTAAATTACTGCACTTCAAGGACAGAGACACTGTCCTGAGGAAAGCAAGAACCCATGAGGATCTTACAATCAATGGCAGTAGAGTCCATATGTTTCCGGATTTTTCAGCCGAAGTGCAGAAGAGGAGAGCCAAATATATGGAAGTGAAACGCCGTCTACGGGAGAAACAGTTGATGTACTCCATGTTGTACCCGTCCCAAGCTGAGAGTAGTGACTGGAGGAAAGGTGTATATGTTTGAAACTCCTACAGAGGCAGCTGATTGGCTGGATTCTGCGTGTCTGCCTGAAGATCCAAGAGTGTCTCCGGACTGATCCTGCAAGGTTACCACGGCTCCTCCAGCCGTTGAGTGCGCGGATGCGGGACGATAAGTATCTTATGGCCATCCTGCCTGCGGCACTGTGGGTGGAAAGGGACACTATGGGGGTTTAACATGTCATGTTTTTACCTTCTCTATCTCAGGATGTGATAATTTGCCCTTTTTTCTCCATGGTTTGCACTATGTACTAATGTTTGGGATATGTAATGCTTCTTATTCTGTATGTTGCCCAGGAGGGAATGAGCAACACATTTCTGGATGGTGTCGTTACTAAATTACATCATTCCTCCTACAACAGCTAGGTATTAGAGTTACGTTTGTGTTATATCCCTGGAGGAATCTAGGGATTTGTGTTCTGTTTAAACGGTTTTATTTGTTCATTGGGGGGAGCCACACCACACCCTGTATCATGTATGCCGGGGTATCAAGTATAGCCTAGGAATAGCCTTAACCTCTTACCGACCGCCTAACGCACGGATGTGTCCAGGATGCGAGAGGCGAGATTTGCTGTGAACGCGCGCGTTCACAGCAGAGCACAGCTCGGCAGTGATACTACAGCCTGCCAGCGATAATCAATCGCTGGCAGGCTGTAGATGTAAAGTAAATGAAATCAAAGAGGTATATCAGACGCAGTTTTTTTAACAGCGTCTGATATACCTGGTCCTCTGGTGGTCCCATTTACTAGGATCGACCACCAGAGGACCAGCTATGTAAAGTTGCACCAAACACTACACTAACCCACCCCCACCCTCACATATTAACCCCTTGTTAACCCCTTATCACCCCATATAGACTTCCTGATCACCCCCCTGTCACTGATCACCCCCCTGTAAGGCTCCATTCACATGTGCCGCGGATCCGCAAAACACGGACACCGTCAATGTGCTTTCCGCATTTTGCAGATCCGCACATTGCCAGAACTATCTAGAAAATGCTTTTTCTTGTCCACAATTGCAGACAAGAAAAGGACATGTTCTATATTTTTGCGGAACGGAAATGCAGACCCGTAAGTGCGGATCCGCAATTCCGGATCCGAGCGGGACAAAGTCTGTCCCCATAGAAATGAATGGGTCCGCAATTCCGTTCCGCAAACAGAATTGCGGACGTGTGAATGGGGCATAAGGCCCAGAGGCTGAACGGAAAAAAAAATCTCATTACCAGTATGCTCAATATAAGGAGAATCGCAGAAACTCCTAATGCTGGGCATACGTGTAATGATTGCGGAGACCCTCAAATGCCAGGGCAATACAAACACCTCACATGTGACCCCATGTTAGAAAGAAGACACCCCAAGGTATTCCGTGAGGGGTATGGTGAGTTCATGTAAAATTTTATTTTTTCTCACAAGTTAGTGGAATATGAGACTTTGTAAAAAAAAAATTATCAGTTTCCACTAACTTGTGCCAAAATGTTTTTTTTCTGTGAACTCGTCATGCCCCTCACGGAATACCTTGGGGTGTCTTCTTTCCAAAATAGGGTCACAAGTGGGGTATTTATACTGCCCTGGCATTTTAGAGGTCCTAAAGCGTGAGAATCCAAAATGCGTAAAAATGTCCTGTGAAATCCTAAAGGTACTCATTGGTTTTAGGGCCCCTTTGCACATCTTGGCTGCAAAAAAGTGTCACACATGTGGTATCGCCGAACTAAGGAGAAGTAGGGCAATGTGTTTTGGGGTGTATTTTTATATATACCTATACTTTGTGTGAGAAATATCGCTGTAAACGACAACTTTTTTAATTTTTTTATACAAAGTTGTCAATTTACAAAGATATTTCTCTCACCCAACATGGGTATATGTAAAATACACCCCAAAACACATTGCCCTACTTCTCCTGACTACGGCGATACCACATGAGTGACACTTTTGCAGCCTGAGTGCAAAGGGCCCAAATTCCAACGAGTACCTTTAGCTTTTACATGGCTGCTCACAATTTAGCCCCACCCAAAATGCCAGGGCAGTACAAACTTGTGCCAAAAAAAAAATCTTCTATGAACTCGCCATGCCCCTCACGGAATACCTTGGGGTGTCTTCTTTCCAAAATGGGGACACGTGGGGTATTTATACTGCCCTGGCATTTTAGGGGCCCTAAAGCGTGAGAAGAAAAATGCGTAAAAATGCCCTCCTATAAGGTACTCATTGGTTTTAGGGCCCCTTTGCACATCTTGGCTGCAAAAAAGTGTCACACATGTGGTATCGCCGTACTCAGGAGAAGTAGGGCAATGTGTTTTGGGGTGTATTTTTACATATACCCATGTTGGGTATATGTAAGAGAGAATGTTGGGTTCTCTTACCCAACATGAGTATATGTAAAAATACACCCCAAAACACATTGCCCTACTTCTCCTGAGTACGGCGATACCACATGAGTGACACTTTTTGCAGCCTGAGTGCGCAAAGGGCCCAAATTCCAACGAGTACCTTTAGCTTTTACATGGCTGCTCACAATTTAGCCCCGCCCAAAATGCCAGAACAGTAAACACACCCCACAAATGACCCCATGTTAGAAGAAGACACCTCAAAGGTATTCCATGAGGGGTATGGTGAGTTCATGTAAAATTTTATTTTTCTCACAAGTTAGTGGAATATGAGACTTTTGTAAAAAAAATTATCAGTTTCCACTAACTTGTGCCAAAATGTTTTTTTCTGTGAACTCGTCATGCCCCTCACGGAATACCTTGGGGTGTCTTCTTTCCAAAATAGGGTCACAAGTGGGGTATTTATACTGCCCTGGCATTTTAGAGGTCCTAAAGCGTGAGAATCCAAAATGCGTAAAAATGTCCTGTGAAATCCTAAAGGTACTCATTGGTTTAGGGCCCCTTGCACATCTTGGCTGCAAAAAGTGTCACACATGTGGTATCGCTGAACTAAGGAGAAGTAGGGCAATGTGTTTTGGGGTGTATTTTTATATATACCTATACTTTGTGTGAGAAATATCGCTGTAAACGACAACTTTTTTAATTTTTTTATACAAAGTTGTCAATTTACAAAGATATTTCTCTCACCCAACATGGGTATATGTAAAAATACACCCCAAAACACATTGCCCTACTTCTCCTGACTACGGCGATACCACATGAGTGACACTTTTTTGCAGCCTGGGTGCGCAAAGGGGCCCAAATTCCAACGAGTACCTTTAGCTTTTACATGGCTGCTCACAATTTAGCCCCACCCAAAATGCCAGGGCAGTACAAACTTGTGCCAAAAAAATCTTCTATGAACTCGCCATGCCCCTCACGGAATACCTTGGGGTGTCTTCTTTCCAAAATGGGGACACGTGGGTATTTATACTGCCCTGGCATTTTAGGGGCCCTAAAGCGTGAGAAGAAAATGCGTAAAAATGCCCTCCTATAAGGTACTCATTGGTTTTAGGGCCCTTTGCACATCTTGGCTGCAAAAGTGTCACACATGTGGTATCGCCGTACTCAGGAGAAGTAGGGCAATGTGTTTTGGGGTGTATTTTTACATATACCCATGTTGGGTATATGTAAGAGAGAATGTTGGGTTCTCTCACCCAACATGAGTATATGTAAAAATACACCCCAAAACACATTGCCCTACTTCTCCTGAGTACGGCGATACCACATGAGTGACACTTTTTTGCAGCCTGGGTGCGCAAAGGGGCCCAAATTCCAACGAGTACCTTTAGCTTTTACATGGCTGCTCACAATTTAGCCCCGCCCAAAATGCCAGAACAGTAAACACACCCCACAAATGACCCCATTTCTGAAAGTGGACACCCCAAGGTATTCACTGAGGGGCATAGTGAGTCCGTGGGAGATTTATTTTTTTGCCAGAAGTTAGCAGAAATGCAAACTTTATTATTTTTATTTTTTTCCTCAGCAAGTGTAATTTTCTGCTAACTTGTGAAAAAAAATGAAATGATACATGAACTCACCATGCCCCTCCGCGAATACTTTGGGGTGTCTTTTTTCTAAAATGGTGTCATTTGGGGGGGTATTTATACTCTCCTGCATTCTAGCACCTGAAGAAACATGACAGGTGCTCAGAAAGTCAGAGCTGCTTCAAAATGCCTAAATTCACTTTTTTGCACCATAGTTTGTAAACGCTATAACTTTTACCCAAACCAATAAATATACACTTATTGGATTTTTTTTTTTATCAAAGACATGTAGAACAATAAATTTTGTGAAAAATTTATATAGAAATGTAGTTTAAAAAAAAAAAAATTACAACAGAAAGTGAAAAATTTCATTTTTTTTGCAAAATTTCCGGTCATTTTTGATAGCAAAAAAAGTAAAAATGTCAGCAGCAATGAAATACCACCAAATGAAAGCTCTATTAGTGAGAAGAAAAGGAGGTAAAATTCATTTGGGTGGTAAGTTGTATGACGGAGCAATAAACTGTTAAAGTAGTGTAGTGCAGAATTGTAAAAAGTGGTCTGGTCATTAAGGGTGTTTAAGCTAGGGGGGTTAATAATGATGTATAGATTCCCTCAATATGGGGGTTAACATACTAACGTGGAATGTCCGTGGCCTGGGGGACCCCACTAATCGGTACGCTGTATTTAACTCCCTGAAACAGTACCAACCAGCTATTCTCTGCCTTACAGAAACTCACCTGACGAGGGACTCCTTAAAGACGATGAAGAGAGCGTGGGTGGGTCAGGAATTTCATTCCGTATTTTCAAGTCACGCTAGGGGTGTCAGTGTCTTGGTGCACAGGCAGATTCCGTTCCACTGCTCTGCGTCCAAAGTGTTTGTTCATGGACGTTATATATGTTTGAACTGTACACTGTACAGAACTTCCATATTGTTAGTAGTGGTGTATATTCCTCCACCATACACGGGAGATGTGTTGCACCAAGTGCTGGCATTCTTAAATACTTCCCCAGATACTCCAGCGTTGATTGTTGGGGATTTTAATATGGTGTTAGACTGCAATCTGGATAGGTTTAGAAGCACTCAAAACTCTAATACCCACTCACCGACAGCTATGGCTAGAGTTCTGTCAGAAGCAAGCCTCTGCGATGTGTGGAGGAGACGTAACCCTACGTCACGGCAATACTCCTGCTATTCGAGTTCTCTATTCTCTCTCGTATAGATTTGGCACTGGGCAACCAGCAGATCCTGAGTTATGTGAACTGAGTGGAATACTTACCAAGGAGCCTTTCTGAACCATTCCCCCGTCTGGTTAGAGGTGGATTTGAGTCCTCGGGCGATCGCTGATAGGGCCCTATGGAGACTCAATCCCTTCTGGCTTACACTTCTTAAAGAGGAGGAGGGAATGCTTGCAGAAATGCGAGAATTTATGAGGTTTAATTCTGATTCGGCATCTGCAGGGACGGTCTGGGACGCATTCAAAGCTTTTGTTAGAGGGGTTTATATGCAGTGTATTCAGCTGTACAAATCAAAGAATAGGGACCTCCTCACAGGATTGTAGGCTAGAGTGATTACTGCTGAAGAAGCTTATGTAGATAGCCCGACGGTTCAGAACCGGTTGACCTGGACGGAGGCCCAACAATCTTATAAAAATAATTTACTGGATAGAGCGGAAAGCAAGTGTTATTTTTGGAAGCAAAAGTACTTTGAAGAGGGGGAGGCAGTTGGGCATATGTTGGCGACAGTGGTCAGGGCCCAGCAGGGAACGTCGCACGTAGGAAATATCCTAGACACAGGGGGACACAGTGTTACAGAAGATCAGGGTATCCTAGATGTTTTTAGAACCTATTATGCATCTTTATATACCTCTAAATTGGGGCGAAATACAGTCGCTACTTGCATCTTTAGATCTGCCCAAGTTATCACAGGAGCAGAGGGCCAGTTTAGAGGAACCGTTTACGTTGAAAGAACTTGAGGTGGCAGTGAAAGGGCTCCCTAATGAGAAGGCTCCCGGAGCAGATGGGATCCCCGGGGAATTTTTCAAAAAATATCATCAAGAATTTCTGTTGCCCCAACTCCTTAGAATATTTGAGCAAGCAGCTTTGCCGCCCTCAATGAATGAGGCAATTATAATTGTATTGCTTAAACCAGGTAAAGATCCCTCTGACCCAGATTTGTATAGGCCCATATCATTGCTGTGCTCAGATGTTAAACTGCTGGCCAAGGTTCTAGTGAATAGGTTGACAAAAGGTGATTCTAGACCTGGTCCATGGAGATCAAACTGGTTTTATGCCAGGTAAATCTACGGCTATTAACATCAGAAGACTATATTTGAATCTGCAGATGTCTGGGTCGGCTGGAAACAGTCGTGCGGTTCTGTCACTCGACGCTGCGAAAGCATTTGACAGCGTCGAGTGGCAGTTCTTATGGGGAACAATGATGGCAATGGGCTTCGAGCCCACATATATGTCCTGGGTTAAGCTTCTATATGTACAACCTAGTGCTAGAATCCGCGTGAATGGCTTATTATTGGAACCATTTGCATTGGGAAGGGGCTCACGACAGTGATGCCCCTTGTCACCTATGCTTTTCGCACTGGCTATTGAGCCACTGGCTCATATGATCAGAAGGGACCCCATGGTGACTGGCATGGTGCGGTGGAGGAGAAGATAGCGTTATACACTGATAATATGCTGTTGTTTCTGAACAATGTCTCCCTCTCCGTACCATATGTCATGCAACTTATTGAACATTTTGGTTCCTACTCAGGACTCACTATTAATTGGTGTAAATCGGTGGTTCTGCCTTTAGACCCAATACCACAGGATATCCGGGACAGGATAGCGCCCTTGAGAGTAGACTCTTCCTTTAAATATCTGGGGGTGCAGGTCTCCCCAAGAGTGAAGGAATATATTCCCCTAAATCTAGACCCTCTAATTGATCACTCTCAGCAAAAGATATCTGCCTGGTGTAAATTACCACTTTCGGTGGTGGGGATGGCCAATCTGATTAAAATGGTGCTCATGCCACAATTTCTACAACTCTGCAAAGGGAAAAATTTGATGGGGGTTTAGCAATTCCTAATCCGTGGCTGTATTTCTTGGCTTCACAAGCCCAACACTTTAAGTCATGGGGAACGGGGGGGCAGTAGTTCAATTGGTTTACTGGTCTCACACATGCTGGGGGGCAGACCACCGAGTTAAATTCTAGAGTTCCGATACTCGCCCGCCAGACACGTCTCCCCACGATTTTTTTTTATTCAGGAAGGTTTGGCAAAAATTGAGAGAGATTACAAAACTTACCGGTTGCACAGCCCTTGTGGGACCATGGCGGTCTGCAGGATTTGAAGAGTCTGGAGGGATTTGGTCTGTGGCGGAACAAGGGTATTTACTGGCTGTATCAGTTATACACCTCAGGGATTCTTAAAAGTTATGACCAACTGAAGGAAGAGTTTGGTCTGCCTTTTTTTCACTACCTTCAGCTGTGCCATGCTTTGGAGAAGCAGGGGAGAGAAACTAACCTCGCTATAGGTGCCTCCTGCATTGCTGACCAAATTAAAAAAGGGGGGGACACGAAAGGTGTTGTATCAACCTTCTATAGGCTCCTATTGTCCTTTTACCAGGACAAATTCCCACTCACGGTTAAAAACAAATGGGAAGAAGATCTGGGTCGGATTGATAAAACTCAGTGGACTGAAGTGTTGGAGTCTGGGCCGTTACTGTCACTATGCGAATCACATAGACTCTCACATTTATATCTGATACACAGAGTTTATAGAACTCCCTCGTTCCTCCACAAAATAGGGGTACGCGATAAGTCCAACTGTCCAAAATGTGGTACTCCGGGTAATATGTGGTAATATTTACCTGTTTACTGTATTTATATACATTTCAGTCAGAGTGCACTGTGTTGTAGCTGGTGTCTTCTTAAATACTGACTGTTACATATATGCAGCACATGTGATATACCCTGTGTAAGCTTGATTCTTGAATTCTGTACTCTGTTTATTCATTACTTCTTTTTGGAAAGAGAAAATTCATAATAAAAAGGATTTGATTTAAAAAAAAGTTATGAATGAATTGTTACACCCCCCCCCCCCCAACTGGTTACCTCCTCTCTGTACCCATACTGAAGGCTAATAGCAATTCATTCATAACTTCTAGTGCAAATAATAAAGGAATGGCACAACATAGAGCCATAAGAATAGATGCTCCAGAATTGTAAGTACGTGGGGAATGTATGTAGTTATTAAAATAGGCAGGTCAGGAGTAATGAAAGTTCCTCTTTAAACTCAGTTTCTTTTTGTTTGTTTGATAATTTTTTTCCCTACTAGTTAAGTATATGATATGTATCAATAAAAGTTAGGTTTTAGCAAAATAAGTACCATATGTAGGTGGAAAAAGGCGTTTATTATATAATCTTATGACAATGCACTATTGAATATGGATTAATAAAGTCGCACCTACATAATAGGGTTATTTGATCTAAAAATGACGTGACTCCTTATTCTGTGGCTCAAGATGACTGCAACGTATAGTTTTTTTGTTTAAAAAAAAATAAAAAAATCCTTTGAAAAATATCAAAATTTTCTTTGCATCGCCATGTTCTGACAGCCATAACGCTTTATATTTCGGTCTACAGAGCTATATGAGAGCTTGTTTTTTGCGTAACGAACTGTAGTTTTTATTGGTCACATTTTTGTGGTTTTTACAACTTTTTGATCACTATTATTCAATTTCTTTGGGGTGGAAAGATGACTAATAGGGATGAGCGAACTAGTGCTTTAAGTTCGGCGTACAAGGTTCAGGTTCGGGTTATATAAGAATTACGTTATGGATTCCACTACCACCACAAGTTATGGTCCGTTGTAGCGGAATTCTTAGATAACCCAAACCTTGTACTCCTAACTTAAAACACGAGTGGGCTCATCACTAATGACAAAAAAATGGCGAATCGCGTGGTTTTCATTTTTTTCCATTACGACGTTCACCACACAGGATTTTTTTTATATATATTTTAATTTTTATTTTCGGACGTGGCAATACCTAATATGTTTTTTTTTTTTTTTGTTTATATATTTTTATATGTAAAATTGAGAAAGGGGGGTGACTTAAACTTTTACTATTTTGGTGGGGGGGGGGTGACTTTTTTTAACTTTTTATTTATTAACTATTAGCCCTTTCTTTTGATCCCTTGTTCTATTTCCCCATGACAGAGATCTATTAGGGTGAATAGGATTTGTACACTCTCCTCATGCACAGAGCATTAGTGGACTTACCATGGCAGTCATGGAAGGCTTCAGCAGCGTCTAGAGTGCCATGGTTACCAACTGGAGCCCGGCGATTTCACTGTGGAGCTCCAATTGGAAGTCAGAGGGAGCCAGAGCACCCCCCTGCCTAATTCCACAGATGCTGCGATCAGGGTTGATCACGGCATCTGAAGGGTTAAATTATGGGATTCAGCGGGATTGCTGTTCCCCATCATTGCGACTGGTTTCTGATGTATGATACAACAGACACCTGCTGCGTTTGGAGCAGACTCACCACAGTAGCCCTCGCCATACAAATGCAGGCGCGTGATGCCATATGTGTTAAGGGGTTAAAGCAAAGCATGTCTAAAACCTATAATTAGTTACCCATTCTCTAATTAATTGTCCCACTGTTGTCTAAAACCTATAATTAGCTACCCATTCTCCAATTCATTGTCCCACTGTCAATCTAAACAGAATCCTCAAATATGTTTCATGTGCCCGTTAAGCAGAAAAACTCATCTGTATGATCACCTCTTCTACCTATGTGTAGTAGAGCAAAAATAGCAGTAAGGTTGGGTTCACATGACGATTTTGCCATCCGTTTAACTGATACGGTAAAAAAAGTTTACGTTGATGTATACATTTATTTATTATTATTATATATTTTTTTAACCGTGGAACTCTATGGTGAATGGATGCCACTGTATGGCATCTGTCAGAGGCATCCATTAATCGATACGTTTTTTTGTATACGTTAAAGTCATGGCAAAAACGTAATGTGAACCCACCCAAGCTGTGCCCCCCAGCCGAACTTTTCCTTCTAACTGTCTGTAGTAGGCCAATATATAGGTAAGCCCCACCCCTCAGCTGTCACTAGCTGTAGGCGGAATAGATCAGCAAGATGCACTGTCTGGCAAAAGTTGCCACCTGGATTTAAAGAGGACCTTTCACTGGTCCACAGTTTATGAGTTAAAGCTATGTACATTGAGAGCAGCACCCAGGGATGTCCCTGCACTTACTTGTATCCCTGGGTGCCGCTCGTTGCCTCTGTAGCCTAGTACTGGCGCCCTGCTGCTAGTTATTTGCCTGGGGCAGAGACTTCTTCTGCCCTGGGCTGCCTTCTTCCAGGGCTGAGCACTGGCCACCGCAGCGCTCAGCTCATATCCTGAATATGAGCTGAGCGCTGCGATTGGCCAGCGCTCCAGCCCTGGGAGAAGGAGACGCCCAGGGCAGAAGAAGAAGTCTCCGCCCCAGGCAAAATTAGAGCAGCAGGAGCGCCGGTACCAGGGGCTACAGAGGACGAACGGAGCGGCACCCAGGGATACAAGTAAGTGCAGGGACATCCCTGGGTGCCGCTCTCCATGTACATAGCTTTAACTCATAAACTGTGGACCAGTGAAAGGTCTTCTTTAACTAAGCAAATAGGTATGAGCCTTCTATTGGATAATTACTGCATGGGCGATTATCTTTCAGCTGGCAATAAGTTATTTAACCCCAACTGGTGCAATGAGTTTTTTCTCATTTCTTAAACAACCATATCGAAAGACATATCTCATGGTCGTGGAAAAGATGTTAGTCTGTTTGAGAAGGGTCAAATCATTGGCATACATCAAGCAGAGAAAACATCTAAGGAGATTGCAGAAACTACTAAAATTGGGTTAAGAACTGTCCAACACATTATTAAAAACTGGAAGGATAGTGGGGACCTATCGTATTCGAGGAAGAAATGTGGCCGGAAAAAAATCCTCATTGATCGTGATCGGCGATCACTTAAACGTTTGGTGAAATCAAATCGAAGAAAAACAGTAGAACTCAAGGCTTTGTTTAATAGTAAAAGTAAGAGCATTTCCACACGCACAATGTGAAGGGATCTCAAGGCATTGGGACTGAACAGCTGTGTAGCCTTAAGAAAACCACTCATCAGTGAGGCAAACCAGAGAAAAAGGCTTTAATTTGCCAGGGAGCATAAAGATTGGACTCTGGAGCAATGGAAGAAGGTCATGTGGTCTGGTGAGTTCAGATTTACCCTGTTCCAGAGTGATGGGCGCATCAGGGTAAGAAGAGAGGCAGATAAAGTGATGCACCCATCATGCCTAGTGCCTACTGTACAAGCCTGTTGGGGCAGTGCTATGATCTGGGTTTGCTACAGTTGGTCAGGTCTAGGTTTAGCAACAGTATGTGCTCCAAGAATGAAGTCAACTGACTACCTGAACATACTGAATGACCAGGTTATTCCGTCAATGGATTTTTTCTTCCCTGATGGCACGGGCATATTTCAAGATGACAATGGCAGGATTCATCAGGCTCAAATTGTGAAAGAGTTGTTCAGGGAGGATAAGACATAATTTTCACACATGGATTGGCCACCACAGAGTCTAGACCTTAACCCCATTGAGAATCTTTGGGATGTGCTGGAGAAGGCTTTGCGCAGCAGTCAGACTCTACCATCATCAATGCAAGATCTTGGTGAGAAATGAATGCAACACTGGATGGAAATAAATCTTGTGACATTGCAGAAGTTTATCGAAACAATGCCACAGTGAATGCTTGCCATAATCAAAGCTGCCTAAATATTAGAATGTGTTGTTTTTTTTTTGGGTTGCGGCTTTTTTTCCGGACAGGCAGTGTATTTATCGCTGTGTTCTCTGCAGGATTTCTACAAGGGTTGCCTGTGTTTTTAAAACTGATGGCACCCTCAGGATAGGTCATTAGTATCTGATCGGTGGGATCCAACCCCAGAAGAAGAAAAATGCTACTCTCACCAATGTAAAATTCCAGTACTTTACTCGTCCATTAAAACAGGACAAGCAAAGGTGCAGAATGTGAGGTAGGCAATGGCTATTTTGTGGCAGTGCACTTTTACAGGCCTACTAGTAGGCCTATAAAGGCGAATTGCATCAAAACGGCAGTGGCCTATACCGTACTCTTCACCTTTGTCTTAACTGATGAATAAAGTACTGGAATTTTACAGTGTTGAGTGCCGCATCTTTCTTCATGAACTGTGGTTTATTGTATTTATATTGCTATGCACCACCGAACTGCTTATATAGAGTCCCTTAACACCAAATTCCTGCATTCAAGACTACAATGAGGTAGTGCCAACTATTTCTCTTTTTTTATATGAAATAAAAAAGTTGTCTGCTCAGATCGGATGGGTTGTTTTGATGCCAAGTTTGGAGATCTTAAGTAGCTGTCGAGTATGTAGTCTAGAAAAAGAGGGTTGTCTGCAATAGCACAAATACTTGTTTTTGCAATATTAAAAGCTCGCTGCTCACCAAAAGCTCCACTCAGACCACTTCAGTTTGTGCTGACGTTTACCAATACGCCAATCACTGGCTTCTTGCCACACATCTATTTGCCTGTCCGATAATGGTCAAAACCAGACAGGCAAAAATTAGTGAAACACTGCAATGGATATTAATAACAAACCAGTTTTTATTACACTCAAACATGCGAGGAATATAGGCATATAAAACAATTTGACCGGCTTCCCGACCCGGGTTTCACCTTTGCTTCGTCAGGGGTGCATATCCCGCTCAACACGAGCGTGTTTTTTATATAGGCGAGTTTTGCTTCTCCTCCCACTTAGTTTGCATAACATAATAAAATCATAAAACCACTTAAAAGAGTAATAAAAACAAACATTGTTTGCACATATGAAAGAGACAAGGAATAATCTTCAAAAAGCCACATAAAAAAGAATCCCTTTTCATTTACAACATCGCATGTCCGTGTATGGCCAATTGGAGAATGCTATCATTCAGAAAATCAGTAGCCTACCATGGTGTCTATTCACACCTAGGTTACCACTTAATTCTATTCCAGAAAAGTTTGCTGTGTGGTGTAAGAAAAAGAGTCTGTTAGTAAGCCGCCTCTTTTTCACCCAGAAGCCACCTATTTCTTCTATATCAAACAGGGTTTCAAATCAAACTACATTTAACCTTGAAGGTTGCAGTGTACCTAGTTTATAAATCCACTACATTTCATGTCTCTCAAGTTGGGTGCCTTCCTAAATATAAACTCTGGATGAGCGGGAATCACTTCCCCTAATATGGGGTCATTTTTAAGGACTGACCAATTTTTCTTTATTCATATACGATAATGGCTGGCACTCCTCCTATTGGTGGTGCTCTGTGTTGTGGGAGTATCCCAGATTATACAAGGACAAAGAAACACTGCACTCTTGCGACAGTTGTGATGCAATGTAATTTGTTTATTCAGTCACCATATGTAGCCATATAGTAAAGGGACAATTTTTCTTTATGGCGTTCTTAATTGAACCCACATTACAATTCAATTAGGTAATGAAGGAAAATTTATGATCTTTCTTACTTTGTTGTTCCTTTTTTTTATTTTCCTTTTCTGGCTTCTCACCCTCCAATTCTTCCCTACATCTTTCTAGATTTTTCTTTTTATACCCTTTTTCCAAAAAACGCTCCTGTATCATATCACATCACTCTGTTCTCTATATGTTTCTATCTCTGTACAATTTTGATATATTCTTTTGAACTGGCCTTTTGGGATATTTTCAGTCCACGGACCATAATGACAACTAGTAGTAATATGGGTAATATGGGTTTAAAATATGTTTTAGTCTTTATTACATTATTCTCCACAAATACAGTGAGATCTAAAAAATGAATTCTAACTGAACAGTACTAGTACATTTTTAATTCCAAAAATTAACAAACAATCATCTATAAATCGTTTCCATAGACACAATTTTTCCCTTTCTTGTTGTACATTCAATATAGGATGAATGAATTCACTCCAAGCGGCCATGAATAAATTCGCAAAGGACTGCGTGAATTTTCCCCCCATCTTCGTACCGGTTAACTTTAAATAAAAAAAATTCAAAAACTAAAAATTATCGTGGCTCAAACAAACAAAAATCAATACATTCAACCAAAACTTCACCTTGTGCTTCAGACATATCCAGATAATTTTTCAATTGATCCTGAACTGCTGTTAACCCTTTCTCCTTTTGGATTATTGTGTACAGTCGTGGCCAAAAGTTTTGAGAATTACATAAATATTGGAAATTGGAAAAGTTGCTGCTTAAGTTTTTATAATAGCAATTTGCATCAGGGGATAAAGGGAATACAAAGAGAACAGATGGGAAATCAAGAACAGATAGACAGGTGCAGAACTCCAATAAAAAGTTCTATCTCAGAGAGGATGTAGGGGGAACAGAAAGAAACCCCAGCCCCAAAACCAAAAAAATTAAGGAGAAATAAAAGGTTTTTACAATCTAAGTTCATATTAGCTCACAGACAATGAGAAAACTGTTCTTATAAAAGGTCTTAAATTTGCACCAACCAGAACAATGAATACATTTGAGACATTTTTGAAATGTGTACAAAAATTGATAGGAAAATTAAATTTAGAAAAATATTCAATCTGAGAATACAGAATAATAGTGGAAAAGGGGAAACTGTTGTTCACTTAGGATTGCGAGAAAAATCTAGGTTTTGTCCGGTAATTAAAGAAAATGAATGTGTAGAGGTCGTTTAGGAGAGGGATTCTGATGGAATTGGAAACTATCAACACTAAACCCGTATACCGCAATCTAAGATATGAGAAGACACAAGCATTGTTAGTCCTGGAATCGCGAACTGAGATAGCGATAAAGCCCGCTGACAAAGGGGGCGGGGTTGTGGTAGTGGATAGGTTAAAATATGAGGCACAAATGTTGAGATTATTGGAGGATAAAACCACATATAAAGTGTTACAAAAATGACCCCACTATTGAGTTTAAGAAGGAAAGGAAGTAAATGCATATATTGACACTACTAGTTGTCATTATGGACTGTAGATTGAAAATATCCCAAAAGGCCAGTTCAAAAGAATATATCGAAATTGTACAGAGATAGAAAGATATAGAGAACAGAGTTATGATACAGGAGCGTTTTTTAGAAAAAGGGTATAAAAAGAAAAATCTAGAGAGATGTAGGGAAGAATTAGAGGGTGAGAAGCCAGAAAAGGAAAAAAAAAATGGAACAACAAAGTAAAAAAGATTATAAAGTTTCCTTCATTACCCAATTTAATTGTAAGACCGCCATAAAGAAAAATTGGTCCGTCCTTAACCTCTTTCCGACCGCCTAACGCAGGATTGCGTCCTGCGGGCGGTCGGTTTACTCCTCGTTGACGCGCTCCTGGGTCCGGTGGAACGCACCGCCGGACTCAGGAGAGGTGAGTCACCAGCCTGCCAGCCAATGATCAGCGCTGGCAGGCTGGTGATTTATAAAATCACCTATGAAAATGTGTAATATAAGTTTTATTTATAAATATCAACATGTTATAAGGGATTTGTGCCATGTGCTGGGTCCTTTTCATCAGTTGGACCCAGCACAGAGCACAGATCCCAAGTAAGTGCACAAAACACTACACATCAGGCCCTGATCACCCCCCATCACCCTAATTAACCCCTTGATCACCCCTGTCAATACATAGTGAAAGGGAAAAAAGTGATCAGTGTCACTTTTGTGAACTGTCACTTTTTTTTTTTCACTACAATTGACTGTTAGTCTTAGTTTAGTTTAGGCCCCTTTGTTAGGTAGTTAGCGTTAGCGCCAAGCCCACCGCACCGCAGTCACTGATTCGCTGATTAGCGTAGTGCTAATCAGCGTTTGTACTTTTATAGTATCTGTAAGTGATCAGAACTGATCACGGTCAGATCTATAATAGTATTACTGTCACTTTAGTTCGCCCTCCACCCCAAACGCAGTGTTTGCCCGATCAGACCTGATCGGTCGCCCACACCTGCGTTCACCCACGCCCGCCCCGCCGCAGTGACAAAAAAATTTTTTTTTTTGTATTACTGCACAATCACTTCACAAGCGCTGCGGCGATAAAAAAAATCATTTTGATCTTTTTTATCAATCGCAGCGGCTTCTGGGGGTGTTCCTCTGAAGAGGCCTACAAGATTCTGACCCAGTCGGATGAGGAATGGGAACCCTCATCTGACGAATCTAGCGGGTCAGAATACGAACCTGTAGAGAGCAGTGGCAGTCTGACCCAAAGTTCGGACGAGGAGGTTGAGGTCCCTGATACCACCAGGCGTACCCGGCCCCGTGTCGCTAGACCGCAGGTAGCGCAGGATCAGTTTCAAGGGCAGCAGAGTGGGGCTGGCGCTGCCGGATTACGTGGTGAGGCATACACCAGCAGCGCAGCCCGTCCTGGACCTTCTACCAGCACTGCCGTACAACATCGTGAAGTGGCGAGCACCAGAAGGGCAGTTGAAGGTGGCACGTGCAGTAATTCCCCCGTCGTAGCCACGGCGCAGACAGGCCTATAGAGTCCCTGAGGTGCTGGCAAATCCTGATTGGCAGCCCCCAACTTCAGCCGCACCAGTAGTTCCCCCTTTCACCGCCCAGTCAGGAGTTCGGGTGGAGACAGATCGGATCGGCACTGGGGTTTTTTGAGCTGTTCTTCACTGCGGAGCTCTATGACTTAGTCGTTGCAGAAACAAATCGGTATGCCACTCAATTTATTACCGCCAACCCGGAAAGCTTCTATGCCCAGCCTTTCCGGTGGAAACCAGTCCAAGTTTCCGAATTTAGAACTTTTCTGGGCCTTCTCCTCAACATGGGCATTACAAAAAAGCATGAATTGCGGTCATATTGGTCCACGAACCCAATTCATCACATGCCCATGTACTCTGCTGCCATGTCCAGGACACGTTTTGAGACCATCCTGCGTTTCCTGCACTTTAGCGACAACACCACCTCCCGTCCCAGAGGCCACCCAGCTTTTGACCGGCTCCACAAAATTCGGCCCCTCATAGACCATTTCAACCAGAAATTTGCAGATTTGTATACCCCCGCACAAAACATCTGCGTAGACGAGTCCCTAATACATTTTACCGGGCGCCTTGGCTTCAAACAGTACATCCCAAGCAAGCGCGCCCTGTATGGGGTCAAATTGTATAAGCTCTGTGAAAGGGCCACAGGCTATACGCACAAATTTCGGATCTATGAGGGAAAAGATCAGACCCTGGAGCCGGTCGGTTGCCCTGACTACCTGGGAAGCAGTGGGAAGATAGTCTGTGACTTGGTGTCACCCTTATTCGGCAAGGGGTACCATCTTTATGTGGACAACTTTTACACAAGTGTGGCCCTCTTCAAGCATTTGTTCCTAGAACAGATTGGCTGCTGTGGCACCGCGCGACCTAGTCTCCGGGGCTTCCCCCAACGGCACCTTACCACCCGACTTGCAAGGGGGCAGAGGGCTGCCTTGTGTAACGAAGAACTGCTTGCGGTGAAATGGAGAGACAAGCGTGACGTTTACATGCTCTCCTCCATTCACGCAGACACGACAATACAAATTGAACGAGCAACCAGTGTCGTTGAAAAGCCCCTCTCAGTCCACGACTATAACCTCCACATGGGAGGGGTGGACTTCAATGACCAGATGTTGGCCCCGTATTTGATTTCCCGACGCACCAGACGCTGGTATAAAAAGGTGTCTGTATATTTATTTCAATTGGCTGCCTATAATAGTTTTGTTCTCTACAGTAAGGCTGGGAGAACAGGATCCTTCCTCAAATTTCAGGAAGAGATCATTTCGGAACTCCTGTATCCAGGAGGTTCCGTGGCCCCATCCACCAGTGTAGTGAGCCGTCTACACGAGCGACACTTCCCCAGTGTCGTTACCGGTACCTCAACCCAACCGCCACCCCGAAAAAGATGTCGTGTCTGTAGCAGGAGTGGAATAAGGCGTGACACCCATTATTTCTGTCCTGACTGTCCTGACCACCCTGCCCTATGCCTAGGGGAGTGTTTCCGGAAGTACCACACTCAGGTACACTTAGGGACAGCACATCACAGGTAGTTTTTACAATCAGGCTCAAGGGTCTCTCAGGATACTAGGTTTGGAGAGACCCTAACACATAGGGGACGGTGCTACTGTGCTACTGCAGAAGTGTGAAACGGTAGAAACCTCTCCTTTCACTGTGTGATTTACACTTTACACATTGTCCCATGGGAAAGGAGAGGTTTCTGCTAGGAAAATAAAGAGTGATATGGTTAAAAAAAGAAAAAAAAATTAAACAGGTAGCAAGAAAAAAAAATCTTGTTAGTTCAGGTTTTAAAAGTTCCATTTTTTTTTCATGTTCAGGTTTTATTCATGTTTTATAACGTTTGTAACGTTCAAGTTATGTGCCTGCTGCCTGTTTTTTCTTCTTTTTTTTTTTTTTTTTCCCCCTAACCACCCTTTATTTTCCAGGTAGATCAACGGACCAACCGATGAAAACGCCGCAGCACTGATGTGAATTCTGAGAGAAGCATTGCGCTGCTGTCAGAAGACACGTGAAGTCGGTGTATGTGGCACTGCAAGATGAGATTTCTCCTATACAGGACAGGTACGTTTGCCCAGGCATATGAGCTGAGGAGAGGTGTTGGAGTTCATATGCTTTGGCAAACACTTTGTATCAAAAATCTGGCAAAGATGTCTTCCTCCACAACAATCGATTGATCGATGTGAATGGAGAAATCACGTTTGCCAGGACATAGGAGCTAAAGTGGGTATGGATGTTTGGGCGGAGCCCCTATGTCCTGGCAATCGCCAGGCCCCTCTTTTTTTTTTTTTTTGCATATTTTTTGGCAGAGATTTTTTCATCCACATCGATCGATGCGAATGAGGAAATCTGTGCCGTTCATTTTTTCTTTCAGCCCAGAGGCTGAACGGAAAAAAAAATCTCATTACCCGTATGCTCAATATAAGGAGAATAGCAGAAACTCCTAATGCTGGCCATACAGGTAATGATTGTGGAGACCCTCAAATGCCAGAGCAGTACAAAAACCTCACATGTGACCTCATTTTGGAAGAAGACACCCTAAGGTATTCGCTGAGGGGCATATTGAGTCCATGAAAGATTGAATTTTTTGTCACAAGTTAGCGGAAAGGAAGACTTTGTGTGAAAAAACAAAAAAAATCAAATTCCGCTAACTTGTGCCAAAAAAAAAAATCTTGTATGAACTCACCATGCCCCTCACAGAATTCCTTGGGGTGTCTTCTTTCTAAAATGGGGTCACATTTGGGGTATTTTTACTGCCCTGGCATTTTAGGGGCCCTAAAGCGTGAGAAGAAAAATGCGTAAAAATGCCATCCTAAAAGGTACTCATTGGAATTGGGGCCCCTTTGTGCATCTTGGCTGCAAAAAAGTGTCACATGTGGTATCGCCGTACTCAGAAGAAGTAGTGAAATGTGTTTTGGGGTGTATTTTTACATATACCTATGCTGGGTGAGAGAAATATCTCTGTAAACTGACAACTTTGTATAAAAAAATGGAAAAAGTTGTCATTTACAGAGATATTTTTCACACCCAGTATGGGTATATGTAAAAATACACCCCAAAACACATTGCCCTACTTCTGCCGAGTACGGCGATACCAACATGTTTGGCACTTTTTTGCAGCCAAGATGCGCAAAGGGGCCCTAAATCCAATGAGTACATTTAGGATTTCACAGGACATTTTTACTCATTTGGATTCCAAACCGCTTCTCACGCTTTAGGGGCCCCTAAAATGCCAGGGCAGTAAAAATACCACACATGTGACCCCATTTTAGAAAGTAGACACCCCAAGGTGTTCTGTGAGGGGTATAGTGAGTTCATGTAAAATTTGATTTTTTTGTCACAAGTTAGTGGAATATGAGACTTTGTAAGAAAAAAAAAAAAACATTTCCGCTAACTTGTGACAAAAAATAAAAACTTCCATGAACTCACTGTGCCCATCAGCGAATACCTTAGGGTGTCTACTTTCCGGAATGGGGTCACTTGTGGGGTATTTTTACTGTCCCGGCATTTTAGGGGCCCCTAAAGCTTGAGAAGGAGTTTGGAATCCAAATGCGTAAAAATGGCCAGATTATGAATTATGTCTCAATATAATCATGTGGATGGATGATAAATAAATCATTTTTGACTTGCATCAATATTTAAGATGCGCAAAGGGGCCCTAATTCCAATGAGTACCTTTAGGATTTCACAGGGCATTTTTACGCATTTGGATTCTCACGCTTTAGGGGCCCCTAAAATGCCATGGCAGTAAAAATACCCCACAACTGACCCCATTTCGGAAAGTAGACACCAAATGAAATTTTTTGAAAAAAAAAAAAACATTTCCTCTAACTTGTGACAAAAAATAAAAACTTTCATGAACTTACTATGCCCCTCAGTGAATACCTTAGGGTGTCTACTTTCCGAAATGGGGTCATTTATGGGGTGTTTCTACTGTCTGGGCATTGTAGTATGTCAGGAAACAGGACAGGTGCTCAGAAAGTCAAAGTGCGGAAATTCACTTTTTTGCACCATAGTTTGTAAAAGCTATAACTTTTACCCAAACCAATAAATATACACTTATTGCATTTTTTTTTATCAAAGACTTGTAGAACAATAAATTTAGAAAAAAATTTGTAGAGAAATGTAGTTTTATTTGACAAATTTTCAAACAGAAAGTGAGAAATGTCAATTTTTTGCAAAAATTTCGGTAATTTTTGATTAATATCAAAAAAAGTAAAAATGTCAGCAACAATGAAATAGCACCAAATGAAAGCTCTATTAGTGAGAAGAAAAGGAGGTAAAATTTATTTGGGTGGTAAGTTGTATGGCCGAGCAATAAACGGTGAAAGTAGTGTAGTGCAGAATTGTAAAAAGTGGCCTGGTCATTAAGGGTGTTTAAGCTAGGAGGGCTGAAGGGGTTAAAAATGACCCCATATTAGGTGAAGTGATTCCAGCTCATCCAGAGTTTATATTTAGGAAGGCACCCAACTTTAGAGACCATCTTGTGCACAGCTGCCTACCTTTAAAAAAAAAAAGAAGGTCAAGGGGGGGTCAGTCAGCACTTCCCTGTATGCAGGTGCACGTAGCTGTGGCAATTATACATACAAACAAAAAAATGCAACAGCACTCTGCAACCAGAACTCTGCCCAAGATAGAAGCTATAAGAGGACATTAGTGTACGTTTTGATCAAAAGGTAATAAGCCACTTGCAACGCCAAGGCTGTCCCGTGAGTGGTACTAACGCTAAATCTGACCTGTTATGGGCCATGACAGCCAGATAAAATCCTCCTAACGCTGAATCTTACCTGTTATGGGCCACGACAGCCACATAAAATCCAGGGAGTGTGGGCCCAGCATGCATGCTGGGATAAACCATACTTATTAACCCCTTCTGGTGCTGTAACAGCCTCCATTAGATCCAGGGATGCAGGTACCAACATGCATGCTGAGCCCACAGTGCACTCCTCCTGGAGCCAGATGGCTACTAGCAGGTAATGTGAGTACACATTCAGCTTTATACTCACTCTGATTAAAAACCAGCATCTAGGGCAGACAAACTAGTCAGGTGTGCACGACTGATGAGGAGGCTGCCACACCTCCAACACATACTAAACAGAAACACAAGGGGGGGGTCAGTCAGCACTTCCCTGTATGCAGGTGCACGTAGCTGTGGCAATTATACATACAAACAAAAAAATGCAACATCACTCTGTTTAAAAAAAAAAAAAGAAGGTGGTGCATTTTTTGCTTAACTTGCAAAAACCGCCAAAAGATAGAAGTCGCAATGCAACCGAACTGGTATCTAGTAGTTAAAGGAGGCAGATATAAGATTGGAGGAGAATTTTCCTGTGACGCTATGTGAGTCGTTTACATGCTGGAGTGCCCGTGTGGGGCACTTCAAAAAAGTACACAATAAAAATCCGTCATCAGATTTAAAATTTGTCGGAGTTGGGCGAGTAACAAATGGCAGGGAGAGGACCCAGTTGCCAAGATTAATCGTTGTGAAATAGAGTGGATTTATAAACTAGGTACTCTGCAACCTTCAGGTTTAAACGTAGAGTTTGAAACACTGTTTGATATAGAAAAAATGGGTGGCTTCTTGGAAAAAGAGGCTGCTTACTAACAGACTTTCTCTTACACTACACAGCACAACTTTTTTGTAAGAGTAGAATGAAGTGGTAACCTAGGTGTGTGAATAGACACCTATGGGAGGCTAGCGAATTTTCTGAATGGGCTTTGATAGTATTCTCCAATTGACCATACACGGACATGTGATGTTGTAAATGAAAGGGATTCTTTTTTTATCTGGCTTTTGAAGATCATTAATTGTCTCTCTTTATATGTGCAAACAGTGTTTGTTTTTATTACTTTTTTAAGTGGTTGTATGATTTTATTGTGTTATGAAAACTAAGTGGGAGGAGAAGCAAAACTCGCCTATATAAAAAACACGCCCATGTTGGGTGGGATATGCTCCCCTGACGAAGCAAAGGTAAAACCCGGGTCGGGTGATAGACGGGAAGCTGGTCGTATTGTTTTATATGCCTATATTCCTTGCATGTTTGTGAGTATAATAGAAACTGGTTTGTTATTAATATCCATTGCGGTGCTTCACTATTTTTTGCCTGTCTGGTTTTGACCATTATAGGACAGGCGAATAGATGTGTGGCAAGAAGCCAGTGATTGGCGTATTGGTAAATGTCAGCACAAACTGAAGTGGTCTGAGTGGAGCTTTTGGTGAGCAGCGAGCTTTTAATATTGCAAAGACTGGAACTTAGTGTGAACAGGACCCATCACACCCGCAACCTGCAGCGCTCAAAGTAGGATTGACTATTCGGAATTAACATTTTATTTTTTGTAGCACAAATACTCGACCTACAACAGGGAGGAATGTAGCTTTTAGAAGTTAGTTAGCAGTGATTGCATTTACATGCCAGGTACTTGGTCTAGGAATAGCATGATAACTCCGCCTATTTCTTGTAACAACTATGTAGCAATGTCAAATTCAGTGTTTAATGTTTGCAAACTAATGGTGGGTTCACATCGCGTTTTGCCATCTGTTTAACGGTTAAGTTGGGGGCAAAAAAGGATACAAAAGCGTAGCACGCAATGCTTTAGTATCCTGCAGAGTCCAGTAAAAAAAAAAAACATGTACGTTAATGTTTTTTGTGCAATAGAACTTTCTGGTGATGGATGCCACTGTATAGCATCTGTCTGTGGCATCCGTTAACATATAAGATTAAAATATTTTTCTATATGCTAAACGGATGGCAAAAACGTCATATGAATCCACCCTTACTTGTCATGTATGGGGCTAATGTGGCTGTCTGGTGTTCACAAAATCCTCATGTTATGTCAAATACAGCATCTAACATTAGAACAGTTACTCTGCATATATAATGGGGTAATGTGGTAGTCTGTAGCTTGCAAAAACCTGCATAGGCATATCCAATATGGAGTCTAACTCTAGCAGTATTATGTTGCATTTGGTAGGGTGTAATATAACTGTTCTGTGCTTCCAATAGCTGCACGGCCACATAAAATCATGCTCGACACAATGTAGGTCCAACACGGGGTTGGAGCTACCATAATGTTGTAAGATGCTTAGAGGCTGGAAAGGAACCACAAAGCCATGGTAGGTGAGGGTGGTCCTCTTACACACATGACAATGGGATCATTCATATTAATCTGGTGCATCACTATAGTCTGCAGTGTAGCCAAGTCTAAGTTTTAAGGCACTACCAGACTGCATGGTCGTGTGAAGAGTGGCCTAGCAGACCACAATGCAGCCAGGTTCTAAATATGTTGTTACCATCCCATTAGGGCACGTGCTTCCTGGATATGGGGAGGAATTGAGGTAGAGTGCTGCCTAGTAGGACACAGTACAGTTGCACCCTAAATTTGGCGATACTGCCTCATGAGAGGTAACATTCTGTTTTAAGGGAGTTTTTCCCATCCCAGAAAGTTTTGGCCATCACTTTAGGATTGGTAAAGGTCTGACTTCCTGGTCTGGCTTTTCGGCCCTGTTAACAATATATTTTTTTTTTTTCTGCAAAATGGTGCTCCCAGTCATCCACTTTGCTAGGGATTTCAGCAAACTTAAACATGAATTAGAATGTGTTTCAGTTCTCTGTTCAGGTGGTTGCGTCAGTGTTAAGAGAAAAACTTTGAAGAGGCTGCAGTGCTAAGTCAACAGTATTGCCCCTTCATTTTCAGAATCCTCAGGGGTTCCAGAAGTACTAATATTAATAGCAGTATACTAGAACTATGCAGTCACTTCCTGGGATGGGAAAATCTCTTCCTGATCTTCCAGTGAGAAAATGCAGGCCATTCTGTCATCCAACCATTTAATTTTATAATGATTATTAGACTTTCTTTTTTTTTAACACATAGTGGTAGATTTAGCAAAAATTGTATAAAGGAAAGCTTTCAGTTTTTCTTTACACCAGTTTTCATAAATCTCCCACCTAGTGATACTGATTCATTTAAACTGATCCCATATTGTTTCTAAATAGGATTTTTTGAAATGAAGATGAAATATGATGAAAGTGATAATGCAATTATCAGAGCATCACGCACTATCACAGACAAAATCAGTGACCTTTTCGGTAAGACTCTTTCATTTATTTAACCTCGTGTGTTTTACGTATAAATGTTGGTTGTAGCTCCTGTTTGAGTGCCTTTTTTATTTAGGCTTTAAGTGCTATTACCTATAAGTACAAATAATTCATATATGGAGGTAAGTCTAGGTGCACATCTGCAATCAGAATCGCCTGATCCAGTATATGCTGAACACTGTCTGCACAATGGATCCCATTTTTTATAATGGAGTCCATCAGGTTTCCGGGATGAATTCTGCATGCAGCATTTCCTTCTAGGATCTGCAATGTAATATCCTGCTGGATCTTTGACCGCTATATGTGAAGCTAGCCTTTAGTGGCAGAAAACTGTCATATAGGGCTTTAAATCTCGTAATTCCCTTTAAATGAACCTAAAAAGAATTATAAAAGCTCTGGAGGTATAAATTTATATTCATCATATTCTCCACCATTTTTACCAATATAGAACTCTGACACTGTGTACTAAATTCTAAATGTAGAATTTTCTTTTAATAGAATTTGGTAGTAATTATGTTCTTTAAAAGGGATTTCTGGGACTTGATCTATCTTTAGGACTTCCTGCGCCCCTGCTGATGCTATACCAGGAACGGCTCCATACACTGTTTAGTGGCTATGCCTGACTACTGTAGCTCGGTACAATTCAAGTGAAAGTTTTTCCTTATGCTTATGATCACTGGTTCAATCTCTAAGTTTAAAGGGATTTTGTCACTTCAGCAAGTGGCATTTATCAAGTAGAGAAAGTTAATACATGGCATTTACTAATGTATTGCCATTAGCCATATTGCTTCCTTTGCTGGCTGGATTCATTTTTCCATCACATTATACACTGCTGGTTTCCATGGTTACACCCACCCTACGATCCACCAGTGGTGCTTGTGCTTGCACATTATAAAATGCCAGCGCCTCTGGTGACTGGGACCGTGGGAGCGCACATATGCTGGTGCTTTTTTATAGTATGTAAGCACAGCCCACCACTGATGGATTGCAGGGTGGTCATAACCATGGAAATGAGCAGTGTATAATGTAATAGAAAAATTAATCCAGCCAGCAAAGGAAGCACTATGGATAATAACAATGCATTAGTAAGTGCCTTGTATTAACTTTATCTATTTGCTGAAGTGACAAAACCCCTTTAAAGGGATTCTGTCACCTGGAAAATCAATATTAAGCCAAACATAGGTTCTTATAGCTCTTCATACCTTCTTTCCATAGGTGTTCTTTACACTTAGATCTGGCTTTCTACCTTCATGAAAATCCTCTTTTATTTTTATGCTAATGACACCTGAAAGTGCCCAGTGGGGCATTGAAAAGTGCCCAGGAACGCCTTCCATCCAGTGCCCAGGCCCGCCCCTCTCTCCTGCTCATACCATATGTCCCTGGCATTGCGACTACCGTCAAGCTCCGCCCCCACTGGCTAAGTCAATGGTAGCCAATAACCCCGCCCACTCCTTCCCTCCAGCTTCACTAACATCCACCTAGCCGGCTCCTTCGCTCTTCCTGTTTAACTGAGTGCATGCCCAGTGAAACACTTGAGGCTGATACGCTCAGTTAAACAGGAAGAGCACAGGAGCCGGCTCGGTGGATGTTAGTGAAGCTGGAGGGAAGGAGTGGGCGGGGTTATCGGCTACTAGTGATGTAGCCAGTGGGGGCGAAGCTTGACGGCAGTCGCAATGCCAGGGACATATGGTATTGTAACGGATCGCCTGGCACCCCGACTGGGTACCTCCGTTGAAAGATGCTCCTAGCGCTTCCTGAGGATTCCAAGCGCTCTAGCCGACACCACAACCACCGAACCTGAGAAGCATACGAATCCTCTCAAGCCTCTGAATGCTGGAGACAGTTGAATAGGAACCATACGAATAGGTTTGCACTCCTAGCAGTCAGACTGGAACAGCATGCAATAAATCCTCCCCCAATAATGAGACGACACTTCACTTTGAGGGTTAAACAGGAACTCTCTCTTCTATTGAGGGCTACCTGCCCGGTATTTATCCAGGTCTCCCACCTGGTGGACACTCCCCTAGGGGACCAGAAGGAAGACTACGACACGGGATACAGCAGCTAATCACACACAATGGGACAATACAGACACCCCCAGCATATCCCTCCCCTCTGCCTGTGATACAATTACCCCACACAGGTTAATGTAATTATCACAGGCCGGAGAATACACAATGTCTTCTGTCCTGGAGACAATTGAGGAGTCATTCAATTATCTCTCAGGACAAAGGGAAATCGCCAATACACACGTGGGGACAATAGGACAGACATCACTATTCAATACACAATGTCCCACCCTTTACAGTACACAGACATGTAACATATCCCCAGATGGCTTGGATCTGAGCGCTCAATATATCCAAGGATAGAGGCAGACTCCATTGAGCACATGGTTGCAAAAGGACATAAAATTACACAATGTTACAATTACTACATAAAACATATACATGCAACATATCCCCAGATAGCTTAGGTCTGAGCGCACATTATTGAATGGCGCTCAGACCACACATATCCAGTTCAATTGCCATGGAGCTAAAGTCTTTCCCATAGTCTTTCATTATACGAATGGGCTCCATAGCAGAGCTATCTGGGGTATCACCGCTCAAACAGGACAAGCATACATGGGGCCATAGTCGCAGGGCAGGAGGCGAGCAAGCAGTCCCTTCCAGGAAACTGGGGCAGACTCTGGTACAGGGTCCAGTCCGCTACATTTCTCCCCTTTACCAAAGAGACTATCCAGACTCCAGACCTCCAATCGGTCTGGGGCTCTGATAGTCGGTCGGCCTTTCTTACCCGGTGTAGCTGTCCTGGTGTTCTCCTGCCACATGTATCCAGTGGGAAATCCATAGTCTGGGAAAAAAGTAACCAGGGTGTCCTCTCTCCTGGTTGGATAAAGCGGTTGCTGGGGAGAAGGGGTAACAGGCTCCCCTCCCTGCGACGTCCTCTCTTGTATTACGGGAAAACAAACTGCCTTCTCTTCCAATACCTTGTCCTGTTGTTGGGGACCAGGACAGACTGTCCATATCTCCAGTGTTGCAGGTGCAGAGATTATGGTCCCATCTGCACTTTTGTGGGGTTTACTGTCTCCCCTTTGTGGGCTAGGCTGCTGCTGGGGAGGAGGGACAAAACTCTCCCCTCCTGGTAAAAGATTCTGCCGCTGGGGAGCAGGGCTGACCCTCCGTACTCCCTGTAGCTTGGGCGCAGAGACCGCGGTCCCATCTGCGCTGGTGAGGGGCTTAGTGTCTCCCCTTGGTGGGTTATGCTTCTGCTGGGGAGAGGGGGTAACCAGCTCCTCTCCCTGAACAGTAGACTGCTGCTGGGCAGAAGGGACGGCACCTTCAGCTCCCGGGGCTACACACTGCCGCTGGGGAGGAAGGACAGCACCTTCAGCTCCCTGGGGTACACACTGCCGCTGGGGAGAAAGGACGACACCTTCAGCTCCCGGAGGTACACACTGCGGCTGGGGAGGAAGGACGACACCTTCAGCTCCCGGGGGTACACACTGCGGCTGGGGAGAAGGGACGGCACCTTCAGCTCCCGGGGTACACACTGCGGCTGGGGAGAAGGGACGGCACCTTCAGCTCCCGGGGTACACACGGCCGCTGGGGAGGAAGGACGACACCTTCGGCCCTCTGTAACTCACACTGCCGCTGGGGGGGAAGGACGACACCATCGGCCCTCTGTAACTCACACGGCCGCTGGGGGGGAAGGACGACACCTTCGGCCCTCTGTAACTCACACGGCCGCTGGGGGGGAAGGACGACACCTTCGGCCCTCTGTAACTCACACGGCCGCTGGGGAGGAAGGACGACACCTTCGGCCCCCTGGACTTCACACTGCCGCTGGGGAAGGCGGACGATACCATCTGCCATGAACTGCAGGTACTCTGCTGTTAACCTCCTCACGAACTGCACAGATTTCTCCGAGGGGTTGGGTCCGAAGAAAATCAGCCGTGATCTCAGCACTCTGTCAAATTCCTCCTGCGTGTAGCTGGGTGCCATGCTTGTTCTCCTGAAGTTGGGTATGAGTGCTAGCGTTGCCCTCAATTTGTACTTCCACGAACGGTGTCTCCAAGCTGCTTTACCTCGCACTAGGACGCCATCCCACTGCTGCCACCAATGTAACGGATCGCCTGGCACCCCGACTGGGTACCTCCGTTGAAAGATGCTCCTAGCGCTTCCTGAGGATTCCAAGCGCTCTAGCCGACACCACAACCACCGAACCTGAGAAGCATACGAATCCTCTCAAGCCTCTGAATGCTGGAGACAGTTGAATAGGAACCATACGAATAGGTTTGCACTCCTAGCAGTCAGACTGGAACAGCATGCAATAAATCCTCCCCCAATAATGAGACGACACTTCACTTTGAGGGTTAAACAGGAACTCTCTCTTTTATTGAGGGCTACCTGCCCGGTATTTATCCAGGTCTCCCACCTGGTGGACACTCCCCTAGGGGACCAGAAGGAAGACTACGACACGGGATACAGCAGCCAATCACACACAATGGGACAATACAGACACCCCCAGCATATCCCTCCCCTCTGCCTGTGATACAATTACCCCACACAGGTTAATGTAATTATCACAGGCCGGAGAATACACAATGTCTTCTGTCCTGGAGACAATTGAGGAGTCATTCAATTATCTCTCAGGACAAAGGGAAATCGCCAATACACACGTGGGGACAATAGCAGGGCTGTGGAGTCGGTAGATAAATTGTCCGACTCCGACTCCTCAGATTTTGAAACTTCGACTCCGACTCCGACTCCTCGACTCCGACTCCTCTGTATTTAATATGCAAATACGAAGCTGTTCCACCAAGTTCTTCTAATCTCCTCTAGCACAGAGAGGTAGTTGAGCAGAAGCTGCTGCCTTCTCCTTTGTGTGCTGATCTTCTGCTGAAGATAGAGCAGTGGGAGGATCCAGGAAGGGGCAGGGGAAGGGGCATTTATTTTAAAACATGATTTTCCTAGTAGAATCCCATAGTCATGTTTAAAATTTAAGCTAACAATCTGAGTTTACATGTTTTATAGCCTTAGCTGAATGATAGCAGTTTTTCAAATGGTTTACAGCTTCAGTCTTGAACTATTGACTATCCATTCCCTTCACTTATACAAGTGTCTCCAGTCCTTAATCAGTTATCAGTGAGAGGCGAGGATAACCATGGGGTCCCTGTAACAGCAGACCACAAGACAATGGAAAGTGTAAGTATTGCCGCTCCTTAAAGGAACACTGACAGGCTGATTTTCCAGCTAAAGATATATATATATACTGGTATTCATCAGAGAATTAGGAATAAAACTATACTAATGTTACCCCCAGTTAAGCTGTACTTGTGTTTAAAAAACATTTTAATCTGTATGCAAATTCACTATCTTTGTGCCCAATGGGGCAGCGTCTTCTGCGGCTTTGTGCCCAGCCGCGCCCGAAGTACAGCTTCCCAGCGCTGTTTCCCTCGTTATTATTCACTGCACTGGCCTTTTTTTCAGGCTAGCCGAACGCTGAATTCCTGCGCAGGCGCACGTGTAGAGTGCTGGCAGCAGCCTAGTCTGGCTATGCTGAGGCTGTGCCAGCTTTCTCTCTTCCTCCTCGCTACCTAGTCCTGTCTTCTGCTGCCAGTACTCTACATGTGCGCCTGCCCCTTGGGCACAAAGGTAGAGAATTTGCATATTGATTAAAACGTTTTTAAACACAAGTAAACCTCAACTGGGGTAACAGTCGTCTAGTTGTATTCCTAATCCTCTGATGAATACCAGCAGATATATCAGCCTGTCAGTGTCCCTTTAACTGCATAGTAAAGCATATGAAAAGCTTCTTCACGGTCACTTAACGTCTTTGTTTAGCGGTAACGTGACGCACTGCATGCATTGGCCTTTATTCTTACAGTAGAGAAGTAATTAATTATAGTAATTGGGACATTTAAACTTGCTTTTTTTTATTCCAATTTTTTTTTATTCCAATTTAAATCTAGTAGGAGTCGGAGTCGGTCCATTTTTTGCCGACTCCGACTCCGACTCCAGGTACCCAAAATTGCCTCCGACTCCGACTCCGACTCCGACTCCGACTCCACAGCCCTGGACAATAGGACAGACATCACTATTCAATACACAATGTCCCACCCTTTACAGTACACAGACATGTAACATATCCCCAGATGGCTTGGATCTGAGCGCTCAATATATCCAAGGATAGAGGCAGACTCCATTGAGCACATGGTTGCAAAAGGACATAAAATTACACAATGTTACAATTACTACATAAAACATATACATGCAACATATCCCCAGATAGCTTAGGTCTGAGCGCACATTATTGAATGGCGCTCAGACCACACATATCCAGTTCAATTGCCATGGAGCTAAAGTCTTTCCCATAGTCTTTCATTATACGAATGGGCTCCATAGCAGAGCTATCTGGGGTATCACCGCTCAAACAGGACAAGCATACATGGGGCCATAGTCGCAGGGCAGGAGGCGAGCAAGCAGTCCCTTCTAGGAAACTGGGGCAGACTCTGGTACAGGGTCTAGTCCGCTATGAACAGAGAGAGGGGCGGGCCTGGGATCTGTCGAGGGGAGGCGGGCCTGGGTACTGGATGGAAGGCGTTCCTGGGCACTTTTTGAATGAAAATAACGCCCCTCTGGGCACCTTCAGGTGTCATTAGCATAAAGATAAAAGTGGATTTTCATGAAGGTAGAAAGCCAGGTCCAAGTGTAAAGAGCACCTATAGAAAGAAGGTATGAAGAGCTATAAGAACCTATGTTTGGCTTAATATTGATTTTCCAGGTGACAGAATCCCTTTAAGAGCTTATTTATTCCATTATCTCTTCTTGGCTGGCTAGACAATCTAAAGAGGAACTAAGGAACCAGAGAAATCAAATGAGATGTCTAGAGGATGGCGCCTCTGTGTTTGATATGCACTTTCTCCAGTTACTCGTGCTGCTGTTTTTTTTGCATTTTATTTCTTTTCTAACTACTATTGGTCAGGTAGATTAATTTGAATTAACTGTGGAAAAACTGTGGTTGTATAAATATTTTTTTTTTTTTTTTAGGGGGAATGTTTTCTAAAACTGAGATGTCAGAGGTTTTAACAGAAATTGTAAAGGTTGATCCAAACTTTGATAAGGATGCATTTTTGGAAATGTGTGAGAAGGATATAATTCCAAACATACTGGAGGTAAAATGTATTGCTTTTGTCTTTCTGGTTATGTTATTCAGAGTCTTAGAAGTTTAAAATATTAATCAAATGATAACGTAGTAATTTAGCATCCGTCTAAAATATTCAAAAATAATCCATGAACATAAATTAAGACTGTCTGTTACCTTTTGCTACTTTATTTGAGGACTTCATGGGCTAAGTTTGAGGATGTATAGTTTCCTGTGACTAGCCAGTATTTGTATGTTAAAACTATTGAAATGCTACCAGGATTCATATAGAAAGTGTGTGACAGTGATAGTTCTTCATGTATACAAACTCGTGTAGGTAATTCTGTCAATCACTACTACAGCATGCACAGTAGCTATAAAACGTCTGCAAGCCCCTGTTAAATGCCAGGTTTTTATCATGTGAAAAAAATATGACCAAGAACAATTATTTCAGAACTTTCACTTTTAATGTCACCTATAATCTGTACAATTCAATTGAAAAACAAACTGAAATCTTTTAGGGTGGAAAAATAAATAACTAAAACTATGTGGTTGCTTAACCCATTCAGGACATGTGACGTACCGGTACGGCATGTTTCCCGAATCCTTAAAGACACATGACGTACCGGTACGTCATGAGTATTTCCGATCTTTGCTGCTCTGCCGGCATTGATCGGAACAAGGTACCTGCTGTACCTTGTTACAATGCCCAGGGGCGTCCTGTAACCCCCTGTTCTGGCAGCGGGTGATGGTTGCCATGGAAGCAGGACGCTTTCAGAAGCGTCCTGCTCTCTCCATGATACTAAAAGTCTGAATAGACCTGCTAAAGGTCTATTCAGACTTTGTAAAGTAAAAAATACAGCACAGTGCACTATACAGTGTACTGTACTATATTATATAGACACCAGATCCACCATTTTTATTTTTACTTTTTTTTTTCACTTTTTCACATTTTTTTTCTTGACCCAGACCCACTTGGTTCTACAAGAACCAAGTGGGTCTGGGTAAAAAGAAAATATGTAAAAAAGTGAAAAAAAAAAGTAAAAAAAAAAACACATCACTGAATAAAATTTTTTAAAATAAAATACACTACACATATCATGTATCGCCGCGTCCATAAAAACCTGCTCTATAAAAATATCACATGACTGAACCCCTCAGATGAACGCCATAAAAAAAAGCCCCCAAAAATTGTGTAAATAAGCCATTTTTTGGCACCTTACATCACTAAAAGTGTAAAACAAAGCGATCAAAAAGGCGTATGCCTCCCAAAATGGTACCAATCAAAACGCCATCTTATCCTGCAAAAAATGAGCCCCTACCTAAAACAATTGCCCAAAAAATAAAAAAAGCTATGGCTCTCAGACTAAGACATGATTTTTTGTGTTTTAAAATTGCTTTTGTATTAAATGTAAAAAAAAATCTAAAAAGTAGACATATTGGGTATCTCCACGTCCATAAGAATCTGCTCTATAAAAATATCACATGACCTAACCCCTCAAGTGAACACTGTAAAACATTTTTTATAAAAACTGTCCAGTCATTTTTTTGTCACCTTACATTACAAAAAGTGTAATAGCAAGCGGTCAAATAATCATATTTGTGCTTTAAAAAAATATTATTGTGTGAAACTTAAATAAAAAGTATGCATATGTATCGCCGCGTCTGTCACAACCTGCTCTATAAAAATAACACATGACCACATGAACACAGCAAAAATAAATAAAAATAAGGTGTCAAAAGCCATTTTTCACAAAAAGTGGAATAGCAAGTGCCAATCAAACCGACATCTCATCCTGCAAAAAATGAGCCCCTACATAAGACAGTCGCCCAAAAAATAAATAAATTATGGCTTTCAGAATGTGGAGACACTAAAAAATATTTTTTTTCAAAAATGCTTTATTATGTTAAACTGAAACAAAAACCTCCAAAAAGTAGTCACATTTGGTATTGTCACGTCCTCCATTTTAATCAATTTTTTTCCAGTAACAAAGCAAGGGTTAACAGCCAAACAAAACTCTATATTTATTGCCCCGATTCTCTAGTTTGCACATTTGATATGTGGTCGTAAAATGCTGTACGGCCAAACGGCAGGGCATAGAAGGAAGGGAACGCTATATGGTTCTTGGAAGGCAGATTTCGCTGGACTGGTTTTTTGACACTATGTCCCATTTGAAGCCCCCCTGATGCACCCTACAGTAGAAACTTCAAAACAATGACCCCATTTTGAAAAGGAGAGCACATTTTCATTTTACATATAGTTGTACAGGGCTATAACATAAGGCCAGAAACTGGTGTATTGGCTACAGCATACATTATCTGCCACAGCATTAGTTCCTACTGACTGTCTAGGTTGACAGTGATAACAAACAGAATATGATTGGAGCCGACTGGAGCGCAAATCAGATCAAACATCTCTCAGAACCAGCCCACTTGTACGGGGCGAATAATGCAACACAGTTGAAGAAAACGTGATCAGTTCTCACATTATTAACTGAACTTGTGAAAACTTAGTGCAATTAAAGGTCACCAAAGATGCGGAAAGCCTGTACCTTGCAGAGTAAAACAAGAAAGCAAGGTGTGCTTGGAATGCACGGGGCGGTCTTAGAGATTCAAAAGTCTAGACAAGTGATAAGTCACGACATCATAAGCTTGAGTGTCATCGGATCATCTGCAAAACTCCGCCAAGGCTTCCAGATAGTTTGAAACTTGGAGGAGGCCTTAAAAGTTAAAGGCGCACTTCTCCTCCATCTGATATATTAGGTTAATTTTATTCAACCAGTGGGATATGGGTGGGGATACGGACTGTTTCCAATATAGAGGAATCATACTTTTAGCTGTAAGCAACATTTGATTCCACAGGTGGATATTAAATTTGGATTGGGAATCCGGTATTAAATTTAGGAAAATAGCAACTGGGGAAAGCCTTGGAGAACCTCTGCAAACCCTCGACAAAATCCTTCCCACCTCCTCCCAGTAAGGGACAATTAAAGGGCAGTTCCACCAAATATGGGCATATGAACCAAGATCTGCATTTCATCTCCAACAAGTAGGGGTGACGAGTGGGAACATAGCATGTAGGGCTACAGGCGTTTTGTACCATCTGCTAAGTAGCTTAAAGGGAGTCTGCGCAGTAGGCATTGCGATGCACTGCCAGGAGCGGGCATCGCATTGCGCATGCGCCCGCTACGAATTTGACCGCGCAGCCCCAGTGGAAAAGGAGAGAGGAGGAAAGTAAACGGGCGGGCAGAGGCACACGGAGGGCGGGGTTATGAGCCGGGGAGGAGGTGCTGCCTGGGGCTCGGAAGATTGAGACGCCGCCCTGGGCACTTGAGAGGGCGTATTTACATAATCTTCAAAGTTCATTTTTGGCTGAAAGAAAACTCCATTAGATACAACAAAGGTACCGTTTTTAAGTTCTGGGTGGCACATATAACGCTATTTAATCAGTCAAATATGCTCAAAGGTCGTGACAGACTCCCTTTAAAAGACGTTTCCTGCATGGTAGTACATCTAGAGGGACCGCACGCGTTTTTACAAATAAATTTTACCTCGTCGGTGGACAGTGTGATTTTTAGTTCCTTTTCCCACGCTACAACATATGTAGGAGTAGAGTCTCCCTCCAGCGCCACGATAGCTTTATATAGGGTGGAAAGCAATTTAAGAGGGGGGATCTTTGCAAGGCAAGTTTTTCAAAACAAACCATGTGCATTCTCGATCCCGAGTATCAGTGGAGCAGACCCTTTTAAAATTGTTCAGTAAGTTAGAATATGTCAAATGATCAATCCGCCCCAAACGTAGTTTAGTGTGAAGCGTGGAAATATCAGGAAAAAGGCCGTCTTGGAGGACATCTCCCAATCTCAAATGGCTCAAATTCCTTTGTTTATCCAGCCAGTGGGGAGAAAATGGGTAGGCCCAATAAGTCTCCCACAGACATCAGGGGGGTGGGTGCAACCATAGATTTGGGGTTTGGGGCAGTTGAGTCCAGGAGACTAGCGTGGCTATGTTGAGAAGGGTGTTTGTGTAGAAATTTCTCCATATCCTGCTGTGATGATTTCTATTTGGGGGTTGCAGTTTTACTTGATTTGCCCAGAGCAGGAGGTGACCGTGTGATTCCAGCAATATATATCAGACAAGTAGAGGTGGCTGGAGGTGCACCCTACCGGTGTATTCAGACAAACATTAGTAGAGGGTGTCACACAACCAAAGAAAACTTCAGCAGACCGATAGTACAGTCCAAAAAAATCGTTGCTCTAAGCAACTAATATGCAGGCAGGTTCTGAGGAATGGCAAGTACACTTGTGGACTTGTAACAGGACAGGTCCTGAAAAATTGGAAGTTTGCAGGCTCACAAAAGACAAACGAAGGATGCGGAGAGAGAGAGGGGGGGGGGTCTCCGGGTCCGGTCAGATGGGCAGAGACTACACCGTGTGTGGGGGGGGCCCAGGGCAGATATCCGCGATCTCTGCTTCCGAGTGACAGCAGGCAAAGTTACTAACAGTTCAGTGGCCCCTTGCCGGGGTCTAATCGTCGGTGCCCCCGGATCCGCGCTGCAGGTCAGTTATAAAAGGCAGCCGCTGTGGAGAAAGGATCTTCCGAATCTTGCAGCAGCACTGTTGTACTACAGAGAGACGCAGCTATTGTCGGAGGTCCCAGTGGGGAAGCTGAGCTGGCTGTAGTAAGCAGGGTTGGACCTGCCGTTCTCCCGACTCTGGAAAAGGCCGCGGCGTGGCAGGCACGGTAGGCCGCAAATCTATCTCCACTTCCTGGTGGAGTAAAAGCATCCGGGACACCTCAAATTGTGGTGGCGAATGCCTGCAACTCAATCAGTGAGGACCTAGAGCTGTAGAAAGCCTCAGGGCAGTGGATGGCTCCAATTGGCTTTTGCTATGAAGGAGCTGGCTGGAATCGTGTCCGCTCGGCTTCCGGTTCCGCCCCCCCTATATTACACTTTTTTTGAGGCAAGGTATCAAAAAATAGAAATTCTGAAATTTCATCTCCATTTGCCAATAACTCTTGTGGAACACCTAAAGGGTTAACAAAGTTTGTAAAACCGGTTTTGAATACTTTGAGGGGCGTAGTTTCTTAGATGGAGTCACTTTTATGGAGTTTCTACTCTAGGGGTACATCGGGGGGCTTCAAATGGGACATGGTGTCAAAAATCCAGTCTAGCAAAATCCGCCATCCAAAAACCATATGGCGTTCCTTTCCTTCTGCGTCCTGACGTTTGGCCATACAGCAGTTTATGACCACATATGGGTTGTTTCTGCAAACTACAGAATCAGGGCAATAAATATTAAGTTTTGTTTGGCTGTTAACCCTTGCTTTGTTACTGGAAAAATTGATTAAAATGGAAAATTTTCCCCAAAAATCGAAATTCTGAAATTTTATCTCCATTTGCCATTAACTCTTGTGGAAAACCTAAAGGGTTAATGACGTTTGTAAAATCAGTTTTGAATACCTTGAGGGGTGTAGTTTCTAGAATGGGGTCATTTTTGGGTGGTTTCTGTTATGTAAGCCTCACAAAGTGACTTCAGACCTGAACTGGTCCCTAAAAAGTAGGTTTTTGAAAATTTCTGAAAAATTTCAAGATTTGCTTCTAAATTTCTAAGCCTTGTAACGTACCCAAAAATTGAAATGGCATTCCCAAAATGATCGATACATGAAGTAGACATATGGGGAATGTAAATCAAGAACTTTTTTTGGCGGTATTACTATGTATTATAGAAGTAGAGAAGTTGAAACTTGGAAAATTGCAAATTTTTAAAATGTTTTGGTAAATTTAGTATTTTTAATAAAAAAAAATTAAATTTTTTGACTTTATTTTACCACTGTTATGAAGTACAATATGTGATGAAAAAACAATCTCAGAATGGCCTGGATAAGAAAAAGCGTTTTACAGTTATCACCACATAAAGTGACACTGGTCATATTTTGAAAAAATGGCCTTAAGGTGAAATAGGGCAGTGTCCTTTAACCACTTCAGCCCTCCTAGCTTCAACACCCTTAATGACCAGGCCACTTTTTACAATTCTGCACTACACTACTTTCACCGTTTATTGCTCCGTCATACAACTTACCACCCAAATAAATTTTACCTCCTTCGCGGAGGGGCATGGTGAGTTCATGTATAATTTCATTTTTTTTCACAAGTTAGCAGAAAATGACACTTTCTGAGGAAAAAAATAAAAATAATAAAGTTTCCATTTCTTCTAACTTCTGGCAACAAAAGAAATCTCCCACGGACTCACTATGCCCCTCAGTCCTCTTTCCAAAATGGAGTCATTTGTGGGGTGTTTGTACTGTTCTGGCATTTTGGGCGGGGCTAAATTGTGAGCAGCCATGTAAAAGCTAAAGGTACTCGTTGGAATTTGGGCCCCTTTGCGCACCCAGGCTGCAAAAAAGTGTCACACATGTGGTATCGCCGTACTCAGGAGAAGTAGGGCATTGTGTTTTGGGGTGTATTTTTACATATACCCATACTTTGTGTAAGAAATATCTCTGTAAATTGACAACTTTGAATAAAAAAAATGTAAAAAGTTGTCGTTTACAACGATATTTTTCACACAAAGTATGGGTATATATAAAAATACACCCCAAAACACATTGCCCTACTTCGCCTGAGTACGGCGATACCACATGTGTGCCACTTTTTTGCAGCCAAGATGCGCAAAGGGGCCCTAATTCCCATGAGTACCTTTAGGATTTCACAGGGCATTTTTACGCATTTGGATTCTCATGCTTTAGGACCCCTAAAATGCCAGGGCAGTATAAATATCCCACATGTGACCCCATTTTGGAAAGAAGACACCCCAAGATATTCTGTGAGGGACATGGCGAGTTCACAGAAAAAAAATTTTTGGGCACAAATTAGTGGCAATTGATATATATATATATATATATATATATATATATATATATATATATATATATATATATATTTTACAAAGTCTCATATTCCACTAACTTGTGACAAAAATAAAATTTTACATGAACTCACCATACCCCTCACGGAATACCTTGGGGTGTCTTCTTCTAAAATGGGGTCACATGTGAGGTTTTTGTACTGCTCTGGCATTTGAGGGTCTCCGCAATCATTACACGTATGGCCAGCATTAGGAGTTTCTGCGATTCTCCTTATATTGAGCATACGGGTAATGAGATTTTTTTCCGTTCAGCCTCTGGGCTGAAAAAAATAAAATGAACGGCACAGATTTTTTCATTCGCATCGATCATCGTGGATGAAAAAATCTGTGCCAAAATCAGTGACTGCGGTGCGGTGGGCTGGGCGCTAGCTACCTAACAAGTAGCTAACTAACTGGCGGTGATAAGGGACCCTTATGCCCCATTCACACGTCCGCAATTCTGTTTGCGGAACGGAATTGCGGACCCATTCATTTCTATGGGGACAGACTTTGTCCCGCTCGGATCCGGAATTACGGATCCACGCTTCCGGGTCTGCACTTCCGTTCCGCCAAAAAAATATAGAACATGTCCTATTCTTGTCCGCAATTGCGGACAAGAAAAAGCATTTTCTCTATAGTTCTGGCAATGTGCGGATCTGCAAAATGCGGAAAGCACATTGCCGGTGTCCGTGTTTTGAGGATCTGCGGAACACATATGGACGTCTGAATGGAGCCTTACAAGGGGTGTGATCAATGACAGGGGGGTGATCAGGGAATCTAGATGGGGTGATCAAGGGGTTAATAAGTGAGGGGGGTTAGTGTAGTGTTTGGTGCAACTTTACATAGCTACCTGGTCCTCTGGTGGTCGATCCCAGTAAATGGGACCACCAGAGGACCAGGTAGCAGGTATATCAGACGCTGTTAACAAAACAGCGTCTGATATACCTGTTTGATGCGATTTAATTCGCATCTACAGCCTGCCAGCGATTGATCATCGCTGGCAGGCTGTAGTTAAACTCCTGAAACGCGCGGCACTGTGAATGCGCGCGCGTTCACAGGAAATCTCGCGTCTTGCGAGAGGACGCGCCGATACCTCGTATCAGAACTACAGGACCGCCCGCCGGACGCATCCGTGCGTTAGGCGGTCCTGTAGTGGTTAAGGGTGTGCATGTTTAACCCCTTAAAAGTAACTAGACCTTCAAGTAAAATTTTAATAAGAGGTCCCTAATGCACTAGTAATAGTTTTTCTAATATACAGTACTTTATATTGCTTATTGCTGCTCCTGCCCGTGCCCCCTGGAGGTTTACTAACTCCTAGCATAGCATACCCGTTTGCTCTGCCAGGATTAGCTGATCTGAGCGGGCTCCTGTCTGCTCCGCTAAGCTAAGAGAACTGCATTATTGTTTTTTTTTTTTTTTACAGAGCTGGTCATTACGGACTTAATACCTAATGTTTTTTTTATTTTTTGCAGCATTGACCGCAGCATAAAAGGGGTTAGTATGCTGGCATCTGTGTTTTCACTGATGCCAGCAGATGCAGCATGGGCCCAGCTATCGGTAACAGCTGGGCCCCTGCCGCTGATCGAGTTGGCACTGTTTCTGCACCTGCCTGATAACACTGTACATGTACAGCAGCTGTCGGGAAGTAACTTACCACTAGGGTTGAGCGAACGTGTTTTCAGGTTCGGGTTGCTTACTGCTGGGCGGAAGCCTCCGCCTGGCAGCCCTAAGGAGAGCCCGATTTGTCACCGAAACTCTAAAAAATGCCTTTGCCCTACGTGATTTAGCGCAGGGCAAAGGAGAGCATCGGAGCATAAACTGCTCCGATTCTCAAGTCAGGGGGCCTGCCTGGGTGAAATTCGGGCTATGTCCGGGTTCAGCTCTGAACCCGGACCACCCCTTTAAAGGGGTTCTGCACTTTGTTTAAACTGATGATCTATCCTCTGGATAGATCATCTGCATCTGATCGGCGGGGGTCTGACACCCAGGACCCCCGCCGATCAGCTGTTTGAGAAGGCAGCAGCACTCCAGGAATGCTGCGGCCTTCTCACTGTTTACCGCCTGCCCAGTGTCACCCAGTATCAATCGGCCTGGGCGGCGCTAAGCTCTGTTCACTTGAATGGAGCTTAGCCGCGCCCAGGCCAGTTGATACTAGTCGTGACGTCACTGGGTCGGCGGTAAACAGTGAGAAGGCCGCGGCGCTCCTGGAGCACTACTGCCTTCTCAAACAGCTGGTCGGTGACGGTCCCGGGTGTCGGACCCCTGCCGATCAGATGCTGATGATCTATCCAGAGGATAGATCATCAGTTTAAACAAAGTGCACAACCCCTTTAAGTCACCATCTCTCTACAGGTAGAAAGACTATAGATTGAATTTTCTTTGTGCAACAATTGATGCAGTACTTATTACTCATGTGTTTGTATGGGCTGTTAGTGATAAACATTAAAATTCTGCTCTCCTTTTAATGTTTTTTAATAATCTTTTCATTCCTTTTTTTTTTTCCAAAGGCGATTGTAAGAGGTGATCTCGATGTCCTCAAAGACTGGTGCTACGAAGCGGTGAGCCTGCATTTGTTTGTAAACTTGCGATTCAGCTTATTGTACAGTTTATTTAACCCCTTCAGGACCCTGCCATATTTTATCTTGCGCACCAGGCCATTTGTTGGAAATTTGACATATCACCTTGTGTTATTAACTTTGGAGCACTTTTACTTATCCAAGCCATTCTGAGGTTGTTTTCTTGTGACACATTGTACTTCTTGTTAGTGGTAAATTTGAGTTGACATGTTTCACCTTTTAGTTATAAAAAAAAATCCCAAATTTGCAGAAAGTTTGGAAAATAATGAACTTTTCCAAATTTGAATTTCTCTTCTTTTAAGACGGATAGTCTTAACATTCCCCATATACTTAGTTTACATCATTTTGTAAAACTAATTTAAATATTTAGGACATTAGAAGTCTTCGAATTTTAGAACCAATATTTAATATTTTCAAGAAAATTTCCCTGGCCCAATTTTTAAATGACCAGTTCGGTTATGAAGTCACTTTGAGGGGCTTATATAATAGAAACCACCCATAAATTACCCCATTTTTGAAACTACACCCCTGATTTTTACAAACGTTGTTAACTCTTTAGATGTTCCACAAAAGCTTTAGGAATATCTAAATTTCCCTTTTTTTGGGGGGCAGATTTTTCATTTCAATTAAATTTTCCAGTAATGCAGAAAGGTTCAACAGCCAAACAAACCTCTATTACCCTGATTCTGCAGTTTATATAAACACCCTATATGTGGCTTGTTGTATGGGCACACGGCACGGCTTAGAAGGAAAGAAACACCATATAGTTTTTGGAGGACAGATTTTGATTAAATAGTTTTTGATTAAATGGTTTTTGAGAACCATATCGCATTTGAACAGACACTGAGGTACCTCTACAGTAGAAATGCCCAAAATGTGGCCCCATTTTGGAAACCACACCCCTTTTGTAATTTTTTGAGGGGTGTGGTGAGTGCTTTGATCCCACAGACGTTTTATAGAATTTAGAAACACATGGCTGTGAAAATGAAAAATTACATTCAACTAAAATATTTACCTCCAGATTTTTTATTTTCACAAGTGGTCATAGGAAAAAAAAAAAGCAAACAATGTTTTACCCATTTCTTCTGAAAACAGCAACACCCCATTTGTCGTCATAAACTGCTGTATGGGCACACAGAGAGAAGGAGGGCAACTGGCGTGCATCGCAATACCTACTGCGCATGCGCCGGCTAAACGGCCAGGAGCGGGCATCGCTTATCCGGCGCATGTGCAGTAGATATTGCGATGCACTGCCAGGAGCGGGCATCGCATTGCGCATGTGCCCGCTACGAATTTGACCGCGCAGCTGCAGTGGAAAAGGAGAGAGGATGAGAGTAAATGGGCGGGCAGAGGCACACGGAGGGCGGGGTTATGAGCCGGGGAGGAGCTGCTGCCTGGGGCTCGGACGATTTGAGACGCCGCCCTGGGCACTTGAGAGGGCGCATTTACATAATCTTCAAAGTTCATTTTTAGCTGAAAGAAAACTCCATTAGATACAACAAAGGTACCGTTTTTAAGTTCTGGGTGGCACATATAACGCTATTTGATCAGTCAAATATGCTCAAATGTGGTGACAGACTCCCTTTAAATGAAGTGCATAAAGAAGGGTCTCTGGTTTAGTGGGATGTTGTCTATCAACAGCAGCTGATGACATTCCTTGACCACATAAGTAGGAATTATCAGTGATTCATCTAGAGTAGGAAAGTATTAAATGCCATGCCTTTTATGGTATTCTCTCCTGTTAACCCCTTAAGGACCGAACCGGTTTTATGTTGGCATAAATTTTGAAACTAAATTTGTTAGAGATGTTTATACGTTTAGAAGTTTAACAGCAATTTATCACATTTTAAAGAAAACTTTCAAAACCTATTTTTTAAGGGACCAATTCAGTTCTGATGTGATTGAGAGGCCTATATATTAGAATCTCCCGGTAAGTCACCCCTTTTTAAAATTGCAGCCCCACAAAACATTCAAAATGGCATTTAGGAAGTTTGTTAACCCTCTAAGAGATTGACAGAAATTAACGCAAAATGGAGGTGCAATTTAAAAGTTCATTTTTTATTAAAGGTTTTCAATGTCATTAATTTTTTAAGGAATACTGCTGGTGATTGGTGATAAAATAGAAGTAAAAATCCATACTTAACACACAAATTCAGCATTTTTTTTTAAATATTCAATTTCTGGTCCTACGGTGCTACTTGACTCAATACTGACCTCAGAAATGAAGGTGTGCTTTGACTTTGGAGTCTCCATTGTTTAGATTCTTTTTTAGATTTTTTTCAGGCACCATTTCAGGTTTGCCAGAGTCTTGAGGTGCCAGATCACAAGGTTCACTAAAAAAAAGGTGCCATTTTGGAAATGCCCCTCAAGGAATTTGCCTAGTGGTATAGTGAGCATTGTGACCCAACAGATGTTTCATAGAAATTTTTTTCATAGAATTTTTTAAAATAAAGTTTCCAATAATATATAGTTTTTAGGTCGCTATTTTTTATAAAAGCACACCACAAATAGTTACATTGTTTCGACTGAGTACAGCAATATCCTATATGTGGTCTTAAACTGTGCTCTTAAAATGCAGGTCTTAGAAGGAAAGGAGCACCATTTTGCTTTTGTAGCTCTCTTTTGGCTAGAATGAGGTTTGGGCACCATGTAGCATTTGGAACTCCCCTGAGGAACCATTACAGTGGAAATTTCTAAGATTGATCCCATTTTGGAAACAATACCCCTCAAGGCATTCAGCTAGGGGGTGTAATAATGATTTTGGCCATACTGTTATCTCTTAGGATTCATTAACAATGGACCGTGAAAATGAAAAATGTACTTTTCCATTTCACCACCATGACTGCATTATAACAGGAGATTTACCCCTGACCCTCCATCATTCCCCAATATTTTCCTGCCCTTACAGTGGCCAGGACAGAGAACGGCCTCTCTGTCAGGGAGGTGAAGAGGAATTGTTTTTTACTTTCTTTTGTTTATTCCCAGGGCACCACATTAGGGGTCTATGGCCTTGTTGGGCTATAAATTTTCCCTGGTGGTCCCCTGTTCGCCAGAGGTAAACTTACCAATGCTGGACGGGTGACAGGCACGCTGCCCTGGCTTCCTTTCCCCCTGTGGGATAAGCAGCCGTAAGGATGCATAGGCCGCATGGAACGCGGGTGTCTGACGTCACTTCCAGTCGGGCGAGCGTGTCCGGAAGTGCCGCAAACTGCAGGACCGACTCATTTAAAAGGGAATCAGAGGGAGAGCCACTATGCTTCTGATATGAGGTCTGGGGTCAATCATGTCGGCCCCTGAGACACAAGCACCCAGAGAGCTTGATGCTCCATCTCCAGCAACTGTAAGTCCTGAATCTGGTGGCAGCATACTTCTGATTATGTGTGAATGGACATGTGGGTAACCATTGTTATTCCTAACCCTCTATTTTCTCGATAGCATTTTCCAAGTAGGGGTGCCTACATGTTCAAATACACATATTTAAGACTTCATAAATTGTCTTATTATACTTCTTGGAATTGATGGGGTTCAATCTCTTACTAATAGGTCTCTAAAGAGGCTCAGAAGAGGCCCAAGAATAGTACCAAATGTATATCCTGCTATAAAAAAAACTGCCGGATCAATATACAAAAAAGCTTTGTAAAGCGTGTATTGCTAACATAGTGAGAGAATAACCACCATTAAAGGGATTCTGTCACCAGGTTTGACCCCTGTCAGCTAAACATATGCTGACGCTCAGGGTCTCATCAGGATTCCTAATGTGGGCTCATCAATGCGATCAGTAGCTTTATTTGGGCAAAAAACAGGTTTTACTAACCTGTCAAAGAAATAAGGTGCCCAAGGGGAGGTCCAGGGATGCAGGGTGCCCGGCTGCACCCATCGCTGTTTGTGCCCAGCGCCGCCTCCTACTCTTCTGTGCCTCCCCTCCCTCCCCCTCCTCCTGCTGTAAGATCTGGCTGAGCCCTGTGCGCACGCGTGAACTTCTTGGATCGGCTTCTTCAAGCGAAGTGCACATGCGCTTGTTTTCATGCCGAAATCCTGCGCCGGCCGCTTGTGTATTTGGCACAGGCGCAGTGAGCTGAGGACAGCAGGCGCCAGGATAGCTGTGCTGCCCGGCACTGTCAATAAGAATAAAAGGGGCGTGGCCCCAGGTGGGAACACGGAGCCTCTAGGATCAGGGGCAACCCCCTTCCTTCTATAAGTTGAAGTCCCAGTGTGGGACGTAAAAAAAAAAATTTTTTTTTTCCATAATAAAACTTTTTTTTAAACTTTCACGTTAGAAAAAACGCCCCTTTCCCAAAATAAAACACATAAAATTGTAAAAAAAAAAAAAAGAAAAACAGACATATTTAGTATCACCGTGTCCGTATCGAAAAAATATCACATGACCTAACCCCTCAGGTGAACACCGTAAAAAATAAGAAATAAAAACTGCTAAAAAATTATTTTATCACCTTAGATTTTTTTGTCACCTTATATCACTAAAAGTGCAACACCAAGCGATCAACAAGGCGTATGCCCCCCAAAATAGTATACTCATCTTATCCAGCTAAAAAAAGAGCCCCTACCTAAGACAATCGCCCAAAAAATAAAAAGAAACTATGGCTCTCAGACTATGGAGACACTAACACATGATTTTTTTTGTTTTGTTTCAAAAATGCCTTTATTGTGTTAAATGTAAAAAAAAAATTTTAAAAGTTGAGATATTAGGTATTGCCATGTCCGTAAAGACCTGCTCTATAAAAATATCTCATGACCTAACCCCTCAGATGAACACCCTAAAAAAAAATATAAATGGTGTAAAAAAAGCCATTTTTTTTTACCTTACATCGCAAAAAGTGTAATACCAAGCAATCAAAAAGTCATATGCACCCCAAAATAGTACCAACTAAACAGTCCTCTCATCCCACAAAAAATGAGCCCCTACCTAAGATAATCGCTCAAAAAAAAAAAAAATATGGCTCTCGAAATATGGAGCCACTTATTTTTATTAGTTTCAAAAATTGTTTTTATTGTGTAAAGCTTAAATAAATAAAAAAGTATGCATATAAGGTATTGCCGTGTCTATAACAACCTGTATAAAAATATCACATGCTAACCCCTCAGGTGGACACCGTAAAAAAAATAATAATAAAAACTGTTAAAAAAGCCATTTTTTGTCACCTCATATCACGAAAAGTGTAATACCAAGTGATCAAAAAGTATATGCAGGGGGCGGAGCTAGCCGGCAGTGAGAGCAGAGGTGCATGATTAGAGCTCCTGCTTCAACTGTGGAAAAAACCCTTATATAAACGGTTTATTACCCCAAAAAGCGTTTATAAACGCTCCTCAACTATACCAGAGGACCCACAGGACCCTCTTATACAATTTGGAAGAAGAAAGAAGTTTATTTGAGCGCTAAACAGCCGCCCGGGTAAGTGCGGCATTCACAGGCCGAACACCGCCGGAGCAGAGCTGAAGCCACTGGTGCCGAAGATTGAGAGGGCAGTAGTAAAATATATGAGACTGCACTCCAATGATAAATGCTTTTTAGGTTTTATTTAAGCCGGACATGGTGGTGCAATTGAAGCAACGTTTCGGGCAAACAATGTGCCCTTCATCAGGCTGTCATACAAAATAAACAAGGGGCAAATAGATTATATGGTTGCCAATTACCAAAGTACATGTACATTCATTTTCATATACATAGATACAATTATGTCTAAATGATAGGCATAGAAAACACATATTTGTACAACAGATAACCACCATATGGTTCAAGAGGTAAAAACTGGGAAGGGAAGGAGGGGGGGGGGGGAGGGGAGAAGGGAGGAAAAGACAGGGGGGGAGAAGAGAATGGACAGTGGGAGATAAATAATGAATATTGGATACTGAGTATAGCGTCCTGAATGAACTGCTTATGGCATCGGGGCATACGTATTGGATAAAACGGGGGGTGTGACCCAGCTCAGAAGGAAGGAACGAATCCAGCAAAATGAGCGGTGGAAGTCGCATAAGTAGCTGGAAAAAGAGCCCAGTTAAAAAAGTGGTATGTCTCAGAGTGCTGTACCGCAACATAGTGCGGTTCACTGGAGAGCTGCATCAGGGGTGCACATATCGCCAGGTGGTGGCTCTAAAGTATACATGGCACAACAGCAATGATAGAAGACTTACCGAGTGGTATGCACGTCTGGGAAGTAAACGGCCGGCGTGTGTACTGCGCGTCGGCGCCATGTTTAAATAGGACTTGACGGGATAAGGAGGTAGCGTCTTCCTGATTTTTCTCGCGGGATTTGAGGTATAATGAGGGAATGCGCATGCGCCGCTGACATCAGTTACAGCGCGGCCATTTTGGAGTAGGGCAAAATGGGCAGTTCAGTTTGGAAGGAGAAGCAATGGAAGCCAGGACGGTAGGCAAGGGGAAAATAAGCTATAAATAAGTGAAACCGACAGTCTGCTTAAGGGTGGTCTATATAGGAGGATCTGTTATAATACGGTATAACATGATATGGGAGCGGTATAACATGATATGGGAACATGATATGGGAGCGGCCATATTGGATGTGGGTAGTAAGGGCAAAATGGTGTCGGACCCAGGTAAAAGGGTTATGGAGGGGGTACACAAAGGTCACAACAGTACAAAAAACTTTTCAGGTAGCACTACATAATTATATTTGCATAAAGTGTAGGCTGAGTAGCACATCAGACTCAATTATAGCGTGCTTCACGGGCGTCGCCACCCGCTAATGGACGATATTGGATCCTAAAAGTGAAAGAAAGAGGAATAAGAGTCAGAAAATCGCTTACAACCGGATATTTAGTCAAAAACATATTCCCTATTAAGTCCATTGGGATGTAGGGTATTCAACCGGCGAATCCATTCCATCTCTCTCTCCTGTAGCATAGCTTCCCGATTACCACCACGCCTAGGGGGTGGTATCCAGTCAATGATTTGAAATCTGAGTTGGCTGACAGCATGATGTAAAGAATGGAAATGTTCAACTAAAGGAGATTCTTTTTTACAGGTACGTATATTAGATTTATGTTGGGAAATCCGATCCTTGATTTTCTGAGTGGTCTCACCAACATAGCCAAACCCACAGGGGCACTTGATAAGGTATATTACGTAGCTGGATTGGCACGAAAAGTGGCCCTTTATGTAGAAAGTTTTACCAGTGGACGGGTGGGTGAAGGTAGGTCCTTTAGACACATTGCCACATTGGGCACAGGAAAGGCAGGGATATGTACCTTTGATGGGGAGCCAATGATGGTTTGCTGAACACTCTGTATGGTGTTCGAGCCAATATCCGAACGGACTAGTTTATCCCTAAGATTTGGTGCTCTCTTGTATGACATCATGGGTCGATCCTTAAAGATTTTAGGGAAGTTATTAGAAAGAATGGGCCAGTGTTTGTGAACTATTTTTTTGACCTCTTGGCTTAAATGAGAAAAGGTAGTTACACATGGGATACGATTATTGGAACCCTGTGTTTTGGGGGGTCTGGATACAAGAAGATTAGTCCTTGGGAGGTTGAATATCTTTTGAGTATGTGCCTGTACCAGTGGTTTAGGGTATCCCCTGTCAAGAAATTTCTGTGACATCTCAGATAGTCTGGGGGGGATTGCATCTGGGTCCGAAACTATGCGTTTAACACGCATAAGTTGTGAGCGTGGGAGTGATCACCTTCTATCATATCCCCCCTGTCCAGAACACCGGTGAGTGGCTTATCGCACCCTCCCTGTGACCTACAGACACCGGCCCCGGCATTAGCAGCTACCCGCAGACGGCCCCGGCTCGGCAGTGAGAGCAGAAGCCGGCGCTCCAGCGTCGGCCGCCGGATATAGCCGAGGGGAGCCGCAGCCTCCCGCTCCCCCGGCGAATTCACAGCTGTGGCTGCTATTCCCGCCCATGTGAAGTGCCGATCGCGGCGCTTTCTAATACATATAAACGGGCTGCACAGCTGCTACACATTTTTGCTCTTAGCGATTAAAGCAGGAGGGGGCAGGTTAAAGTGGCAAGGATCCTTGAAATAAAGTTATAGCACCAGTTACAACCCACTCACAGATCCCTACTATCAGACACAGCTACTTGTGGGCACCCCATGCACCTGACTAGGTGCATTATTCAACTGTACATAACCTGCTGAAGCTGTCTTGAAGGAGGTTATAACAGATTAACCCCTTACCCACCATGTGCTGACTCCTTTAAAGAGGGAACCAACTCCAGACCTAACAGGGACATTATCGTGATAAGCCCGCCTGCTGGTCATTAACGTTTGCAGTCCCCATAACAGTTGCGTTGATATTTGGATCAGCAACCTGTATTGAACCGCTCCAGCTGCATCATCCTACTGAGCCTTAATCCATACCCTAGGACGGTTACTAGCATATATCTACTGTTTTGCTTTTATCATCATCATGGGAAAAACAAAGAATCTCCTAGATGGGAGCAAGCTTTCCAGAACACCGAGGCGCCCACAAAGTACCTCCAGAGATCAAAAGCTATGCCCAGATGCTCCGGAATTTAAACCGGATAAAACGCCTAAATTGCAGGAGAAATACCGGCAGGAACCCCAATCTGCCTCAGACTCCGATGAAGAAGACTTGCAAGAACAAGACGACTTGCGACAGCATATCAAAAGTATACCAACCATGGATCATATCCGGGGATTTTTTAAAGAAATGTCTTCATCGATTAAAAATGACCTTTCGGAAATCAAATCAGAGGTCCGACAACTAAATGAAAGAATTGATAACATGGAAGAGTCGTCTGACAAGGTTGTGAATCACGCCATATACTTGGAAGAAAAAGTCAAAACACAACAATCAGAAATAAGAGACCTTCAGTTCCATTTAGACGACCTCGAGAATAGGTCCCGTCGTAACAATTTGCGAATCATGGGCGTTCCAGAGTCTGTGGAAGACAAAGATGTTCCCAAGGTTATATCCACGATCTTCCTCAAATTATTGGGTGAAGATTCGTCTTTCGATTTGGGACTGGAGAGAGTGCACCGTGTTTTTCGTCCTAGAAATGCACCGACGGACAGCCCGCGTGATATTCTGTGCTACTTACTTAGTTTTACAATCAAGGAGGATATCCTAAAAAAAGCCAGATTTGAAAAGACTATTGAGTTCGAAGGAGAAAACATCTCGATTTACCAGGACCTATCACGGCTCACTCTAGAGAAACGCCGACAGCTAATACCTTTCACGAGGGAGCTACGCAGTAAGAACTTTAAGTACCGCTGGCTATATCCTTTCGGCAGGAGCGTAGCTAACGGCTCATGGGCCCTGGTGCAAAAGTTCATCTTGGGCCCCCCTTCCCTCAGTGCTTTGTGTGTCTTCCTATGCGGCACAAGGGTCTTTGGGCCCCCTTTTGCTCCTGGGCCCGGTAGCGACTGCTACCTCTGCACCCCCTATAGCTACGCCCATGCCTTTCGGCCTTCTCCTGAGCCACAATGGGAAGCAACTGACCATCAGATGCCCTGAGGATTTAGCCTTTGCATTGGCCAAGCTCAACATGGAGCACATTTTGATACCAGAGTGGACTCTTGAAGATGCATCGTCGTCCCCTCCACCTTTGCCATCTCCCAATAAGTGGGAGCAAATTTCCAACTCCATTGTCAAAAAGGAGAGAAGACGACGGCTCTCACAGACCAAGAGCTCCTAGGAAACTTCCCAGAGGCCCTAATCCGGGATCGAGGCAACATACGCCTGGATGAGATGTCTTCATGAGCGTATCCTTTTTTCTTTAACTATACTAAATTGAGTTATATTAGTTTACCTTTTTTGTTTCTATTTCTAGGAACTGTCATTCTCAATTTAGTTCTCTACTGATACCACTCAGTGATGTTATACTCTTCCTGTTTTATTATCTTTTATCTGCATATCCCAGGTATCCGTACCAGATTTCACGAGACACTGGAAAATTGTTTGTTATTGATAGTTATATGCAAAAGCTTAATGTTAGGCTCTTCACGTAACAGTTTAAGACTTACGTTTCTCAGGTGGTCTGGGGATGAATCCCCCAATAGTTATCTTTATATAAGTTTGTACCTGCCTTCCTGTGAAGGCATGCTCTCACTGTTGCATTCATAACTTTTCTTGTGCTTCTAGTTCCCCCCCACGGGGACATACACACACCCAGGTGTGTACTGTATCAGCCCAGCCACACAGCTGGTCTGACTTGTCCCGTTAACGGTTTAGGTACAGTTCCTCTACGCTGTGGAGGAGCACCTCCTTACCAGTACCTTCCTATATACTCCCTACCCTTATTTGTTTACTGTGGACCGCGCTCTTTTGCACACAGACTAGTGTATAAACTCTTCACGCATCCGTATCCATGTCACTGCTACACTCTGCATCGTTTAACGCCAATGGTCTAAATGCCCCCTCTAAAAGAGGGCAAGTATTACATTACTTTAGAAAAAAACAGATTGACATCCTCTTTCTCCAGGAGACACACTTTCGAAGAAACTCGACTCCGGTTATGAAAAATAAACACTACCGATTGTGGTTTAATGCTTGCTCACCAGATAAAAAAACTAAAGGTGTCTCCGTTGCATTCCACAAACGGGTTGATTTTCAAAAAACTGATATTTTTACAGATCCCGAGGGACGATATATTTTTGTCAAAGGGTACATAGGTGAAAACCTGTACACATTTGCAAATTTATATGCACCCAACGAAGGGCAGCTGACTTTCTTCAAAAAGGTGTTTAAAGTATTAGATTCCTTCAGTGAAGGATGTTTAATCGTTGGAAGAGACTTCAACTTAGCTCCAGATCCTAGCTTGGACACCTCTAGAGGCAAGTCCAGATACCCAATTAAACTTCATAAGAAATTTGATGATCTGATGAGAAATTATTTGCTAGTGGATATCTGGAGGATTTTGAACCCCTCTGCAAGAGAATATTCCTTTTATTCACACCCATTCAATTCTCACTCCAGAATTGATTATTTCCTAGTTAATCAGGTCAACATAGGTTTGGTTCCGAAAGTGGAATATGATGTCCGACTTTGGTCTGACCATGCACCGGTCCTTCTCTCTTTCCTCGATGGTCGAGGCAAGATTAAGAGTAACAGCTGGGTCCTAAATGACAATCTCCTAAATAGCCCAAGCAATTTTCTGAAACTATCCTCAGACATAGAACTCTTTTTTAAGGAGAACGTGTCAGAGGAAATGAAAAATTCCACTATTTGGGAAACCCATAAAGCTGTTGTCAGAGGCTTGCTTATGACCATGGGAGCTAAGGAGAAAAGGGACGGGGAGAAGGAATTTTCTGAACTTATGGACCAGATCAGATTAGTAGAAAAGGCCCATAAGAAGGCTCCAAATTGTGAATCTGAATCCCAATTAATCTCTTTGAGATCTAAAGTCAAAGCCCTCTCCGAGTATTTCTACCAAAAGTTTTTATTTATGGCAAAATATAAAAACTACCTCTTTGCCAATAAATGTGGCAAAGAACTAACGAGATTAGTGAGGAAAGAAAGGGTGAAACACAACATCATGAAAGTCAGAGACACGAGAGATTCGTTGGTACATGAGTCTCCAGACATAGCCGCGGTTTTCAGAAGATATTATGAGTGCCTTTACAATCTTCATTCTTCTGAAACTGCTGACGAGACAGCTTCAAGGGTGACTAAGATCAAGCAGTACCTAGATAAGATATGCCTCCCTCAAATAACAACAGATCAACTATCCTCCTTGTCGGCCCCATTTACCCTAGATGAAGTCTCAAAAGCGATAGATAGAATGAAGATTGGTAAAAGTCCTGGACCTGATGGGTTCACAGCACATTACTATAAAAAATTTAAATCCTTACTGGCACCTCACATGGTTGATTTTTTTCAACAAGATTGGCAAAGCAGAGGTTTGGAGGGATGAGTCTCTATCGGCCCATATTACCATCATACCAAAGGAAGAGAAAGATCCTTCTGAATGCTCCAGCTATAGACCTATATCGCTTTTGAACGTAGACCTTAAGATATACGCCTCTTTGCTGGCAGGCAGAGTGAGCCCTCTGTTGGAGTCTCTCGTCGGCGATCAGGTCGGTTTTGTACCGGGGAGAGAGGCTAAAGACAACACTAAAAAAGTTCTGCATCTGATGCAAGCCGCTAAACTAAAGAAGACTCCCACCGTCCTTGTCGCCTCAGATGCAGAGAAAGCTTTCGACAGAATTAACTGGCAGTTCCTGAGGGAAGTATTACTTAAATTTGGTTTTCCCATAGCCTTCATTCAAAAAATCATGGCCCTCTACACTACACCGAGTGCTCGGGTTAAGGTGAATGGGTTATTATCCGACCCCTTCAGTATTAAAAATGGCACAAGACAGGGCTGTCCTTTATCCCCCATTCTCTTTATTCTGACCATAGAACCCTTCTTCTCCAAAATTAGAAGAAATGAAAACATTACCGGACTTAACACAGGCTCAGAGGAGCATAAGATTGCCGCCTTTGCGGATGACGCGTTATTTGTCGTCACCAATCCAGCTTCCTCGATCCCTGAGTTAATTTCAGAATTTTCCGCCTTTCAAGAGGTTTCTGATTTTAAAATTAATCTGACCAAATCTGAGATATACAACGTAAATATTGGCGCCCGAGCCTGGGCGAATATTGTAAAGATCAGCGGTTTAAAACCGGCCATGGGTTCCTTTAAATACTTAGGGGTTCACCTCAACCATGACCCGGCGAAAATTTACGGGTTAAATTTCTCAAAAGTTCTAAAACAGGTTAAAGTACTGTTTAGAGATTGGAATGACCTCTGGTTATCCTGGATGGGGAGAATAAACTTAGTTAAGATGAGCATTGTGCCTAAAATTCTGTACTTGCTGCAAACTCTCCCAGTGAGGATCCCTAAAGTCTTTTTCTTAAAAATCTGAAGGTTAATAGCTTCCTTTGTCTGGAATAAAAAGCCCAGTAGATTAGCTTATGATTTGCTTTTCAGGCCCAAAAAACTAGGCGGTCTTGGACTACCCGATGTGGAGAAGTACTACCATTCAACTTGGCTGTCTAACACTTTGGAGTGGTGCATACAGCCGGTGAGGAAGAAGTGGGTCTCTGTAGAGGCAGACTTGGTAGGTTGTCACCTGCCCCTGCTTCTCTGGAAATACAATTTCCCCTTTAAAACTTCGAAAAAGGTCTTGAACCAAATTACTAAGTGGGCGGTGGGCATTTGGAAAAAACTAGACCCGATCCTACATCTCACAGACATGTCCAGAGATTCGCCGGCGATATGCATCATTCCATCCACTTTGCAATTTTGGCAGTCTAAACTGCAGAACGACGCCAAGGGTGAGGTAATCACAATAAAGGACCTTTGGCCCAGGGGCAGACCGATTTCCAAATCAGATTTGGAAATTTTAATCTCTTCCCCTGAGATCAGAGATGAGCACTATTCTGAATTATATAACTTTCTAAGCAATTTTGAAGTCCCTACAACCCCATCAAGCGATGCAAATTGGTGGCATAAACTAATTCGCTTGAAAACTCCGACCACGCACTTAGTGTCCAAGTGTTACTCCTTAATAAACGATCGTTCAGATCCACCCTCCTTTTTAAACAGTTGGAATAGGGAATTACAGTTTAAACTCAATGGGTCTGAAATGGCGGAGGTTGTTAAGAACGCACTATCTAACTCCCCGGCTTATAACTTTCAAAAGGCACAATACAAACTCGCCTCCCGGTGGTATAGAACGCCGGTTTTGTTGAACAAATACAACCCTGCAGTGTCTAATATGTGCTGGCGATGTAACCAAGAGATTGGGACATACGAACACATTTGGTTCTCATGCTCCCTAATTCAACCATACTGGGATTCGATTAAGAAAGTGATTAATACTATTTATGGTACGAATGTCTCATTATCAGTGAATTTAGTCTTGTTTAACCTGTTTGGTACAAGCCAACAGGAAATCAAATCAGATTTATGCCCGTTTATCCTCAACGTGGCTAAATATCTCATCCCAAGATACTGGTTGCGTACGGATGTACCCTCAGGATTCGAGTGGTTGGCAGAGTTTACTAAAGTCGCACAATTTGAAGAGAAGAGGTGGCGGGCTGCTCGTCGTCCGAACAAGTTCACCATCACTTGGGACAAATGGACTTCTGCTATGGACCAAAATAAACTTTCAGTGATACTCTGATTACTTTGATTACATAAATGCTCTTATGTTTTTGTTTCATCTGAGATGTATTGCCTTTGCCTTAATTATGCCTAGTTCCGTTCTTCTCACTTCATTAAGTCGGAAGTTAGAGCTTGTCACTAGTCCTTCAGAAAAGCTTCCTTTCTGCAAGCAATGTTGCGTCCACATCCCTCCCATCTCCCCCTCCCCCCTCATTCCCCCCCCCCCCCCCATTTTTCTTTTCTTTGTCTCAAGCTATGCCTTGTTAGGTTTATTTTCCATGTATAATAGAAAACATCCTGTGTTATTATGCAGCATTGTACATCTGTTTTCTTTTCTTGATCAATTTACCAATGCTTTGATGCAAATCTACATTTACTTAATATTGCATAATTTATACTGCATATTTTTGAAAAATTTGAATAAAAACTCTAATTCACCAAAAAGTATATGCACCCTAAAATAGTACAAATCGAACAGTCATCTCATCCTGAAAAAAATGAGCCCCTATATGACAGTCGCCAAACCCCCCAAAAAAAAAAAAACTATGGCTTTCAGAATATGGAGACACAAAAAAATCATTATTTTTTCAAAAATGCTTTATTATGTAAAACTGAAGCAAACAACCAAAAAAAGCTGTTATATTTGGTTTTCTCGCATCTGTAACAACCTGCTCTATAAAAATAGCACATGATCTAACCTGTCAGATGAATGTTGTAAATAACAAAAACTGGGCCAAAACAGCAATTTTTTGTTACCTTGCCTCACTAAAAGTATAATCTAGAGCAACCAAAAACCATATGTACCCTAAAATAGTACCAACAAAACTGCCACCGTAGTTTCCAAAATGGGGTCACTTTTTTTGAGTTTCTACTCTAGGGTGCATCAGGGGGTCTTCAAATGTGACATCGCAACTTTAAAATTATCCCAGTGAAATCTGCCCTCCAAAAACCATATGGCGTTCACTTCCTTCTGCGCCCTGCCTTGTGCCCGTACTGCAGTTTACGATCACTAATAGTGTTTCTGTAAACTACAGAATCGGGGTAATAAATATTGAGTTTCCTTTGGCTGTTAACCCTAGCTTTGTTACTGTAAAAAATGGATAATGGAAAATCTGCCAATAAAGTAAAATTTTTCTTTTTCCTTTAATTCAGTTTTGAATAACTTGAGGGGTGTAGTTTCTAAAATGGGGTCATTTTTGGGTGGTTTCTATTATGTAAGCCTCACAAAGTGACTTCAGACCTGAACTGGTCCTTCAAAAGTGGGTTTTGGAAATTTTCTGAAAATTTCAAGATTTGCTTCTAAACTTAGCCTTCTAACGTCCCCAAAAAATAAAATGCATTCACAAAATGATCCAAACATAAAGTAGACACATGGGAAATGTAAAGTAATAACTATTATATGAGGTATATCACTATCTGTTTTAAAAGCAGTGAAATTGAAATTTGGAAAGTTGCGGATTTTTCAAAAAAAAAAAATTTGTAAATTTGTTTTTTTTTTTTTTAGTTTTTTTTTATATATAAATGATAAATATTGACTGAAATTTACCACCATCATGAAGTACAATGTCTCACGAGAAAACAATCTCAAAATGGCTTGGATAAGTAAAAGCGTTCCAAAGTTATTACCACATAATGTGACACATTTCCAAAAACGGCCTAGTCTTTAAGGTGAAAAATAGCAGGGTCCTGTAGGGCTTAATACCTGTATGACTGTATATTGTTTATTTAGTACAAGACAAGTATAACAGTATTTATGCAAATTCTTTGGTTATGCTAGTAAATTGGTGTTCAAAGGTAAACCTAAACATTAATAACATTTTCAAGGCTTATGCTGTCAATGTTAACAGTCTCAAAAAGTGAATGAAAATGGTTGTGAGCCAGGAATTTGTGTGATTTTAGTGTTAAAAATGTCAGTTTTTAATGGACGTTTTTTTTCACTGTCGTGTGCATGTGGCCTTAGGCTAATTTCACACTAGCGTCCGAGATGTAGTAGGCTTTTCTGGCGGGCAACATCTGCCGGAGCTATTTGGATCCAGCATTCCAGTTACTACCTGAATTCCTGCAGGCCCCATTAACTACAATGGGGACCTGCAGAGATCTGGCCGCAACTCGCCAAATATACCGATAATTTGGCCTGCCAAATACCTTTCAGATCTCTTTAGCGCTAGTGTGAAACTACCCTTAATCTAATTTCAATAGTAGTAAAATAAAGCAGTGGAAACAGGGCTGTAGATGGTGTTGATTATTTATTTCTGTTAGATTTTTAAGTAAGGCTACTTTCACACTAGCGTTTTCAATTCCGCTATTGAGATCCGTCATAAGATCTCAATAGTGGATGAAAACGTATCAGTTTTGTTCCCATTCATTGTCAATGGGGAAAAAACTGAACTGAACGAAACGGAATGCACCCATTGCGGACAGAAAAGCTATGCAAGCAGCGTTTTTCTGTCCGATGTGGTGTGGAGCAGGATGGATCCGTCCTAACACACAATGTAAGTCAATGGGGACGGGTCAGTTTTCTTTGACACAATAGAAAATGGATCCGTCCCCCATTGACTTTCAGTGGTGTTCATAACGGATCCGTCATGGCTATATAAGACATAATACAACCGAATCCGTTCATGACGGATGCATGCGGTTGTATTGTAACGGAAATGTTTTTGCAGATCCATGGCTAGTGTGAAAGTAGCCTAAATTGGCAGAAATAATGTCTGCACAGTTTTTAATTTTAAAATTGTGGTATAACAAATTTCAAGCATTTATAAACATATCAATGAGTTTTCAGTGTTCTTTAAATATATATATTTTTTTTTTATGTAGACATACAGTCAACTAGCTCACCCAATTCAGCAAGCCAAAGCAATGGGGCTTCGGTTTCATTCCAAGGTTCTGGACATTGACAATATTGATGTAAGTGTGTTAAGGTACAGTATACTGTAAGATGTGTGTTATAGGCTTGTGTATTATCACCAAAAATATTAGTGACGTGGCCTACCAATGGGGCTTTTTGCCTCATGGGAATCCTAATGGAACCAGAAAAATAACTGGAGGGATCTTTACCTGCGATATTGTGTTGCCAATGGCCACCACGTAGAGTATTTAATTATCATCACCACAAGTGGGCAGGATTCTCCTGGCCGTGTTATCTCTCTGTATTTCTTGCATTTGTCAATATCTGACTGTGGGTTTGAAAGCGAGTTTACACAGCCCAATGGAGCAGGCAATCATGAGAAAGGAACAATTGCTTGCAATTATATAGAGTCATGGGCCAGATTTATCATTAGCTAAAGTCACTTTAATGGAGTGAAAAAGTCGCAAAAAATGCGCAATCGGTAAAATTGCGCATTTTTGTGCAACTTTTTCAAGCTCTGCACTAAGCTCTCCAGTTTTGTGAAAGTGGGCGTGTTGTCTTATGTAAATGAATCTCTAGACATATTTACTAATGCAACCATTTAAAAAGGCGCAAAAAGAATGCGCAATTTCACTACGGGGGGGACCATGCTTATCTTATGCGACTTTTTAATAGAACATGCGACTTTTTTGTAAAGACGTGCGTCTTTTGTAAAGCCGCTTACTGAAGGATAAACTGCTACCGTCAAACCGCATTTATCACAATATTAAAGGACCATTAATAAATCTGACTAAGTGACTTTGGGCCTATGTAAAAGTGGAGTAAGATGTAAGTGTAATGATAAATCTGGCCCATTGTTTCTGGGCTGCAGAGTTCAGTTTGGACAGCATGATCTGCTTGCAATGAGAAGCTCCAGCTCACCTGTAGCTTGGTATTAAGTTTGGTGTGCAGAATGGATCTGATTCGCTACCCTGAACAATCGATTCAGCACCGTTAAAATCCAATTGTAACTTTTTATTCCATGTACGTAGCAAAACATGTACAAGGTAAACAACACTAACTAAGAGTATAAAACGTGGATACTGAACCAGCGAGACCGGATAAGGAAATACACCTTAGTGATAAGGTGTATCATCAATATTAACAGCATATATGAAAAATCAGTGACACAAAAAAAAGCAGCGTGTAAATACCATATAGTAAAAAAATGTTACATTTTTTTTTACAGTTAGGGTTATGTTGTCTGGTAAATCAAATGGATAACAACAAATTAATATTACACACTAATTTGACTATAAACAGCACGATATGCTGCCTAGAAACAATGATTTAGGTGTCCGCGTGAAAGATTATATCATCCAATGAACACGCATTTCTCCTGTTCCTCAGGCACCTTTACATGGGTAAAATATCAGGAATTAATGTTGGGCAGTGTGAATCCATCTTCATTGACCCGAACCCGCAGTATCATAGGAATTAGTTAAATATGGACATGTGATTCTTGCCTAACTGCAGTGCTTTCTGAAAGTCTAAAGACCCTTTCACTTTTTCGCATTTTATTATATTGCAGCCTTGTGCTAAAATAAAAAACTTCACATTTTTCCCATGATTCTGCACTCAGTACCCGATAATGAGAAAGTGCAAACATTGGTAATTTATTGAAAAGGAAAAAGTAAAATCTTCAATTAACATAAATATTCAGACCCTTTACTCAGTTGAAGCAGTTGTGCAGCAATTACAGCCTCCATTCTTCTTTACTATGATACCACAAGGTTTGCACTCTAAGGTGCAGGGCACTCTGGAACAGGTTTTCATTAAAGGGAATGTGTCATCAGAAAATAACCTGCTGTTTTAATCATTTTTTATGTTTAACATATTTTAACCACATCACATCCGGGCCATTTTCCCCTTCCTAACAGAGCCATGTTTTGCAAATCTGACGTGTCACTTTATGTGGTAATAACTTTAACCCCTTAAGGACGCTGGGCGTACAGGTACGCCCTGGCGTCCTGGTACTTAAGGACCGTGGGCGTACCTGTGCGGCCCTGACTACTTCCGATCACCGCTGCTCAGCCGATCACCCTACATAGCACAATCGGACAAAAAAAATTTAAAATATGGCTCTCGGACTATGGAGACACTAAAACATGATTTATTTTTTTCCTAAAATGCTGTTATTGTGTTAAAGTTAAATAAATAAAAAAAGTGTACATATTAGGTATCACCGTGTCCGTAAAAACCTGCTGTATAAAAATATCAAATGAAATAACCCCTCAGGTAAATACCTAAAATAAAAACAATGTTAAAATAAAAACATTTTTGTCACCTCACATCACAAAAAGTGTAATAGCAAGCAATCAAAAATGTATACACACCCCATAATAGTGCCAATCAAACCATTATCTCATCCCGCAAAAAATGATACTCTACATAGGACTATAGCCCTCAGACTATGGAGACATTAAAACATGATTTTTTTTTTGTTTGTTTCAAAAATGATATTCTTGTGTAAAACTTAAATAAATAAATAAAAAGTATATATATTGGGTATCGCCACGTCCGTAACAAACTGCTCTATAAAAATAACACATGAAGTAACCCCTCAGGTGAACACAGCAAAAAAATAATATACATACGGTATCAAAAGCCACTTTTTCACCATTACATCACAAAAAGTGTAATAGCAAGCGACCAAAATGTCATATGCACCCCAATATGGTGCCAATCAAACCGCCATCTCTTCCCACAAAAAATGAGTCCCTACATAAGACTGTCCCCCCCCCCACCAAAAAAAAATTGCTTTCAGAATGTGGAGACACTAAAAAAATCATTTTTCCATAGCATCCCCACGACGGCCACACAAGGAGATTGACCCCTGACCTCTGCAGGGACAGGAAGCAGAGAAGGTTTAAATACCCCCGTCCCACCACCAACACCAGTGTTCTTCCTGTCCCTAGAGTGGACAGGGGTGGAGAAGGTTCTCCTTGTGCGGCTCCGCCGTGAAGAGGATGTTCTTGGAGGAGTCGCGTACCTGCTGTTGCGGGTCCCCCTGCCCGCCCGCGGTCTCGTACTAACGCTGGTCAGGGGGCGGGGGAGAGACTCGCTACCGGTATGATCCGGAGCCTGCTCCCATGGCGCCGGTATCCACAGGATGTTTGACAAGGCGGGTTCGCGTGTGTGCGTGGGCGCTCACTTAAGCTTCTCTTCCGGGTGTATGACGTCACCGGATGTGACGCAACGGACGGAGCTGGCGGTCTCGGGCGGGAAATTTGAAAATGCGGCATAAATTTCCTGGTTCCTGGGTCTTGTGGTGAGTACTCCTATACACCATAACTCTTCCAGGATGTCGGCTTCTGAGCAGACTGAGGCCTCCCTCCAGCCGTCCGTAAGTACCCCATAGGGGTCTGCAGTTGATGCTGCGCTTTCTTGCTGTAGCCTGGGGGCAATTCTCATGGAGTTTTTTCTAATGGGCTTTTTTCTTTGATGTTCCAGACTGCTAAGGATCCACAGAAAAAGCCCAAAAGATCCTCTAAATGCATCTCTTGCTTTGCTCGACTACCTGAGGACTATCTGAAAAAGTTATGCAGTTCCTGCATTTCCAAAATTGTCCGGGAGGAGCAACCTTCCCTCATGGATGAGTTCAAATCCATGATGAAAGAAGAGATTAAGTCCCCTTTTGCTGCCTTACAAAAACCTGTTATTGTTGAACCTCCTGCTAAACGTCACAGAGCTGTCGATTCGTGTTCTTCAGACTCTGACGTTTTTGGCGATACGGCCTCTTCCTCCAGATTTGGCGAAGAGGAAGAAAGATCTTCAGAACGAGAAATTTCAGGAAGAAGGAAATTTTATTTCTCCTCTGAAGATATGTCTGAGCTACTGAGGGCCGTCAGGGATACTATGGGGGTAGAAGATGTGCAATCCACCCCATCCGTTCAGGACGAGATGTTCGGCGGTCTCAGACTCCAGAAGACTAAAGTATTCCCTATTAACGAAAACGTCAAAGGGATGATTCTAGACGAGTGGGCCGATCCTGAGAAACGTTTAGGTGTATCTAAGTCTTTCCTAAATCGTTTATTGTTTGATCAGGAAGAAGCTAAAATCTTGAATATTATCCCCAAGATAGACGCCCAGGTAGCTAATGTCAATAAAAAGACTAGTCTTCCCTTTGAAGACGCTTCACAACTTAGAGATCTTATGGACAGAAAGGCCGATGGATTGCTAAAGAGATCGTGGGAGGCGGCCATGTACACGCTCAAAGCTAATATAACGGCTACATCCGTAGCGAGGTCTATGTTTGTCTGGCTGACGGCATTAGAAAACAGAGCTTCCAGCGAGACACCTACGGAAGAAATTTTGAGTGCTATACCTTTACTAAAATCAGCAACCGCTTTCCTTGCGGATGCTTCGGCTGAATCTGTTCGCTTTGCAGCTAAGGACGCGGGTCTGTCCAATGCTGCTCGCAGTGCCTTATGGGTAAAAAGCTGGTCAGGAGATAAGGTGTCAAAATCTAGACTTTGTGCCATTCCTTTTTCAGGGGAATACATGTTCGGCCCTGAATTGGAAAAGATTCTAGAGAGAGCGTCAGATAAAAAGAAGGGTTTTCCAGAGGATAAGGTCTATAGGAGGAAGTTCCCTTTTCGTGCCCCTACCAGCCAGAATAAACAGTATAGCGGCAAAGGGAAGTCCGGCCGCTTCAGCTATCCCAAAGGGGGCAGAGGTAAACCTTCTACCTTTTCCTCCCAAAAAGGAAACGATAAGCAGTGACGTCAGAGTAGGGGGAAGGTTGAGGAGGGAATATCTTCAAACATGTGGGCCCTGAGAATTGTAGAATCCGGATACAAGATTCAATTTTCCACCCTTCCCCCAAGAAGATTTCTTGTCACCAGTACTACGTCCCTGAGTCCAAATCACCCTATTCGTGCAGGTGTTCAGGAACTCCTTGCGAAAGTGGCAATTGCAGAAGTCCCGTTATCCGAACAGGGGAAAGGGTTCTATTCCAGCCTTTTTCTTGTGAAAAAGAAGGAGGGGACTTTCAGGACAATTATAAACCTAAAATTGTTGAACAAGTATATCACCTATCAGAAATTCAGGATGGAGACATTAAAATCCATAGTCCCTCTCCTGCAAGAGAACTCGATAATGTGCACGGTCGACTTAACCGATGCATATTATCATGTCCCGATTCATCCCAGTTCTCAAAGGTTCCTAAGATTCGCAATCAAGGATTGCCTTGGGAGGATTCAACATTATCAGTTCACCGCCCTTCCCTTCGGCATATCATCACCACCTCGAGTTTTCACCAAACTAATGATCGGAGTAGTGGCCTTTTTAAGACAAAAAGGCCTAACTGTCTTCCCTTACTTGGACGACTTCTTAATTGTAAACAGCTCGGTTCCCCTACTGCAAGGAGACCTGAATCTCTTCCTCGGGACTCTAGAGGAACTGGGATGGCTGATTAAACCTAGGAAAATCCCAGTTAACCCCACAACGAGAACCAGATTTTTGGGGGTCATTTTAGACTCTAAGAGACAGTTAACCTGTCTGCCCTTAGACAAGATCCGGGCCTTAGAGGAAAGAATTGCAGTTTTCAGCTCCAAAAAGACTTGCTCTATCAGGATCGCAATGAGTCTTCTGGCGACTCTCACGTCCTGCATACCGGCAGTTCAGTGGTGCCAAATCCACTTCCGTACGCTTTAGATGTGGATTCTTTCAGTCTGGGACAAGAAAGATGCTTCCCTGGATCAGAAGGTTATTATTCCCCAGAGGATAAAGACCTCTCTCCTATGGTAGAAAGACACCGCCAACACCTCCCGGGGTGTAGCTTGGACAAGGGTTCCGTACACGCAGATAACAACGGACGCGAGTCAGAGCAGATGGGGAGCGAAGGTGAGAAATACCTTCTACCAGGGTGTCTGGCCCGAATCCATCAGTCTTCAAATTTTCGGGAATTGATGGCAGTATGGGAGACATTAAAGAAAGTAGGTCATACCCTTCAGGGTCATCATATAAAGGTCCTCTCAGACAATATGTCAGTAGTGAAATACCTGAATCATCAAGGGGGCACGGGATCACGCAGTCTTCTGAGCCTGTCCGCAAGAATCTTTCAATGGGCCGAGACGAACGTACAGTCAGTGTCAGCTGTCCATCTAAAAGGAACTTTAAATGTAGAGGCGGACTACTTGAGTCGAAAGAAGATAGACCACTCAGAATGGTCGCTAAACGGGGAAGTCTATCAGATGTTGACAGACAAATGGGGCAAGCCGGTGATGGATCTTTTTGCCACAATAAAAAACTCAAAATCCCCAGTTTTCTGTTCCCTAGACCCCAGGGACAGACCGGAGATTCTAGACTCTTTCTCTTTCCGGTGGTCCCAGAGTCTTTACTATGCCTTTCCCCCTCTTCCTCTAATCCCGAGGGTGATACAAAAAATCCTTCAGGACAAAGCCTCAGTATTACTGGTAACACCTTACTGGCCGAATAAAAGCTGGTTTCCAGTTTTTTTTGATCAGATAGTTTTTATTAAACTTTTTCAAACATATACAAGAGTAACAACATACCCCAAACCCCCCCCCCCTCCCCCCCACGGTCCCAGAGTCCCATAATACCAAAATAAGGCACGAGAAATAAAGAGGCGGCAGCACTCCACCTCTTCTATGTCATGTCGCAGTCCATAGGCACATATATCCAGCAGCGAGTCCTCAAGACAGGATCATAATGTCCATGTAACGAAGAGAGTAACGCATGTACAGTACATCCGGTGAAGGGCAACTATGGTCACAGGTATGCATCATAACAAGCAAGGAGCATCAAAAATTAATCTTACAAGAGACATCCCCCACATTTACAAATACAGAAGATGAGAGAACAGTCCCGCCACAGGGCTCCCAATGTCACATCACTCAGTCAAATTGTAAAATTGGATCCATTTGTCCCATATCTTATCAAATTTTTTAACAGCGTTCCTCCTCAAGTAAACGTATCTCTCCAACTTAATCAGACAGTGAGTTTTGGCAACCACTTCCCTCCCAAAAGGGGGATCCTCATCTATCCAGTGGTATGCAATCACTTTCCTCGCTTGATAAAGAATACGGGTTATCGCCAACTTGTGTTCCGCAGGCACCTGCAGATCACCCACGTAGCCCAAGACGCACAGCTTAGCGACCCCCTCAATTTGGGTTCCAAACACTGTTGATAGAATCACCATCACCTCCCTCCAATATCTCCGTAAACGGGGACAGTTCCACATAAGGTGTATCAACGTGGCACTAGGAGCCCCGCACCTAGGACACAAATCATCTAGGCGGTATCCCATTCTCTTAAGGAGTGCTGGAGTTCGGCACACCCTGTGAAGTAGAAGAACTTGCGACATCCTCTGGGCCTCACTAACCGCCACCTGTGTAAACCCCTCCAGTACCGAGCTCCATTCCTCCTCAGTCAGCCCAGGAATATTTTCTTTCCATTTATCATGCAACCGGAGGGGCTGCTTTTTAATCTGCGTCTCCAAGAGACTGCCGTAATGCAAAGAGATAACTCCACCGGTGGATCCCTTAGAGCCCGTTAAATCTAGGATAACATTTTTGGAAGCAGGTTTAATGGCCTCCACCTTCCCCTGTACCCGGATAGCATGGCGCAGTTGTAAGCTGGTTTCCAGTTTTAATGAACTTGACCAACGAGGATCCCTGGATTCTTCCAAAAAGGAAAGACTTGTTGCACCAAGGTCCTATTCTTTATCCAGACCCGGACTTCCTAAACCTCTCAGCTTGGATCCTGAGGCCCAGATCTTGAAACGTCAGGGTTTGTCAGAGGCAGTGATCTCTACCCTTAAAGCCTCGAGGAAAAAGGTCACCTTTTCTATTTATCTCAAAATATGGAAAAAATGTTGTTCTTGGTCAGATCTACCTTCACCGAACGCTTCCGCTCCTAACATTCAACTAATTTTGGATTTTTTGCAGAAGGGTTTTGACTTGGGCCTAAAACCCTCTACACTCAAAGTTCAGGTTTCTGCCCTTAGTTGCTTTTACGATGCAGATCTAGCAAACCACAGGTGGGTAAGAAGATTCATGAAGGCAATAACAAGGCTTCGTCCGACTCTAAGGTCGCATGTTCCATCCTGGGACTTAGATATCGTCCTTAATGGTTTATCTCGCTCCCCTTTTGAACCACTCATTGATTGCACGTTGAAATTGAAGACCTTCAAGACAGCATTTCTGGTGGCTATTACTTCCGCCAGAAGAATCAGCGAACTCCAAGCTCTGTCAATAAGACAGCCCTACTTACAGATCTTAGATGACAGAATAATTCTAAAACTGGATCCCTGTTTTTTGCCGAAGGTGGTTTCAAAATTCCACAAAGACCAAGAGATTACACTTCCTTCTCTCTTCAACAACCCGTCTAATGATCGGGAATCGGCCCTTCACTCGCTGGATGTTAGGCGAGCAGTCATCGACTATTTAGAGACTTCAAAAGAGATCAGGAAATCGGATTGTCTCTTTATCCAGTTTGGAGGAAAGAACAAGGGTCAGAAGGCCTCAAAGGCCTCTATTGCTAGATGGATTAAGTCTACCATATCTAACTGCTACGCGTTGCAGAACCTGCCTTGCCCAGTCAATATCAAAGCACACTCCACCAGAGCCATGTCCTCATCTCAGGCGGAGCGAGCAGGTGTTTCCCTTGAGGAAATTTGCAAGGCTGCAACCTGGTCCAGCATCCACACTTTAGCTAAATTCTACAGATTGGACCTATATAAAAAAAATGAGATGTCTTTTGGACAGAAAGTCCTTCAGACTATGATCCCCCCCTTAATTTGATATTTTGTATATCTCCTTGTGTGGCCGTCGTGGGGATGCTATGGAAAACCGGAATTAGTACTCACCTGTAATTCATTTTCCATGAGATCACCACGACGGCCCATAATTCCCTCCCAATTTTCTTCTATGGGGTACGATATGAAGTAATATCTACTCCTTTTTGTTTCTTGCACTTCACTCGGGTGTCCACCACCTTTTCTCTTATATTTTGGAATCCACTGGTGTTGGTGGTGGGAGGGGGGTATTTAAACCTTCTCTGCTTCCTGTCCCTGCAGAGGTCAGGGGTCAATCTCCTTGTGTGGCCGTCGTGGTGATCTCATGGAAAATGAATTAGCGGTGAGTACTAATTCCGTTTTTTTCAGTTATAAAAAACTGAAACAAAAATTCACCAAAAGTACTTATATTTGGCATATTTGGTATTGTCACGTCCGTAACAACCTGCTCTATAGAAATAGCACACGATCTAACCTGTCAGATCAACTATGTAAATAACAAAAAATAAAAACTGTCCCAAAATCTGGAAGGCGGATTTTGCTGGACTGGTTTTTTGACACTATGTCCCATTTGAAGCCCCCCTGATGTACCCCTAGAGTAGAAACTCCAAAAAAAAGGTACTCCATATAAGAAACTACACCCCTCAAGGTATTCAAAACTGAATTTACAAACTTTAACCCTTTGGGTGTTTCACAAGTTATTGTCAAATGGAGATTAAATTGCCTTGCCTCAAAAAAAGTGTAATATAGAGCAACCAAAAATCATATTTACCCTTAAATAGTACCAACAAAACTGCCACCTTATCCCGTAGTTTCCAAAATGTGGTCACTTTTTTGAAGCTTCTACTGTATGGGTGCATCAGGTGGGCTTCAAATGGGACATGGTGTCTAAAAACCAGTCCAGTAAAATCTGCCTTCCAAAAACCATATGGCGTTCCTTTCCTTCTGAGCCCTGCCGTTTGGCCGTACAGTAGTTTACGACCACATATGGGGTGTTTCTGCAAACTACAGAATCAGGGCAATAAATATTGAGTTTTGTTTGGCTGTTAACCCTTGCTTTGTTACTAGAAAAAAATGATTAAAATGGAAAATTTGCCAAAAAATCAAAATCTGAAATGTCATCACTCTTGTGGAACACCTAAAGGGTTAACAAAGTTTGTAAAATCAGTTTTGATTACCTTGAGGGGGGTGTATTTTCTAGAATGGAGTCATTTTGGGTGGTTTCTATTATGTTATCCTTATAAAGTGACTTCAAACCTGAAATTGAAAATTTTCAAGATTTGCTTCTAAACGTCTAAGCCTTGTAACGTCCCCCAAAAAAAAAAATGATATTCCCAAAATGATCCATACATAAAGTAGACATATGGGGAATGTAAATTAATAACTTTTTATGGCGGTATTACTGTATATTATAGAACACATCTATATACTCTGTCTATTATAGAAATTGAAACTTGGAAAATTGCAGATTTTTCTAAATTTTGTGTAAATTTTGTATTGTTTAATAAATAAAAATACATTTTTTTTTACTCCATTTTACCAGTGTCATGAAGTACAATATATGACGGGGGGGGGGGGGAAATCTCAGAATGGCTTGGATAAGTAAAAGCATTTTAAAGTTATCACCACATAAAGTGACACTGGTCAGATTTGCAAAAAAATGGCCAGGTCCTTAAGGTAAAATAAGACTGCGTCCTTAAGGGGTTGAAACGCTTTTATTTATCCAGGTCATTCTGAGAATGTTTTCTCGCCACATTCATGACAGTGGTAAAATTCATTCAAAAAATTTTATTTTTTATTATAAAACAAATACAAATAAAACAAATATAAAACAAATATTATAAAACAAATTTAACAAAAATTTGGAAAAATAACATTTCCAAATTTCAATTTCTCTACTTTTATAATAGATAGTAATACCTCCAAAAATAATTATTACTTTACATTCATATGTCTACTTCATGTTTGTATCATTTTGTGAATGTCATTTTATTTTTTGGGGACGTTAAAAGGCTTATTTAGAAGTTTAGAAGCAAATCCTTAAATTTTTCAGAAAATTTCCAAAACCCACTTTTTAAGGACCAGTTCAGGTCTGAAGTCACTTTGTTAGGATTACATAATAGAAACCACCAAAAAATGACCCCATTTTAGAAACTACACCCCCAAGCTATTCAAAACTGATTTTATAAACATTGTTAACCCTTTAGGTGTTCCACGAGAATTAATGTAAAATGGAGATGAAATTTCAGAATTTCACTTTTTTGGCAGATTTTCCTTTTTAATAATTATTTTTCCCGCTAACAAAGCAAGGGTTAACAACCAAACAAAATTCAATCTTTATTGCCCTGATTTTGTACTTTACAGAAACACCCTATATGTGTTTGTAAACTGCTGTATAGCCACACGGCAGGGCGCAGAAGGAAAGGAATGCCATATGGTTTTTGGAAGGCAGATTTTGCTTCCCTAGAGTAGAAACTCCGAAGAATTACCCATTTTGGAAAATACACCCGTCAAGGTATTTAAAACTGATTTTACAAACTTTGGTAACCCTTTAGGTGTCCCACAAGAGTTAATGGAATAAGGAGAGGAAATTTCAGAATTTCTATTTTTTTGCAAATTTTTCCACTTTAATCCATTTTTTCCAGTAACAAAGCAAGGGATAACAGCCAAACAAAACTCAATATAGGAAAGGAACGCCATATGGAGGGCAGATTTCACTGGGATGATTTAACAGTTGCCATGTCACATTTGAAGACCCTGATGCACCCCTAGAGTAGAAACTCCAAAAAAGTTACCCCATTTTGGAAACTACGGGATACGGTGGCAGTTTTGTTGGTACTATTTTAGGGTACATATTTTGGTTGCTCTATATTACACTTTTTGTGAAGCAAGGTAACAAAAATAACTGTTTTGGCACAATTTTTATTTTTGGTTATTTACAATGTTCATCTGACAGATTAGATTATGTGCTATTTTTATAGAGCAGGTTGTTAGGGACGCGACAATACCAAATACGACTACTTTTTTTGGTTGTCTCAGTTCTACATAATAAAGCATTTTTGAAAAAAAAAAATGTTTTGTGTCTCAACATTCTTAAATCCATAGTTTTTTTCTTTTTAGAACAACGGTCTTATGTAGGGTATCATTTTTGCGTGATGAGATGACGGTTTGATTAATAGTATTTTGGGGTGCATATGACTTCTTGATCGCTTGCTATTACACTTTTTGTGATGTAAGGTGACAAAAATGGCTTTTTTGACAGTTTTTATTTTTTATGGTGTTTATCGAACATTTAATTGGGGAATTTTTTATTTTTTTTTAACATGTAAAACTTTTTTAATAATTATACATTTTTATACATTTGACTTTTATTTTTTTTTCCCCCCCACTATTTATTTCTCCTATAACTGGGTCTGACATAGTAGCCCCAGTCACAGGGAAAATACCCCTAGAGAGGCTGTACAGCATAATACTGCGCTGTACAGACTCAGTGTAGGGCTGATCGAAGTCTGTGGAAGACCCGACAGCTCCTGTACTCTCCTGGCACCGTCTGTCATATGACAGGAGATGAGTTCTGTGTATGCAGCGATCTAGAAGGCAGGGACACTTGGGAACTGTCCCTGCCTTCTCTCTGGGTTGCCCTGCTTTCACTGACAGCGGGCAACCACTATGCAGCTGCACGATTAGCGTGCAGCTGCGATCTCTGAATGGACGTTCCAGAACATCCATTCAGAGTTAAACATGCACCCATAGGACGTTTATATCCTATGGGAGGATGTAAGGTGGTTAAAGAATTTTTGATAATGTATGCAGTATTCTATGTATTCCATATATTAAAACAAGAGCGATTAAAATCCTGCATTTTTTGCACTGCCCACTATGACTAATAATTGATGCCACTTCTTGGTTTATACAGATCACTTTACTGCAGTTATATACCATTCTAAACCTGCCTATAATCATAAGGAGATATCACCTCTGTGTATAGATCAGACAGGTTCCACCATTCACAATAGGTGATTGTAAGAAATTATCTATTCTTTCCTTGTACAATGACCCCCGCACAGGTCACAGAACATGCCCAGAAAACACTCCCATAGAAATCAATGAGATCCCCTCCAGACCCACTGTGTCTTTGGCCCATGGAGCTTCCTTAAAGCAATTTTCTTAATGCTTTCAAAATGCTTTTAAGAACAGCTCAGGCTAAATGGCTATCCCCATAATCATGTTCAGGAAATAGGAAATAAAATTACGTAAATTGGAAAAACAGGTTATGTGCCATTTTCTGATTTTAACTGGCAGATAAAATGTTTGGTGACGCATTTCCTTTAAGAATATCTCTGTGCTTTGCTTCATTCAGTCACTGGTTCATTCTGACCAGTTTCACCAAAAAACACACCTACAGTATGATGCTGCTGCTACCACCACACTTCAGTGTAGGGATGGTATCAGATGAGGGAATCTTGTTTCCCACAGTCTGAGAGTCCTTTTGGTGCTGTTTTGGAAGTTTTGTCTTTTACGGAGTTAAGGCTTCTTAATGGAAATTCTACAATAAAGGCTGGTGGAGTGCTGCAGTAATGGTTGACCTTCTGAAAGTTTCTTGCATCTGCACACAGGCTCTTTGGAGGTCAGCCAGAGTGACCATTATGTTCTTGGTCACTTCTCTTACTAAGGCCCTTCTCCCCTAATTGGTTGGGCCACCAGCTATAGGAAGTCCTCGTTTATTTTTTGTATCCCTTTTGGAGACATTTCTAATGTCAATCAATATAATTATCTGATTTAACCATAAACAGACATTACAACTATTTGAAAAAGCACCACCATTGCCTTTAATTTTTTTCTTTCTAATTGTGTTCATTTTTTATGTTAGCTTGCAATCGGAAAGATGATGGAACAAGGTCCAGTGCTCATCATAACATTTCAGGCTCAGCTTGTTAGAGTTCTTAAAAATCAAAAAGGGGAGGTTATCGAAGGAGATCAGGCAAGTATAAACTTTAAAATAAGTGTAATTCAACTTTTTAATCTTCACATCCGATGTACATGTAAGTCGCTGCAGACAAGTAGTTCTTGCAGTACACCGTACTTGTACGGCGAGGTGTGATCATGCTGGCACAGGAGTTGTGTCTCCACTATGACTGCAGGAGTCTGCAGAATGCCCTGTGAAATCCTAAAGGTAGTCATTGGAATTAGGGCTCCTTTGCACATCTTGGCTGAAAAAAAGTGTCACTCATGTGGTATCGCCTCATGTGGTATACCCATACTGTGTGTGAGAAATATTTCTGTAAATGACAACTTTAAAAAAAAAATTATACAAAGTTGTCAATTTACAGAGATATTTCTCTCACCCAGCATGGGTATATGTAAAAATACACCCCAAAACACATTGCCCTACTTCTCCTGAGTACTGCGATTCCACGTGTGACACTTTTTTGCAGCCAAGATGCACAAAGGGGCCCTAATTCCAATGAGTACCTTTTAGGAGGGCATTTTTACGCATTTGGATTCCAGACTTCTTCTCACGCTTTAGGGGCCCTAAAATGCCAGGGCAGTATAAATACCCCACATGTGACCCCATTTTGGAAAGGAGACACCCCAAGGTATTCCGTGAGGGGCATAGCGAGTTCATAGAAGATTTATTTTTTTGGCACAAGTTAGCGGACATTGTTTTTTTTATTGTTTTTTCTCACAAAGTCTCCCTTTCCGCTAACTTGTGAAAAAAATTTCAATTTTTTATGGACTGAATATGCCCCTCAGCAAATACCTTGGGGTGTCTTCTTTCCAAAATGGGGTCATTTGTGGGGTGTTTGTACTGTTCTGGCATTTTGGGCAGGGCTAAATTGTGAGCAGCCCTGTAAAGCCTAAAGGTACTCGTTGGACTTTACTCCCCTTTACGCACCTAGGCTGCAAAAAAGTGTCACACATGTGGTATCGCCGTACTCAGCAGAAGTAGGGCAATGTGTTTTGGGGTGTATTTTTACATATACCCATGTTGGGTGAGAGAAATATCTCTGTAAATTGACCACTTTGTATAAAAAAACTAAAAAAGTTGTCGTTTACAGAGATATTTCTCACACAAAGTATGGGTATATATAAAAATACACCCCAAAACACATTGTCCTACTTCTCCTGAGTATGGTGATACCACATGTGTGCCACTTTTTGCATCCAAGATGCGCAAAGGGGCCCTAATTCCAATGAGTACCTTTAGGATTTCACAGGGCATTTTTACGCATTTGGATTCTCACGCTTTAGGGCCCCTAAAATGCCAGGGCAGTATAAATACCCCACATGTGACCCCATTTTGGAAAGGAGACACCCCAAGGTATTCCGTGAGGGGCATGGCAAGTTCATAGAAGTTTTTTTTTTTTTTTGGCACAAGTTAGCGGAAATTAACTTCATTTTTTTTTTTCTTACAAAGTCTCATATTCCACTAACTTTTTAAAAATTTTACATGAACTCACCATACCCCTCACGGAATACCTTGGGGTGTCTTCTTTCTAAAATGGGGTCACATGTGAGGTGTTTGTACTGCCCTGACATTTGAGGGTCTCCGCAATCATTACTATGGCCAGCATGAGGAGTTTCTGCTATTCTCCTTATATTGAGCATACGGGTAATGAGATTTTTTTTTCCCGTTCAGCCTCTGGGCTTAAAAAAAAAAAATGAACGGCACAGATTTCTTCATTCGCATCGATCAATGTGGATGAAAAAATCTCTGCCAAAATCAGTGAGTGCGGTGGGCTGGGCGCTAACTACCTAACAAGTAGCTAACTAACTGGCGGGACCCTTATGCCCCATTCACACGTCCGCAATTCTGTTTGCGGAACGGAATTGCGGACCCATTCATTTCTATGGGGACAGACTTTGTCCGGCTCGGATCCGGAATTGCAGATCCGCACTTCCGGGTCTGCCCTTCCGTTCCGCAAAAATATAGAACATGTCCTATTCTTGTCCGCAATTGCGGACAAGAAAATGCATTTTCTATATAGTTCTGGCAATGTGCGGATCTGCTAAATGCGGAAAGCACATTGCCGGTGTCCGCAAAACACATATGGACGTCTGAATGGAGCCATACAGGGGGGTGGATCAATGACAGGGGGGTGATCAGGGGTTAATAAGTGACAGGGGGGGGTGTAGTGTGGTGCTTGGTGCTACTTTACATAGCTATCTTTCAACAAATATACCTGTTTGATGCTTTTTATTTTACATCTACAGCCTGCCAGCGATTGATCATCGCTGGCAGGCTGCAGTACAACTTCCGAGCTGCAAGCTGCTGTGAACGCGCGCGACAGCAAATCTCGCCTCTCGCGAGATGACGCGCCGACATGTCAAGGAGGAACATCCCGGCCGCTCGCAGGAGGCAGCCCTGCGTTTGGCGGTCGGGATGCGGTTAAAGCAGGTATCGTTACTCTGCGGTTTAGGTATTAACCCTTTCACCGGGTCTTTAAAGATGGTGCCCGACCCTGAGCAGAGCATGTGCCATAGCCGTGGGTGGCCTGCTGTTTCTTATAGCAAACATCCGCGGCTAATGTCCGCAACCAGCAGTAATGCCGATCGAGAACATTTAACCCCTCAGATGCCGTGGTCAATCCTGACCACGGCATCTGAGCTCGGGAAACACCGGAAGCACGCGCTCCCCCGTGTGGCGTTCGGAGGGGCCGGAGCTTGTGTGCAGCAGCCCCTATCTTTGTGAATGACAGGAGGCTGCAGCGTAGTATTTCCTATGGAGCCCTTGTCTATAATAGGGATCCATATGAAACTAGCAATCTAACGATTGCTTGTTATATAAAAAAAAAGTGTAAAAAAAATAAAATAAAGTTTTTAAAAATAAAAAATACACATCATGGGTGTCGCGATGTGCGAAAACGCCTAGCCTGAGAACTCAAGCAGTGAAAGGTGCCATTGGGTGCACCGAAACGTCGATTTTTACCCGGTAAATAAAGTAGCAACTTTTTTCATTACTAAGGAAGTGCTGTGGAATTACTTTTACTATATTTTTGTTGGACATAGGAGACTGTCCATATAGCCATTGGCACTCCAGTTTTTTTAGTTTTGAACCTGCTGTGCGATCTACTGCATTTGTTCTATATGTGTGTGTGTATGTATGTATATATGTATGTGTGTATGTATATATATATGTATATATATATGTATATATATCTATATATATATATGTATATAGATCTATATATATATATGTATATAGATCTATATATATATATATATATATATATATATATATTTATTTTTTTATTTTATTTTTTTTTTTGTACAAGACAAAGGTATCACCACATCTGTAAAGCCTGATTCACACATTAGTGTTTTCGGCAGTGATTTCCATCAGTGATGGTGAGCCAAAACCAGGATTGGAGCAGACATAAGGTAAAGATCATAAGGGCTCATTCACACGACCATGGTTTGGTTCTGGATCCCTGGTGCAGTTTTTGCGGCTCGGGTGCAGTCCCAGTCACTTGAGTGGGGCCGCAAAAGATGCGGATAGCACTCTGTGTGCTGTCTGCATCCGTTGCTCCTTTCCGTGGCCCTGCAAAAATTATAGATCATGTCCTATTCTTTTCCGTTTTGCAGACAAGAATACGCATTTCTATAATGGGTCAACCTTTCCGTTCCGCAAATTGCATGGGCAGCATCCGTATTTTGCGTTTCGTGTGAACGAGCTCTAAGGGAAAGCTCTTCACCTGTTCTCTGTTTAGAGCCACACCTGGTTTGGGGTCAAAATCACTAAAGGAAACCACTTACCAAAACACTAACGTGTGAATGAAGTGTAACCCTTTTGCTACTAGCGCCGTACAGGTGGAAGCTGTAAAAAAAAAAATAAAAATAAATAAAGGTACCAAAACAGACATTTTTTTTTTTGTAGCCTCGCAAAAAAACTGAATATCGAGTGATCAAAAAGTCACACAAGACCATTGGCAGAAAGATACTATGGCTTTCAAAAAACATGATTTTTTTTTTCTTCAAAAATACTTGTGCAAAATACTTGTGTAAAATTTGTAAATAAATAAAAAAAAAAATATATATATATATATATATATATATACACACACACTAGCAAAAGGACCCGGCTTTGCACAGGTATATTTCATCTATTTAATTTAATGTTTCTGTGTGTCGTTAAACTATATCAACAGTATCCCCCATAACAGTGAACTCCACAGCCCCCCACCTGTTAACACTGACCCCCCCCCCCCCCCCACAGTGCCCAGCCTTCTTAAAATGGGACCTCCACAGCAGCCCATGCCCTTGACCTTCAAAGCAGCCTTCCCCTTTAACAGTTTGTTTCACAGCACCCCGCTCCCTTGACAGTGACCTTCTCAGAACCCGCCCCCTTAACATTGACCTCTACAGCACCCCACCCCTTAACACTGAAATCCATAGGGAACCGTACACCTTATCTGCGTCCTCCGATGTTCACTGCCCCCTTAACAGAGAGCTCCACAGCACTTGTCCCTATAAAAGTGATCTCCACAGTACTCCGCTCCCTTAACAGTGACCTCACGGTACCTGTAACTTTAATAATGGCCCCTACCCCCTTAACAGTGACCTCCACAGCAGCTGCCCCTTCAACAGTGACCTCCACAGTGCCCGCCTCTTTAATAACAGTGACCTACACAGTGCTCGCCCCTTTAATAGTGGCCCCTGCCCCCCATGTGTGTAGTTGAGCCATCATGCATCATATGACTGACTATTTAAGGACCTGCAAACTATTAAAACCTGTGATCAGTTGTTATGACAACCTGGAGTAGGACCTGCAAGCTTCTATTCGCTGATAAGGGACATGTGACCGTGTGGACGGCAGTTTGCATATGAATAGAAAGCCTTGCAGGCTTGTATTGGCTAATGCAGATCATTTTTTGGGGAATATCTCAGGAACGGTATGTCCTAGAGAGCTGAGACCCGGTCTAAATCCTTCCCGGACAACTGATGTACCCGTGTGCCAAATTTGGTGAAGATTTGTCCAGACAGAGACTCATTTTTATATTATTTTTTTATATTATTATTATTATTATTATCATTATTATTATTTCTTTGTAATTGTACTGGCCAGCAGAATAAAGATAACATGTCATATTTCCTGCATGATTGACACCACAATAACAAAAAGTAATGGCAGAATTGCTGCCTTTTCTTTATCCTGCTCCCTAATAAAGCAAAATAAAAAGTGATAAAGTTTTATGTATCCCAAAATAGAACCAATGATAATGGCAGCTCATCCCGCAAGAAAATCAGCCCTCACACAGCTCCATCAAGAGAAAAATAAAAAATGTACGCTTGTCAGAAAATAGCTGCAGTGGTACCCCAGAGGCTGTTCAAAAGCAACATGGCACCAGGGCATCTTATGGGGCGAAAAATACTGTATTGTGAATTTTAACCTCAAGTATGTAAAATCAGTTTTAAGTAAGTTGGTGTGTAGTTTCTCAATGGGATCATTTATAGTTTGTCTTATGCAAGCCCCACAAAGTGACTTTATAACTGAATTAGTCCTTTAAATTGTGGGTTTTAGAAGTTTTCTTAAAAATAAAAAAATAATAGCTTCTAAAATTCTAAAGTTAAAGACTTTTTAACATCCTAAAAAATAAAATGTAAGTTGCAAAATGATTCCAACATAAAGTACATATATGAAAAATGTTAGGTAATAACTTAGGTATCATTCTCACTCTCCATCATAAAAGCAACAAAACTTATATTCAAATATTTGGTGAAACATATAGACTCAATTTACCACTATAATGTGTCATGAGAAAACAATCTCAGAATGGCTTGGAAAAGTAAGAGTTCCAAAGTTATTACAACATAACATATGTCAGATTTCCAAAAATTGGCCTGGTCCTTAAATGGGATTTCTGATTTATTTATTTTTTAACTGATCGCATATCCTCTGCATAGGTAAATCATTATCTGATCGATGGAGGTCTGACACCCAGGGACCCGCCGATCAGCTGTTTTGAGAAGGCAGCGGTGCTCCTGTGAACACTGCAGCCTTTGTTATTGCAACTTTTGCAATTTTCATCTTCTTTGTGTGGTGCTAAATCAATTAGAAGTACAAGTATGCACATTCCGTACTGCTTTCATAATGAGACCAGACACACAAATTGCTTTCATGGAAAGATCTTCTCATCCCCTGAGCCAAAAGCTCTTTATTCAAGATACATTCACTTAAATAGCAGACATGACATCACAAAAGGGGTGTTCTTTAGGAAAAAGGCTCCTTAACTTGATAAGAGTGCTTTCAGCAACTTCAACCCTGAGTTTATTGATAGATTTAAATATTTCACTCTAAACTTCATCATCCCCTCACAGTGATTTTAGAACAAAAACGACAGAGGCTCACACAGCTGGTTAGCTGCCATCTTGTGGACTAAAATGTGTACTACAGAATTTACACTATATATATATATATATATATATATATATATACACACATATATATATATAAACCTATCTCTCACAAATCCCTCCTTTTGCAGGAAATAAACCAAAGGTGAACAGGCAAGTGAGGTACTATCCCAACGCCCTAAACAGTGAAGAGCTGGACTTTCCTTCACCAGGTCCCCTCAACTCCCTTTCGGGTTTGCCTTAACCTTGTCCCATTTACTCCACAACCATCAACAAGGTTTTTTTTTTTTTTTTTTTATTTACTTCAGGATGTAATAATCTTTGTCTTTGACAGGGGCACATCACATATACATAGTGTGGGCATGACTGAATTAAACATATTTAAAACAAATTTCCTAAAATGGAAAACTATACAAAACACTCTAGCCACTGAACCAGTTCCCAAAACATTGTTCTAGCCATGAGGTAGATGTATTATTAATTTCAGGATTTTTCCCGTCAGTTCATTTGATAAGTCCATCAGTTTCTTCAGATCCTTGGTGATCCTTCCATCAGGGGCAGTGTTGTTCAGACTGTCGATGCAGTAGGAACTTCCAACGATCTTGTAGACCACTCCTTTTTCTGCTGTCGGGGACCAGTTGGTTCTGTAGAGTCATCACCGATGAAGAGTTCAGTTGTTCCGCCATTCCCTTCACAGCATCACAGGTGTAATCCATGAATCTCTGTGGATGACAATGGAGATTTTAATGCAATCTACAAATGTTTTCTTTTTTTTTTTCTTTACTTCTTCTCATGGGAATTATTGATTCAAATCCTGCAGCTATCTAACTTCTAGCTTTAAATTCATCAGGAGCTCTTCTAGGGATTTCTATGGCATTAATGTATACATGAGAGTTAAAGTATGTAGGGAGCAACCTCCTTAGTCGTGACTGGACATTGTGTTGCTTACTTACTTGATCCCACTCAGGAAGTAAGAATAGAACAAACTTGCATCAGTACTTGATCTGGGTACATTGGCCACTTCATGCTACCTGCATCCTGGGTTGGAGTTTCAAATCTCCACACATTCACCATATATCTGCGTTTTTGATAATTTTGGTTGAGCCAACTGTCAGGTACTATCAGAGTTACTACTTGTCTAATTCAGCTGAATTATGTAAGAACAATATCCTGGAGGGAAAACAAGGGCTTTCCTGTAAAAAAAAAAATATTGTCTCTAAGGCCAGTTTGTCTTCATATTTTTAAATTGGCCAAATATTTAATGCCAATTATAGGTAAGGATGTAGGAGCCACAGATGCAACTGAACTTTGAGGTTTTTCCCCTACCAACATTCTAAATTTGGCTAGGGGATCTTTGTCACTTACACATACTACTAAAACATATATCCCCGAATCCTGTTGGATAGGATTTCTAATGGACAGAAACAGAGGATTGCACTCTTTATGTTTACAACTGGTGGTGTTCCCCTTTAGGATAGTCATCCTTTGTAACAAACTTTCACCTTTACGGAATCTAAATGTAGTTTCCTCTGGTTTATATTCCCAGCACTTCAGACTGGTGTTCCATTCTGTTAATCTCCAATATCCACAATTGGTATGGTCATATCTAAACACAATTACCATAGAGTGGGTCAGTTCCAGTCACACAGATGTACTGATCAGACCAAAACCAAGTGTCCTATCTGTCTTACAGTCCACTATACGGCAAAAGTCAACTTAGTTGTTCCTGACTCATCTTGATAATATAACACTGTTGGAATTTGATTTGACTGTGATTTCCCCTTGTACACAAACAATACGACATGCAAAAACATTATGGCTCTTATAGTCCTGGCATTTGATTGCAATGACACGTAGATCCAATCAGGCTCTCCTTCTAATTCGACAACAGTGGCGGTGGTTAACAGCACTTGATGTAGATCTTCAAACCGTAGATCTAGGACTTTCCGCATGTGGCTCGTTTCACCACTACTCAATCTCCTGGTTGTAACGAATGAATTGCCTCTATGCATTCTGGATTCTAGAAGACAAACTTAAACTTGGAAATACACATTAGACAATGAATTTGTGCAACAGACAACATCATTTGGAAAACTACTATGCTGCATGTGGAGCTGTTGGGGAAAAGAGACCAAATCTAGGGGCATTCCCAAAGAGTACTTCATAAGGTGTGTACCGGATGGAGAAAAGCCCCAGGGGTAGTTACTCTCACCTCAGTCAGTATCTTTTAGCTGTATCCTTTGCTACAGGACAAATCTTCGAATATCCTGGAAAGAGATCAATACAGACACAGACATATTCACACTGTTCCACCTTTGTTCTGAACGTAGTCATTCCGCAGTCTCTGAAAAAGGTGAGATGACCTTGGCATATTCCTTCCTGGAACTCCCATAGTTCTCCCCTCATTATTACATCATTCACCTTCAACTAACCTAGTGGCAGCATTGTTGAACCCAGGAGCCATCCACCACAGAACCCAATCACATGTTCTAAATCTATCCTCTTTAGGTAGATTGCCCTCTGAAGGAAGAGTTTCTTACCAACCTTCCAGAGTCCATTCTCCATCATCACTTCTACCTTTATGCTTTGATGATTCATTTCAGCCTCTGTAGCCTGTATCTGGAAAAGACAAACTTTTGGAAGTCCCACTGACCCTAAGCCATCCTATATCCCATAGACTTTAACTTAGCCTAGACTTCAGGTAATAGTTTAGTCTTTACCTTCTCAGGCAGCATCAGGGCATCAGTCATCTTTCATACACTCAGCATTCATTATTCATGGGCTTACCCATAGATCAGACAAAATCTCTGCTTCACCAGATTAGACCATAATAAGGAGTGATACCGAAGCTATACCTGGATTAATATTGATGTTAGCAGTCTTAGGGCTCATGCACACAAAGGTGTGGCGGCTGTTCCGTGGATTGGAGACCGCAATTGCGGTCCCCAATGCACGGGCAACATCCGTGCGGCTGTCGCAGATGGATCCAGACCCATTCAACTTAAATGGGTCTGTGATCTGTCCGTTACGCAAAAAAGTAGCGCATGCACTACTTTTTTCCAGTGCGGAGGCACAGCTAGAAACACCACGGAAGCACTCTGTATTGCTTCCGTGGGGTTCCGTACCACATCTCCGGGATCGCTGACCCATTCAAGTGAATGGGTCCGTGATGTGGGATGCACAGACCCGCTGTGTATTGCAGACCCGCTGTATGCGGGCTGTAATAGGACCACGGCCGCCACACGGTCATGTGCATGAGACCTTACCCTCAGCCATCTTAAAGACCTCAGCGAGTGTCTTCAGCTCTCTCCTGCACTAACATTGCTGGAGGGAGTGGTTCTTTCTTGACAACATCAGATTGAGTAGGAACAGCATATCCTGTCTGAGATGATCCATCTTCCAAGAACCTAAAATTATCCACCAGAAACTCAAAAATTTGGTTATTAATTGGAGACAGTCATGTGAATTTGAATTTTTATTTTTAGAGGTGGGAAGGCACTACTACTGCCTCCCCCCTCCAAAGGCAGCAGAGTATGCAGATCTAAATTTGTGTACCTAAAAGGCGGTGAACAGTTGGTGAGAGGAGTAGGAACTGCATTACTATCTACTCCTACACATGTGATACTACACTTAGCCATGAGAGATCATGACACATCTTTGTGAGGCAATGGAAGCAGACCCTAACGATTGTATAGATAATAGGGATCCAGTATTTGATTCTGGATTGTTAATTCCCTATGCTCGTTGCACTTGAGGGCTGAACATTTGTAGCTCCTCCCATGGGCGAAGAAGTGGGCAAGTACGTACAAAGTTTTCCTTCCCCCTTCGTGTGTTCAATTAAACTTCAACAAAATGGAGGGCTATAGTGAACTTTAAATCACGGAAAATAGATAAAAAAACATCCTGCACGATATGATAGTAATTGTTGCGGATATACATGGCTACATTTATAAAGTCACAGAAAATAATGCACTATAATAATAGATGCAAACATAACATATGGACTAAGCCCTCACTCTAATGATGAAATCTGAGACTCTTAGCCAACACATTTTGATCAAAACACATCTGTGCCCACCTACCCAGCGCCAAGGTGGTCTCAGTTCAGGCAGGTCCTACGCTAAACCTCCCTATGCAGTTATGCATTTTATTCAGGCGTGCAGACCCTGCACATATAGTGTGTTGCTCCTAGTTACCTCTGTGTGCAACAGCAGCCAATGAGAGGAGGAGCACACAAAGGTATATGTGCCACCTAATCAAGGTCACCTATTAGATAGGTGGGGCAAAAGTGCACATGAATGCTACTTCCAGGATAGGTGCGCCTTTACACATGAAGGTGCCACTCCTTCAAGACAAGTTAAACAAATCACGGAAAATAGATCTAAACCTTAGATAGACCTTGGCGCTAGGTACGTGGGCACAGATGTGTTTTGATCAAAATGTGTTGGCCAAAACTCTCAGATTTTATCATTAGAGTGAGGGCTTAGTCCATATGTTATGTTTGCTTCTATTATTATAGTGCATTATTTTCTGTGACTATAGTGAACTTCACTCAGGCCTAGCTAATACTAGACCTTTCCGGATGATACTTAAGACCATCCAAAAAGGCAGCACTTAAGATTTTCTCATACGTATCTAAGGTATTCTCAAAGCCCAAATCCATCCAACTTTTCTGAAGTCTAGTGAAAACTTTCTCCACACTCTGTGCCCTGTCCTGATGTATATTTAAACAATGTGACAGGCTAATCACCTAAATGCTTCCTTCCCCACCCACTGTTGAATCTACAATCTTGAGAGAAAGAATCCCCAGCTCTACATTGAACTAAACCAGGGATGGGCAAACTGCGGCTCTCCAGCTGTTGTAAAACTACAATTCCCACCATGCCTTGCTGTAGGCTGATTGCTGTAAGCAGGTTTTGCATGCTGGGAGTTGTAGTTTTGCAACAACAGGAGAGCCGCAGTTTGCCCATCCCTGGATAGTGATGTCGCAAACATAAAATTTTCAGTTCGCGAACAGCGAACGCAAACTTCCGCAAATGTTCGCGAACCGGGCGAACCGCCATAGACTTCAATAGACAGGCGAATTTTAAAAAACAAAGGGACTCTTTCTGGCCACAATAGTGATGGAAAAGTTGTTTCAAGGGGACTAACACCTGGACTGTTGCATGCCGGAGGGGGATCCATGGCAAAACTCCCATGGAAAATTACGTAGTGGACGCAGAGTCGGGTTTTAATCCATAAAGGGCATAAATCAACTAACATTCCTAAATTGTTTGGAATAACATGCTTTAAAACATCCAGTGTGTGTATACGATCAGGTATGATGTTGTATCGATCAGGTAGTGTAAGGGTTACGCCCGCTTCACAGACATTGACAGACCAAACTCCTCTTTTAATGCACCGCAAACAGTCCATTTGCACAACCGCAAACTCCCCATTTGCACAAGGTTGGATACCAAGCTAGCCACGTCCCGGTGATGTCATTGAAGGTTTCTTCCTCCACCCAGCCACGTACAACACCAAGGGTCCCCGAAAGGTCAATTGAATTGATTTTTCGAACGGGAGATGGTTAAAAACGCTGGCTCCCTCCCCTTTGTTTTAATCCACGGTCACTGCTTCTGCGCCATGCAATTTACTCTCACACCCGATATGAGTGGTATTTTCTGTAGTACTATTCTCATCAGTTTAATCCCTCTAACGTCCCCAATCTGGGGGCCATTTATTGAATAGATTTTTCGAACGGGGAGATGGTTAAAAAAACGCTGGCTCCCTCCACTCTGTTTTAAACCACGGGGACTGCGTCTGCGCCGTGCAATTTACTGTCACACCCGATATGAGTGGTATTTTCTGTAGTACTATTCTCATCAATTTAATCCCTGTTACATCTCATATCAGGGATTGCCTTTTGTGAAAAAAAATTTAGGCCTGGTACCTTCGACTGCCTTCACAATGACAGACCAAACTCTCATACACCAAACTGAATTGATTTCCGGAACCGGAAGATGGAAAAAGCAGCTTGGTCGGTCCTCATACTCCCAAATTGGGGCACTGCGCGTGCACAGAGCAATGTGCTGTGACACCCTATATGAGTGGGCGGGTGCGTGGTAACTTGAGAGCAGGTGACCAAAGCTGAGCTGGAGGAAGATGGTGCGTCAAGGTTCTTAGCGGAAGCTGTTGAAGATTGGGTGTCCTGTCTAAGCCAGTCAACTACGTCCTCAGAATTTTTCGGGTTCAGGGTACATGGCCTCTGAACACTAGGCATTATTCCAGGGACAGTGGAAATCACAGCACCACGACCACGACGGCCCCTGCGGGCTGGCCTGCCTCTGCCTGTCATTTTTTTTTCGATAAGTGGTACTGTGCCACCCTGTATCAGTGGTGGGCACTGGCAGTGGGCACACTACAGTCTGTGGAAGTGGGCCTGACACACACTGGCAGCAGGCAAGCAACTGAAATTAGACTAATGTGTAAAAATTAAATGCCTTATTTATCGTCAAGCTACTGTGCCACCCGGTATCAGTGGTTGGCACTGGCAGTGGGCACACTACAGTCTGTGGAAGTGGGCCTGACACACACTGGCAGCAGGCAAGCAACTGAAATTAGACTGTGTAAAAATTAAATGCCTTATTTATCGTCAAGCTACTGTGCCACCCGGTATCAGTGGTTGGCACTGGCAGTGGGCACACTACAGTCTGTGGAAGTGGGCCTGACACACACTGGCAGCAGGCAAGCAACTGAAATTAGACTAATGTGTAAAAATTAAATGCCTTATTTATCGTCAAGCTACTGTGCCACCCGGTATCAGTGGTTGGCACTGGCAGTGGGCACACTACAGTCTGTGGAGGTGGGCCTGACACACACTGGCAGCAGGCAAGCAACTGAAAGTAGACTAATGTGTAAAAATTAAATGCCTTTTTTTATGCAAAGTCCTGTGCCAGCCGGTATGAGTAGTGGGCACTGGCAGTGGGCACACTACAGTCAGTGGAAGTCAGCCTGACACACACTGGCAGGCAACTAACCTTAGATTAAAGTGTAAAAATTAAATGACTTTTTTTGATGCAAAGTCCTGTGCCACACGGGATGACAGGGGTGGGCACTGGCAGTGGGCGCACTACAGTCAGTGGAAGTCGGCCTGACACACACTAGCAGCAGGCAAGCAGCTGAAATTACACTAAAGTGTAAAAATTAAATGCCTATTTTGATGCAAAGTCCTCTGCCAGCCGGTATGAGTGGTAGGCACTGGCAGTCAGCCTGACACACACTGGCAGGCAACTAACTTTAGATTAAAGTGTAAAAATTAAATGCCTTTTTTGATGCAAAGTCCTGTGCCACACGGGATGACAGGGGTGGGCACTGGCAGTGGGCACACTACAGTTAGTAGGAATGGCTCCTGGATGTCCTTGAGCATGTCTTTGTTTCCACGGGGACCAGATCATATCATATTTGTGGTGGCTTCTTAGTTCCTAATGGGACAACTCTTCTAGTCTAGCTATGTCATTCACTTTATTTACCCAATGTGAGTAGGAAGGAGCCAGGTCTGATTTCCAGTTAGCCGCTATAATTAACCTTGCTGCTGCGAGCGTGACTCTTAACAAAGACTTGATAGCTGAAGGTCATCTATCGGGTAGTACAGATAGGAGTGCTGTCTTGGGGTGGATTGTAATTGCGTATCTGTTATCGATAGCATGGACCTAATCAGCTTAAAAATCTCTTCCCAAAAAGCCGACAATTTAGAGCAGGACCACCAGATATGCACATAATCAGCAATGCACGTCTGGCATCTGCAGCACAGATTTGAGGCTGTCCCATTTTTCTGTTTGTCTGGCGTCAAATACCATTTGATGAAAATCTTAAATGCATTTTCCTGAATCGTGGTACATCTGGAAACTATTTTCGGTACTATCAGTGCATTTTTAATATCTGTGTCTGAAAAACTTACTTGTACGTCTCTCTCCCAAACTCTTTCCAAACTCTGTCTGTGGCGTTGATTTAAGGGAGAAACTCCAGTCAATGGCTTTAAAGACCCCGGGTCAGAGAAAATCAAGTATCTCAGGGGCACTTGGGATATATCTTCCTCAACTACAATCCACTGCTTATGGGGAGGGCTCTTGATCCAATCTATTATGCGTGTAAAATGTACTGCGTGATACGTTTTAAGAATGTCCGGATAGCCTAATCCTCCACAGACAAATGGAAGCTTTTCTGTTTCTTGGCCAAAGTGATGGCGTTTATTATTTTATACGTGTTGTCTTTACCCTCTCTATTCGGCACAAAACTGCATTAATCTGAGTGGATGATGTTGTGTAAGAGGGGTTTAATCCTTGAGGCTAAGATTTTTGCGAAGATCTTAATATCTAAGTTAAGTAAAGAAATGGGGCAATAGCTTGAGCATAACATGGAGTGTTTTTGGGGTTTATGTATTAGTGTTTGTGGTAGAAAGAGAGATCCTTTCATTGTGGAGTTGAACATTTTCAACAAATGTGTGTTGAGGGAGTCTAAGAATGTAGTGTAGTATATAAGAGGAAGTCTAGCCATGGATTTCAAGGAGTCTGATAGTTCTTGTTGCGTGATGGTTTACAGAGATAAGAGGCTTGTTCCTGGGTAATAGAGGGGAGATTGAGTTTGTCTAGAAAAAGGAGAAACTGTTCTTTCTTGTTAGCTATAGTGGATTCGGAATCGGATTTGTTTAAATTGTAAAGCGCGGTGTAATAGGAATGAAACGCCTTTGCAATGCTGGTGTCATCAGTAAAAATGTCCTTGTTCTGCCTTGTTGCTGAGATCCTAGTTTTCCTTTTTTGTTGCTTCAACATAGCAATCATCGCAGGGACAATAATATTTGGCCGAAAGGGAATTCAGAGTGTTGCGTAATTCTTCACGTGCGGACGTAAATTTCGCCAGAAGGTCAGTTGTCGGAGACAGTTTGTGGGCAGATTCCAATTGGTTTATGGTTTCAGAAAGTGCGGCTATCTTTTTTTGCCTACATTTATGTTCATATGCTGCTATCGATATGAATTCACCCCTTATGGTCGCCTTGTGAGACTCCCAAAGGAGATGAGGAGAGATTTCATCTGTTATTCAACTCGAAGAAATTTGTTAGATGTGTTATAATTTTTTGTTTGATGTCCAGACTGTCTAACAGGGTCTCATTTAATCGCCAAATATAAGTTTTAGGGTCCGAATTGGGGAATTTTAGGGATAAGTTGACAGGGAAATTATCTGAATGTATCATAGAGCCTATGCGAGCTTCCGTGCATTGGTGTAGGTTTGACACTGGAGTAGGTACGTAGTCCAGTCTATGATATGAGTTATGAGGGGCGGAGTAATGGGTGTAATCTTTCGTAGTTGGATGTAGTGAGCGCCAAATGTCCACCAGACTATTGGCGTATAGTAGGTTTCTGATTGACGTCAAAGTGTATGTTGAGATTGCCGACTTACCTGTGGAGGAGTCTAGGCTCGGATTTTAGGAAATGTTCAAGTCACCCACTACTAGGGTGATGCCCTCTCTAAAGTTTTCAAGAAGTAATAAAACCTCTGTGAGCCATTTCTTTTGACCTGAATTCGGGGCATATAAATTTGCAAAGGTACATATCTTGGCGTCCATTTCACCTTGACAAATAAGAACCTCCCATGTTTGTCAGTTTCAAGTGCTTTCAGCGTAAAAGAGGTATGTTTGTGAAACCCTATACTTACACCTAATCTGTTGGAGAATTCTGAGGTGCTGTGGTACCACAAGTTCTAGGTGGACTGTGATAGATTAGGCATTTTACCATGTTTGAAGTGTGTTTCCTGCAAAAACACCACTTGTGCCTTTTCCTTGTGGAAATGCCTAAGGTCTTGGTTGCGTTTGGCAGGAGACTTTAAGCCTCTCACATTGTAGGTCACCAGTCTCACTTCAGCCATAGTAACAGTATTTGAGGAGGTGTGGTGCAATGATGTCGTACTTACCCGTATGAGAATACTGTTGTCATGTCACTGGGGGGTGGGGGGTGAATAGCTGACCTAATAAGGGAAAACATAACGATTAACAAACAGATAAAATCCTCCAAGTGGGTAAAGACAGATAAGCATCCCCAAGGGTGAACCTATTTGGGTTCATACACCGCCGCAGCTAAGCAGGGTGTAGGTGGAGGAAGGTTAGGATAAACTGTTAATAAAGAGTCAAAAGATCAACAGGAGTGATGATATAGAAAGAGAGAGCCAGCAAATGAGGATATTAGGGCCTGAACCTCGCAGAAGTCGGGGTCAGACTCTAAAGCAGAGACAGTATCTATCAAAGATGCCATGAGTACATCCCCTTTAATATGTGGGGCCACTAGATCCAAAAAGGTTATGAATGGTATCCTAGATAACCCAACCAGGGGTCATATGGCCAGGGGATGTTATCTGGCATACTAAGCAGAATATAGAGAAAAAAGACCGAAGATAGAAGAAAGGCATTTAGGTGGACATATTAATATTGGAAAGCAGAGCAGGAAATAATTACGACACTAAGAAAGAATTCATTCTGCTTCAGAGATGATGCGTCTTGGTGTCATCAGTCCTTTGTTCTTCTTTTGTTTCATCGGTCTTCCACGGTGTTCCTTTTCCCAGGGGGTAGGAGGAGAGATTTTCTGGGGAATATCGATGTCAGTGGTGGGTGCCCAATCCGGCACATCCAGGTCTTCAATCTCCATGGCGGTAAGGGCTTCTTTTAGGTCAATGTGGGATTTAATTATCAATTTCTTGTCTTTCCATGTGATTAACAGACCAAAAGGTAAGAGCCACCTAAAGGCTATAAGTCTATGCCTGAGGAGGTCTGTAAACGGCTTTAAGATACGTCTCTTGTTTAGTGTGGAAGGAGCAAGGTCTTAAAAGAGAAGAATTTTTGCATTCTTATATTCGATGCTTGTGTGTTTTCTTGCTATTTTCATAATGATGTCTTTTTGTGAAAAGTTCAGAAATTTGCACATGATGTCTCTCTGGGGTTCTGAAGGTTTCGGTTTAGGATGCAGGGCCCTGTGTGCTCTTTCGATGATGATAGGATCAGAATAGTCATCCCCGAGCAGAGGCTTGGCGATCTCTGTCACAGCTCTAGGGATAGCTTCTGCAGCCACTGATTCTGGGATACCTCTAAGTCTTATATTATTCCTCCTCCCTCTATTTTCTTGGTCTTCCAGAAGTTCATATAAGTGGTTAAGATGCTGCTGGTAGGCTGAAAGAGTATCAGAGTTATTTTTAGTGTAGTCTACAAGCATTAAGTGGGACATTTCTAGGTGGTCTACTCGTTGACCTATTTGTACTACCTCTTTCTTTATGTCCGTGAGTTCTTCAAGGAGAGGGGTTAGGGCCTTAGCGCTTGAGAAATAAATGTCCTGGAGAAATGTAGGTCCTTAGTCTGGTCTGCAATCTCTTCTTCATCACTTTCTCTAGAACACTGCATAGGTGTGGAACGTGCAGATTTCGCCTTACAGGGCGTGTTCGATGAGTTAGATGATTTTTTTTCATGATGTATTCCCTCAAGCTTGTTTGTGACCGAGATGGGTTACGATTGTATTTAGTAAATTTAGTCCTGGACCAGTATATCTTCCAATTTTCCCCATGTCCTACTGACCTTACTCCAAAATAGCCAAAGTAGCTCTTTCTCACGTCACTATGTAAAACAGCACATTAATTATATCATCCTGTTAGCTGAAGGATGGGGAGGAGATCTCACATAATTCCAGCGTAGATGAAAGAACTGGGTATATTGCACCTGGAGACTATGAAGTGGCGATAGTGAGGTGGTGGACTATGTAAACGATGCCAACCTGTACTGGTGGGAGTTTGTAGGTTTAGCAACACCGACCTCTACGATGTTTCTGACAGGTACCCTGCCGGTGAGGGAGATTTCAAAGATGCGATGTCGCGGTACCTAGGTCACGCCTCTAGCAAGGGCAGAGGTATGCGTCTCTCGGTTCTTTTTCTTTCTCAGCTCCTTGTCCCAGACGTACCTCCGGAACGGTGCCTGTGTCGGGTGGCCCAGAAGTAGTGCAGTGTCCCGTCACTGGTCTCAGCCACAGATGCAAACAGCGTGGGCCTCAAGATGGCGTCTCGCCCCGCGTACTTCGCCGTCCAGGTGTTATCAACAGGGCCCAGCGCGGGTTGTTTAGTCAGAGGGAGGTTGTCCCATTCGGATCCTCCCAGCAGCAGTCGGGGCTCACGTCACTCGAGTTCACGGATCCGCTTTGACGACAGTGCCCAACTAGGCCTTTTTTCTCCCGAACCACGGGTTGCAAAATGACAGGAGTCAACACATCCGATTCCTTGGTTTTCTGTGACTCGGCTGTGGTAATTTAGGGGGAATAGGCTGAGGTAGA